>CM029390.1:11765831-11915121 GCA_017165825.1 Hepsetus odoe | reverse complement strand
ATATAGATATATATATATGTAAATATATATATATATATATATATATATATATATATCTACAACTGATTTTTTTTTTTTTTTTTACATTTAATCAGTATCCTCAGCAATTTCAGAGTGGGAGGCATATTTTCTCAGCATTAAAAAAAAATCTGATATTGTCTAAATAAAAAAAAAAGTCTAAATTCTGGAAATTGTGAATACGGACATAAAATTAATATCATTACTTCATAATGTAGATGAAAGTGTTTTACGTGGAAGATTGTCATATCTCAAAGTCCCACTCCCCCCTGCAAAATCACCCCATAAATCCCCCTTAATGTCACTCCTTTTTTTTTGAAAGGCGGAAGGAAGAACGTATTAAATATATATTAAAATAGCAAAAATATTTAAACAAAACAAAATGGATAAATTAAAATGTATTAACTAAGTATTGTGAAGCAGCCGAGGGCATCCTCAGTAACTTGTGGTAACAAAGCTCATACCAGAGATAGTAGGGCAGCTAAGTGATTTAGATGATCCCTATGTAATATGAACGACTGTGAATTTATTTAGTAAAAACCATTACATATTATCAACAATGTTCCCTAACCAAATGTATTGAAGATTTCCCCTTGATGTCCCCTTGAAAATAAGCCTAGGGACAGTTTGTACCATATAGCGGTTTGTACCTTACAGCGGTGGCCTTGTGGTTAGGGAGTTGCCCCGAATTGGAAGATTGTGGGTTCAGTTCCCTCAGCAGTAAGTTGCCTTGAGATACCTTTGAGCAAGGTACTGTCCCTGTCACTGCTCCCTGGGTGCTTTCAATAGCTGCCCTCTGCTGCACGTGTGTGTAGGAGTGAAATGCAGAGGTTGAATTTCGTTGTGTTGTGCTGTGCTGCGTTTTACACTGACAAGGGTAGTCACTTTCACTTTATAAGATTAATCTTTATTTTTATTTATCCATAGAAGAACAGTATAATGACACAAAATATGGATGAGCTCATTCTGTAACACATCTAAAGATGCTACAATGGTTCCCCAACAACTTCAAAAACCAACGAGGAGCCACTAATTAAAGGACCTCGCAAAACCTTCTTAGACCTTCCTGTCATTTTCTGTGTGGTTTTCCTCCCTGTGCTCACCCCTAACCTCCTCCTCCAACCACCACTGTCAGGTCCCTTCACTGCTGCGATAACAAATGGAGCCAGCTGCCCATTCTGTCGATTCAGCTGTCAGAAAGCAGGCAGGGGGCGCCATAACGAGACGGTAATTAAACAAGGCTGCAGTTGGGTGCAGGGGAAAGATAAAACAGGAAAGATAGGGCCGTGGGGAGAGAGAAAGGCGGCAGGATGAACTGGGGGCAAGTGGGGAAGCAGCCACATGCTGCTGCTTTGCGATCAATATCTTAGTGCCGGACCAGCCATGACAACTCTAATTAGGGCCGGTACAAACCAGGGAGTTGGTGTGAAGCAGAACTGCAAAGGCCTTTCTAAAACTGTCAAGGGTTGTCCTGCAAGCCTGCAATGATAAGAAAATGTTTTGCCTTGTAATATTAATCTACTTCACTAGAACAGTTACAAAAGGTATCTTGCTGATGGAAATCAAACATCAAACAGACTGCACCCCAAACTTCTCACATGCTTCTCTCAAACAAGGATAGAAAAATGTTCATATACACTTTGATTGTGTGTTTTTAATACAAAAGTACATCTTAAATTTAAGTTTATTAGTAGAAACCACTGCGATGGGCTGGCGACCTGTCCAGGGTGCGTCCCCCGTCCTCGCCCTGTGTGCGCTGGGTTGGACACCGGCACTCCTCCGCGACCCCGTTTGGGACAAGCGGCAGATAATGGATGGGTGGATAGTAGAAACCATCTTAAAGGCTTAATTTTGTCCATACACTTTCCTACTTCATTATGTTAGTCAACATCAGAAACTACATCAGTATGTCGGTGAGATTATAAATTTAGGTTGCTTTTACTTAGAATGTGGTTTGAGGTAATGAAAAAAGTTCCATTACTTTTTGGGTATGTTAACCTATTGTATACCTTTGAATTTATACCAGAACTATAGTTCATTCTACATAAATTAACATGAACTAATTAACGATAACTGCGATGGGCTGGTGACCTGTCCAGGGTGTGTCCCCCATCCTTCGCTCTGTGTGAGCTGGGATGGACTCCAGAAATGACTGACTGACTGACTAATATACAATAATTAACATAAATATTAAAAACTTTAAAAGGTTATATAAGCACACAATATCATAGAGAGCAATTTAATGATCATAGTGTAATAGTGTAATATGGACTGTTTCCAAACACTTCTTTATTACAGAAAAATTACAGAAAAAATTATAATCTTTTTCAAAGTTAAACTCTTTGATCTATCTACTTTGAAGTTTTTTTTTTCATCCTCATCAAAATTAAGATATTATCCTGGGCTTTCAGAGTCTAATTCCAATCATATGCTCACTGAATAGTCACTCTGTGTGTAAATCTTTGTAATGGGAGACCTATTACATAGAAAAACTCTTTCCTCAATTAAAGCCTCCAACCCAATCTGCATTCTATACTTGTTTGTTTAGACAATCACAAGAACAGCCAGATTTATGCCATTCATTTGCATAATATCAGATCCAAGAAATGAGCACATCAACAAAGCTAATCAACTCACAAACTGTGAGATGAGAGATACGAGCATGAAGACTGTTCTGTGGTTGTTTTTTTTTGGAATGCAGTTCGAAAAGTTCTAACCCAGCCACTAGAATACTTTGGAATACTTTGGAAGGAGTACTTTGAGTGGCTGATGAATGAAGCGAATGAGAGAGAGAGAAGATTGGATGATGTGAGGATAGTGAACCAAGAAGTGCAGCAAATAAGCAAGATGAAGTAAGGGCAATGATGAAGAGGATGAAGAATGGAAAGGCTGTTGGACCGGATGACATACAGGTGGAAGCATGGAGGTGTTTAGGGGAGATGGCAGTTGAGTTTCTGACCAGATTGTTTAACACAATGTTAGAAAGTGAGAGGAGCCTGAGGAGTGGGGACAAAGTGTACTGGTACCGATTTTCAAGAATAAGGGTGATGCACAGAGCTGTGGTAACTATAGAGGGATGAAATTAAAATCAGCCACAGCATGGAGTTATCTGAAAGAGTAGTGGAAGCTAGGTTAAGAAAAGAGGTGGTGATTAGTGAATAGCAGCATGGTTTCTGAGAAAGAGCACTACAGATGCAATGTTTGCTCTGACGGTGCTGATGGAGAAGTACAGAGAAAGTCAGAAGGTGTTGCATTGTGCCTTTGTGGACTTGGAGAAAGCATATGACAGGGTGCCTAGAGAGGAGTTGTGGTTTTGTATGAGGAAGTCTGGGGTTAAAGAGAAGTATGTGAAAGCAGTTCAGGAAATGTATGAGGGCAGTGTGACAGTGTTGAGATCTGCAGTAGGAGTGATGGATGCATTTAAGGTAGAGTTGGATTGCATCAAGGATCAGCGCAATTATAATGGACAGGTTGACGGATGAGGCTAGACAGGAGTCCCTGTGGACGATGATGTTTGCTGATGATATTGTGATCTGTAGCGAGAGTAGGGAGCATCTTGAGGAGACCCTGGAGAGATAAAGATATGCTTTAGAGTGGAGAGGAATGGAAGTGTGTAGGACAAAGACAGAATACATGAGTGAGAATGAAAGAGAGGAAAGTGGAGTGTCATGATCTTGTTAGCATATAACTTGCTTAAGGTGTTTTATAGGTGAATTCATCAGTACTATTGTTGCTTGAACATAATCGCGTAGCCAGGGACCTTGTGCTCAACTATATTAGACATAACAAAGCACCATGAAAACCACATGAACCCGGGAAGTACATAAACCTAAACATAGACATAAACAGATGACCGACACTGTGCTTTGACTTATTGGAGCTTATAAAGCCAGGCCCCAATGAGACACACCTGTTGCCCAAGTGCACACAGGTGTGCATTGTCAGAGCAGAGTGCCGCCTACCGTGACAGCTGTTCATGGTCATGAACACAGAGATGCTTCAGGAGTGGTCAGCTCAAGGTTTAAAGTTTGTAAAAGAAAAGCACTTGGGTAGTTTTCTGATGAAGCTTGTTTAAATGTATATATATATATATATATATATACAGTACTGTGCAAAGGCAGGTGTGGAAAAAATGCTGTAAACAAAGAATACTTTCAAAGATAGAAGTGTTAATCAATTATTTTCAAAAATTGACAATGCAGTGAATGAACAAAAGAGAAATCTAAATCAAATCAATATTTGGTGTGACCACCCTTTGCCTTCAAAACAGCATCAATTCTTCTAGGTACACTTGCACAAGGAAGTGTACTTGAAGGAACTCGGCTGGTAGGTTGTTCCAAACATCTTGGAGAACTAACCACAGATCTTCTGTGGATGTAGGCTTCCTCACATCCTTCTGTCTCTTCATGTAATCCAGACACACTGGATGATGTTGAGATCAGGGCTCTGTGGGGGTCAGAAGAACTGATGCTGGTTTGAAGGCAAAAGGTAGTAACACCAAATATTGATTTGATTTAGATTAAAAAAATTTTTTTTTTTGCCTTCAAAACAGCATCAATTCTTCTAGGTACACACACAACTCCTGACCACTATTTTCCATGTAAGAATAATTGAAAGGTTTTTTAGAGAAACTAAATGTAAATAATCCTTACTTTTACCTTTAAATATACGTTTCTATATGACATCCCAGCTTGGCTAATTAACCTTTCTATTGATCTTTTGTTCTCATTTTCTGGTAATCTAAAACTGGCAAATTTCTATCCCCAAAATGCAGTCCCAGCCATTTATGATAAAGTGAAAATTTTAATACATTGTTATTTTTTTTCCAGATACAAATACATGAGTTTAATTATTTTGTCAATATTCTGTAAAAGCTATGGATTTACTTTTCCAGCAATCAGAAGTTTTCTAGCAGTCTTTCTTATCAACATGCTCATGACCACAACAACATATTCACACTCTAATCCCACTCTCCCCTTTATTGGACATTGGAGGGTTTAGAGGAGTCTGACCTTTTAAAGTGTAAGACAGTGCTTCAACTGCTGCTCTTCTAGATTTGATTATGGGCATTCATTCACAGGGGGGCAAGTATTGCAGCAAACACCGCAGCAACAGATCCCAGGTCAGATGCATCTGCCACTGTCTTGTGTTGCATTAATGCACCATAACACGTACAGAGGCAGCACTAATTGGGTCATAACAGGCTGTCGCCTGGTCTGCCACAGATAATGAAGTCAGGGCTTTTGAGCAACTCTCACTAACCATCGGTGCATGAGGCACGAAAGAAGTTTGTCCACAGTGGAAAAAAAGAAAAAAATCAAGTTAGCCACCCTGACTTGTGATTGAGCAGCTTCGTTTTGTGCAGGCTCACATAGCAGCTAAAGCCCTCAACACTATCAGCACTAGTAAAAGCAACATGTGCCATCATTTTACATCATTTGCTGCTTTTATACTATTTAATTATTACTTTATCACTGTTAAAATGTGTGCTTTGAGTATTATTACAGTTTTATTTATGTATTGTTTTATTTCTGATGCTTTTTTCATTTTGAATTTTTTAATTCTTACATAATACTTTTATTTTTGTTACAATCACCTTTTCTTAAATGCCCATCTTCATTATAAATGAAGGTTACTCTCAGTGTACTCAGAGTTGAAATAAAGGTTAGTTGAAGAAAGCAAAATGAAACTTATTTTCTTTAAACAAAACTGTTTTTCAACCAGTCTTTCACAATTGTAATATATGGCCACTTTCCACGGACAGTAATTTCAATGCCATTTCCGGCACTGGTGCGCTGACATGTTTAGAATAAGAAAGTGTTCCATTTGCTTAAGTAGCATCCTATATTTTATGACTTTTTCATGATTAAAATTTTCATTTGAAATGTAAACATCCAACCAGAGCTCCAATATGGGATTTATATAAATGTATAACATGATATTATTTGTCTAACTCTAACCTCTGCCTAGTATCTTCAATCTATTATTAGCTACATTGACATTTGCATATTGCAGACATCAGTTACATCCTTTATTATGAATGTTAATATGACTATAAAGACTAAGAAGCAATATATTCTGCAGCCCTCTTAACCGGCCTGTTGAAGCTTTTGTGTAAAGCATTCTTTTAAGTCAAATTAAAAATAGAGCTGTGCACATGCAAAATTATTGCCCTCAGTAATTAGCCATATGCTACACACATGGCAGACAGACATTAGGATGAAAAATTGTAGTAAAAAAATGAAAGACAAAGAAAAGCAGTACCTCGCTTGTTAATTAACCCCTAGTCACTGCATGGGGTTAAACCTAGTGTCAGTCTCAGGGCACTTTGCAGGATGTAGATTGAGCATGAGGGTGGGGAGCAGGAGCGGGACAGCCTGGGGGGCCCGTTGGGGGAAGAGCTAAGCAGTCTTAATATGGAGCAGGGCTCAGCAGCATTGATAAATGCTTCATCATCAGAATGTCTAGACACAGCTGGTGTCAGCTCTACCAGGGTCCAGACATGCTTAGAGTAGTTATCAACAGCCTTAGCATTCATTCATACCATACAATGTTTTAGGAGAACATGCAAGCTCCACCGGCATTTTCCAACAACAAGACACTGGATATTGCACCAGGTACAATCAAGATTCTTTGAATCATCTGGCAATCCAGCCCACATTTCTACCAGTGTGACGGTGGCACTGACGAAAAGACAGGAGGCAGAGCTGGAGGTGTCAGAGTTAAAGATGCTGAGATTTTCGTTGGGTGTGACGAGGATGGACAGGATTAGAAATGAGTATATTAGAGGGACAGCTCAGGTTGGATGTCTTGGAGACAAGGTTAGAGAAGCAAGGTTGCATTGGTTTGGGCATGTCCAGAGGAGAGATGAGGATTATATTGTGAGGAGGATGTTGAAGATGGAGCTGCCAGGAAAGAGGAGAAGATGAAGACCAAAGAGGAGGTTTATGGATGTGGTGAGAGATGAGGTGATCGGTTTGAAGCAGGAAGATGCAGAGGACCAGAAGAAATGGGACGGGAGCAGAAAGAAAAAGAAAAAGAAGAAGAAGGAGTAGTGAAACAGTTAAAATCAACAGAGGAAGGGCTGCTCACCTGAAGTAAGCACAGAGAAATAAACTTTCAATAACATTGTTAAGGTTCTCACTTGAAAAGAACAGGAGATTTTGGGTCCAGCTGGGAACAGACTTTTTTGATGTTTTGAATCAATTCACTGTTCACAGAACTCTCTGAATTGGACCAAATTTGGTGATTAAACCATAATGGAGCCGGTTCTCTGTTGGTGAAAAAGCACTAGCAGAAAGGAACTCATGCTGCCTATTTGAGACTCAATCCCAGAGTCTTCTTGCTGTGAAGTGAATGTTTACCACTGCACCAGTATGCCACCCCTGCAAAACTCTTTATTAGATGTAAGTTGTGAACAACAGGTTAACATTCTTGAAATATCTAATGAAAATGCATCATTCCACAGTTTGAATTTTTTTTTTTGTGTTATGTGGGTTTAGACATGTGAGATCGACCAAAGTGCCCAACACTGATACTTCAATATCCATATGACCCAGTAGTGGAATTATTCAGTGACATTTTAAATGTACAGGTTGGGCTAATTTTGTGAGAAGAAAAACACTCCCCTCTGTTTTCTAGAAGTCCAAAAATGCATAATTGACTCAGTTCAAGTGGCATCCTAACCAGTGGGTTTCTGTCAGGTGATCAGTTTTACTGATGAAAGCACTATAGAGGACATTTGGGATATTTCTGGTGCATTTAATGCTCATTTTTACTGCAAAGCAGAGTGTTAACATGTTAACGCAGCACTACCATACTAACTGAAGCATGATCATAAAGATGTTTTTCATTTTCACTTTCACAATTTTTGTTTTCATTTTTCAGAAAGAAATTCTATGATATTATATTCTTATATTTTTTACATGAAAATTGTTATTATTTTATCACATAATGTGATTACTATGCTCAAAAATAAGATCTGCACACACGATTCATACAGCATAAGCACCTGATTGGTACTCTTGCATATTAAACTTCTGAACAATATAACAAAGGCCTGACAATGATAAACTAGTGCAGACTTATTAGCTGGATTGCATACCATAATTTGCAGCACAAGTTTATATGAATAATTAGGAGTGTTTGAAAAGCTAACTTTTTACAGGCGATGACTGTAATGGTTATCGATGACAATTTTAATAATGCAGAAGCTTTTTGTTAAGAAGTTTTGAGAGGCGCTCTTTGCCCACCTTTGAGAAATGGCATGGCAGTCTCATCATGGACATAATACAGATTGTCATGTTGAAATGGCTAAAATCACAGTTTTTGAGGCAGAGAACTATTCCGAGGGGTAACGTGAGAGATGATGAATATAGTGAACCTAAAATTATGTGCTTTTACATTTTCTCTTGAGCATACACATGGCAGATTCCAAATATGTGACAAAAACCTGACTCACATAATCTGGATCATACAATTTTGATGCATTATTATATGGTAATCATTCTGCTCAACTGCAGAAATGTACAAAAATTGACTGAAATTCACTGCACTTCTTCTTTGGAAAGTGTCTTCTTTTCTGACACTGAGGCTTTAAAAGATCCTAAACCAAGCATGAATCAGACCCCATTTGTGCAAAAATGACCTTGCTTTTAGATGACTAGACTTTTAGATGGTAAATGAGCAAATGAGCCTTAATTTTGTACTTCCCAGTCATAGGCGTTTTTGCTCAGGGATGAAAAAAGAACTTCACCCCAAGGAGAAAAAGGGAAGATCTTGCTGTGGTGACATGCTTCAGACATACAAGCTCCTTGAGCTCCGAAGTGAGAGGGGAGGGCGCTGTGACTTTCCTAATAACCCTACAGTGCATCAGCAGTTGCGGTTTGAGTTATTACCTGTCAAAGACCCCTCGCCCCTCCAGGTTAGAGCTGCACTCCACTGGGATTGCTTGGCTGTCTAAGGCAAGAGGGGGAAAAAACATTCTATCCTCAGTGGTCCTCCTGAAGATTGGATAGGGATGATATTGTTGCTGTCGTAAGAAAACGGTTGTAGAAATGTATCTTTGCACAGATGAAAATGCTTTTTAATGTACATTCATGCGGCAAAATTAAATAGTTCATTTTGAAGAATGTTTTAGTGCATTCTTTTATGAAATGAAAAGATTTGGGCATTTTCAAATGGTGGTTAAAAAAAAAATGAAAAAAACGAACATAACTTCAGAAGATTATTCTGGAGGAGCAATCAAGCACTTAACATTTTAAAATGCAATGTTGATTTATCAGGCCAAGCATTTTACACATGAGCACTGCGCTGCGAAAACAGCCTGTTTGGAATTCATCATTTTCACCAGAAAAATGTTTGCATTCATGTTGAAATTATGTAGAGTGTTTCGGTTCAGACTGGACTGCTTATTGAATGAGGCGCGCATAATCAATCAGAACAGATTACGTTTTACACTCCTGCCATCTGGCAAAAGCTTCTCTAGCATATGGGCCTTCACTACCAGGATGGAAAACAGTTTCTTTCCCAAAGCCATTAGATTCTTTTACCAGATCCAAACTGGACCTGTGGTTCAAACACAGTGAAAGTGATAACCCTTATCATTGCAAGGTCACAGCACAGCACATGTGAACCACAACGAAATTGGACCTCTGCATTTAACTCATGCAGCAGTGGGCAGCTATTGAAAGCTGCCCGGGGAGCAGTGACAGGGACGGTACCTTACTCAAGGGTACCTCAGGGCAACCTACCTAAGGGAATCAAACCCACAATCTTCTGATGTGGGGGCAACACCCTAACCACTAGGCCACTGCTGCCCCTAAACACACTTGCACACATACACACTCAAACCTGTTCTGTATATGCAAAAAAATTCAACCAAGAACATCCATCCATCCATCATCTGCCGATTATCCCAAACGGGGCCGCGGGGGAGTGCTGGCGTCCAACCCAGCGCACACAGGGCGAGGACGGGGGACGCACCCTGGACAGGTCGCCAGCCCATCGCAGGGAGGAGCGGGACGGGGACGGCACCTTGCTCAAGGGTACCTCAGGGCAACCCATTGGGAAGGGTTTCGAACCCCCGCTCCGCCGATCACATGGCCAACACCCTACCCACTAGGCCACCGCTGCCCCACCAACCAAGAACAAACACACACTATTCCTTCATTGACTTGTAACATTGCTGCTATTTAGACTAACTTTTGCACAATAAGTTTCAGTGTCACTCCTGTCATAAACTGTCATAAACCTAAAATACTGTCATCAGACTTAGTATTGCTGTGCTCTGCATTGTGTAGTACTCTTCACACTTATGTCTTCTGTTTTTGCACCATGCTTCTGGAGAAGAGGGGTTTGGTTTCACTGTACAGCACGCGCTTCTGAAATGACTATAATGTCCTGCTTGACTTGACTAAACATGGGTTTTTCCCTGGCAAGCTGTCAAGGGTGTTAATCAGCCTTGCTGGGATTGGCTCCAGCACTTTTGGGACTATGTTTAGGATAAGGATATAGGAAGGATGGATGGAATATAGTTTGCAAACAACAGTTGCTGTTTCCATTGTGTCCAAAATCAATTTATCAATGAATGAACCAATGGAAAATGTCCCAAATTCGATTTTTTTAGAATACACCTTTTAGTTTTTGTTCTTTTGTTCTGTTTTCCCTTCCCATACAATGTAACCCCTGCGATGGGCTGGCGACCTGTCCAGAGTGCGTCCCCAGTCCTTCGCCCTGTGTGAGCTGGGATGGACTCCCCCGCAACCCCGCGACCTCGCTTGGGACAAGCGGCAGAAAATGACTGACTGACTGACTGACTGACAATGTAACCCTTTGCAGAAACAAAGTTATGTTTCAACAACTTTAGTTATATCGTAAAAGCTCCACAACATACAAAAAGCCTATTGTGAAAAAATGTATTTAAAACTTATTATTGGTCCTTAAGGACACTGAACCGAGCTGCTGTTGTATTTGCAGAGGAATTGTTGTGGTTGTAGGTTCATGTAGCAGAGAAGCCAGTCTTGGGTACTAAGGGCTGATAACAGCATTCACACAGATTTGATCCATGTAGAATATCCTTCCTTTGCGTCAACCTTTCCACAATCCATTATCCAAAGTACACCCCATTATTATTTGACATTTTGTCATTTTCACTTCATTCACAAACCCTCAGTGTTAAGAATTGTATGTAGAACAGTGTGTAGAAAGTATAATTGTCAGCTTTTGTTGTGATTCCTATTCACATGTTTCTTTTGCATCCAAAGCTTGTCTGGGTTACAATTGACAACCTACAGCGGTCTCAGTTCCGTGAAAATAATCACACAAGGTGAAACCTTTCAAGAGACTTTCATGTCATTTGATGCATGGAGGATTCACACTGTCAGTCTGCTTTCTAATCCTGAATGGGAGGCTTTATCTTTCAGCACAGCAAAGGAAACACACTATTAGGCCTTCATCTCATGTTGAAAATAAACAACAAAAGAAGAGGATAATCAGTGAGATCTGACTCACTGAACTGAGCTTTGTTTGTTTTTTTTTTTGTTTTTTTTCAAATTTAGCTGAGATTACCACACAGATGGAGCATCACTGGAAAAGTTAATAGTAGCATGTAATGTCAGAATATTTGTTTACGTTTCATTCCATACATAATTTTGTATGTCACCCTTTCATTTTTTAGAAAAAGTGAAGAAAATTTTGAATTCTAAATTATTTAAGATTTGTCTCTGTCTCTCTCTCTCTCTCTCTCTCTCTCTCTCTCTCTCTCTTTCTCTCTCCCTCTCTCCCTTTCTCTCTCTCTCCCTCTCTCCCTTTCTCTCTCTCTCCCCCTTTCTCTCTCTCTCTCTCTGTCTCTTTCTCTCTCTCTCTCTCTCTCTTTCTCTCTTTCTCTCTCTCTCTCTCTCTCTCTCTCCCTCCTTCTCTCATTCTCTTGAGAAAATGAGAGACACACAAACACACACACACACACACACACACACACACACACACACACACTGTAACTTACTTGCTCATTTTGAAGTAAATGTATGGTGATTAATTCTTGTCTGATTTTGAAAAAATATATAAACATTTAGGCTGAGGCCATAGATTAAAGTAAACTAAAGAACTGAAATGTTATTTTTAGACCATATTTTAAAGGGTTTTAGTTTGGACTTTGCTCTGTCTGAGGTGTACAATCAACTAGAATAGAGAATTTTCTTTGGGTGGAAATGAATAGAAAACTCATTCAATCAAACTGTGCTTATAAAAGAAGCCATTGAGCAGGTGTTTCAAGTGTTTAGAATCAATAGGTTTTCTGTACAGGAAAATAAGTCACAATTATTGTCAGAGGTAATAAAGTGTTTAATTGTGTAATAATTAATAATTGTGACTTATTTTCCTGTACAGAAAACCTATTGCTCTTTGTTTTAGACACAGTACATGGCAGGCAATCAGATCAAGGTCCTTTGTTTATATTAAGTGCACAACAACAAAATACGCCCCATTTAATTCTAATGCAATTTTTAAAAATTAATAAAATTGAATGGTCCTTTCTTAAATCCATTTATCTTCATATTAGGGATGTCAGTTCAGCTCCACCGTTCAGCTAATTAAATGCAGTCCGAGTTCCATAGTGGGAACCATAGCTAATGCTAAATATTTTAACGAATAATACATATTTGGCTAACTATACACGCATATATAGTTATAGTTATGTGTAGTTTTATAGTTATATATAGTTATATTCACTGCTCAAAAAATGAAAGGAACACTTGTTAATCCGAGTATAGTATCATATTATGTTGCCTGCAACATTGTTCAGCATGATCGGGTTTGTGGTGGGTCGGTGTTGGTCTGGGGAGGCATATCCTTCGCTGGTGCAGTGGGTCCTGGGTTCCTCCTGGTGCATGATAATGTCTGGCCTCATGTGGCAAGAGTATGCAGGCATTTGCTGGAGGATGAAGGAATTGATACCATTGACTGGCCTCCATGCTCGCCTGACCTAAATCCAATAGAACATCTCTGGGACATCATGTTTAGGTCAATTCGACTCAACCAGGTTGTACCTCAGACTGTCCAGGAGCTCAGTGGTACCCGGGTCAGGATCTGGGAGGAGATACCCCAGAATGTTGTCAGGCATGCATACAAGCATGTGGGGGTGGTACAAATTACTGAGTACCATGTTGAGTTGCTCAAATGACATTTCAGCAGATTGGACTAGCCTGCCGCATTAGTTTTTAAGTTTAGTCTCTTGGCCAGTTTAGTGTTGGTGACTACAAATTAAGCCGTCTGTAGGTTGATCATTTTCATTTTCATCAAATGATGTTGATTTTTTTTTTACATTTAGAACTGCTGTGTTCTCAAAGTGTTCCTTAAATTCTTTTGAGCAGAACATATACATAGATATATATGTGTGTGTGTGTGTGTGTGTGTATATGCATATGTATTTATGTATATATAAATGCTTTGTGTGTGTGTGTGTGTGTGTGTGTGTGTGTGTGAGTGTGTCAGAAAAGCGCAAATATTTATCAGATGGCAGGTGTTAATTTACTAACTTAGTATCTGTGGTGCAACAGATGTATCCATGGTGTAACAAAGTCATCTGTCTATATGTTTGGCAGATATTTCAGGTCAGGAGCTCCACCGGTGATCAACCCTCTTAACACCCATTTCCCACGGGACACCATCATCCCAGGGTCCTTTGCTGTCACTCTGACTTGGACGCTGCCCAACCGTACCACAGGGGTGTTCAATGTCACCAGCCCACTCCCAGGAGACTGGTTTCTGGCTGCACACCTACCAAAGGACAAAGGGAAAATCTCTGTCAAGGTGAGACTGGCATATCAAAGCCAATTTCACTGAGAAATAGTCCACTTCAGTCACTTGATGCAAATGTAAATACATTTCATATAAATTTATGAGCACAGCTTTGTCTTTCCTGTTACATGACCATATCTATGTTTATGTAATATCCCTTTTTCTTGTGGAACTATTGTACTCTCATGTACATGTCTAAGCACATACCACTTTTTTCACTGAAGTGATGACTTTAACTCTTTAAAGGCCTCATTATTTACCAGTATTTTGTATGTTGTTATGGATTTAACTGGTTTATAATCACAAATCATGCAGTTTATAAAACTGCTTTATCGTCAAAAAAGTGAAAAAGTGAAAGTGACTATTCGCCTTTGTGAAACGGCACAACCCACAGTAAACTACAATGACATACAACCTCTGCATTTAACCCATACACACAGGTGCAGCAGGGGGCAGCTGATGGGGATGGTACCTTGCTCAGGGGTACCTTAGGGCAACCTACTGCTCTGGGATTCAAACCCTTCAATTCAATTCAATTGATTCTTGTATGGCGCCTTTCACAACAGAGTTGCCCCAAGGCGCTTTACATAGTTGGGAGACATAGATTATAGCATGGTCTAAAAACTGAAGGCTAGAAGCTAAAGCCAGACGACTACGGAGGAGAGGAACCAAAAACTCCACAGTGTGGAGAAAAAAAACCTCTGAGGGTCCAAGATCGACTGGCTACCCAACCCCCTTGGGTATACTAGCAGTACAAAGAGTTAGTTCGGGTTTAACCTTGATCTTGACCCTTGACCTTCCCTAATCACTAGCTAACCGCTGCCCCAATAAATGGTGATTGAAAGATCATCTATTAAAATGACAGGTTAAAACCAAAGTATCGGTGCTACACTGTTAGTACATAAAGTTAAATACAAGTGCTTTTTTCATCAAGGAACAGACCATTTAAACACGCCATCAAAAGAATAGGGCTAGACGTTGTTCTCAGGCGAAAGGACTTATTTGTACAATTTCATAGCCTGTTGTTTTACAATAAAACAGTAAAATAGAAATTCTGCAGTCAAGAACATGGTTTATGGAGTCACTAATGGTGCTGAAAGTAACTCCTTAAGGCTACCACCGTGATAAATGTTCCGTGTACATTGGTGTTTGTATGTAAAAGAGAATATAGGAATATATAATTTATTATATATAACTGTTCTCGGTTATTCAGGATTATTTCCATCACTGGTTGATTCTTCATTCGATCTACACAGATGTAAACAATTGTAAGATTTAAAAACCTGTTACTGCCTTCAACAGGTCCCATGTATGACTTCGTTTTGAAAAGGAAATTACATGTAAAACTACAGGTTCTACCTAACTCAGATGTCTCTAGAATTAGTGCCTTAATTAAATGGGTTCTGTGTGACCATGCATGAAAAAGCTAAAGCACCTCATAAAAAAAACAAAAAAACAAAAAAAACCCCTCCTTTTTCTTACTGACAAACCCCAGATTCATTCATCTGTGCAAAGGAATTACAGCAGTCCCACTTTTTTTTCCTCTCGAGAAGCACAGCTAATAAAATGCATTTCCTTCTTGAAGGAACACAATTATTGAGGTTATAGTCAGGGTCAATCATGCATCATGGGATATGCTTAAATTATATTGTGTCAGCAGTTGCTAAATTAGGGCCTAATAATGGCTTTCTGCAAGTCAACACAAATGTACACCAGGCTGTACTATTTGTATTGTTCCTCTCGAGGGAAATAGAAATAGACAAAAAAAAGAAGCAGCAAATGGAAAGCATTTAAAAGAGTCGTGTCAGGCACAGACTAGGAAAATGAACTTTTTATACGCTAATATTTTATATGATCATGCGTAAATTAGCATGAGGACCACTATTATTTCACTTAAAATGGACAGAGGACTAATTCTCCTGCTGCATTTAAACATTTTTAATCACATGCACTGTTCATTGTTGATTGAGGCAACTCATTTCTTTGCACTGCAGCAAAAGGCTATAAAATGTTGGAATTGCATGGCTACACATAGTCATAATGGGCAGCAATCTGCAGATAGTTTGCATTGTTATTGCAGCTTTTTTGCAGCATCTGGAGCATTCACTTTATTACCTCTGACAATAATTGTGACTTATTTTCCTGTACAGAAAACCTATTGATTCTAAACACTTGAAACACCTGCTCAATGGCTTCTTTTATAAGCACAGTTTGATTGAATGAGTTTTCTATTCATTTCCACCCAAAGAAAATTCTCTATTCTAGTTGATTGTACACCTCAGACAGAGCAAGACAGAGATGAAGCTGTATTTTTAAGACATGCATATGTAATTCTCTTTCTAAGAGAACTTTTATCCAAAATTCTATTTTGGGCTTTGCACACTGCATAGGAAATTACTCAGACATAATGGATGTGCTAAACGAGTTGTGAAGAGACCAGTGAAGTGTGAACATTTTTCTGGAGAAAAATATGCTCATAATGTATGTGGTCACATAAATACCATCAATACACAAAACCACCAAAATTTTAATTGGTTAATTATGGTTGATTTGCTGCCACCTGTATAGTACATATGTGGCTGTCTTTTGCATTTTCTCAGCTGTTTATAGTAACATCTGTGATTTTTGCAGCTATGTTTCCAGTCATCTCATATGAAAATTATTCTGTAAGGCATGTAATTTACATTTCTCTGCTTCCATTTGAAAATGAAATAAATTATTATGCGTTTTCAATTAAAACGGCATGATATCAATGAAGCCCTGTTAACAACGGAGGCGATTAATTACAGCATTAGCTGATACCGCCACCAATCTGATTTATTTATTGTTTTCTCTGCAGCTTTTTATGCTGAAGTCCATACTTATTTTGATTTATTTTAGCTTCCATTATAAGGAATCTGCAGCATTTAAGAAGAACTTTTTAAAAAAATCACTTTTGGATTTGGATTTGACATCCAAATTGAAGCATATATACAATTTTACCTACATTTTAATGTGTAAGTGGCTACAATCAAGGTATGGCACCACTAGATGAGTGCATTTCCCAATCTTATTTTGTGTATCTTAACTGATAATTAGAACCTTTAGCTCCTAGTTTACAAGCTTGAAGTAATCTAATTATACTGCTACTGCACAAATTCTCACTATGTAGAAGGACCCACAAGTCTTGTCGTTCTACACATCTCCTCCACGACCTAGCCTGTGCTTCTGACTTTCTCTTTAATTAACTGTAAGGGTTGCAGTCATAAAGAGCTGCACTGCTGGATTGTGAGAAACCTTTTCTTCCTGGTGTGCTCCATGTTTAAGGACCTTACCTTTCCATGAATTCTTCCTACTGTTGACCGATTAGATGGGGCAGTGGGGCACACTTGTATTTAGACTGGACATGAGTTATGAAAATGCCCGACAATGAACTTTAGCAGGATCTAGCTGGACTGGATAACTAGTGCAATTGTGGATACAAGCACAAAGCTTTGCTGTAAGAACAAATCTTTTCTTTACCTAGCACTGAACTGCCAAAACCTGGACTTTTCCCTATTGTGGACTAAGTCATGAGAGTTGTAACACTGACTCGAACCTCTCCTACAAGGAGGAGAAGTTCTTGACCTGGGCAGTGATGGTAAGCTTTGAAACGCTGCAGCAGATGTCTGAATAATATTATGGAAGCTTGATAGCATGTAAACCATGTGATGTGACCAAACAAGTCAGAAGGTTAACAGGTGCTTATGGGAGTATGTACTTGGATCTGAGCTGTAAAAAAAAGAGATTCATTTTACAGCAGTTTACTGGATCTTTACCAAGCATGTAATTTTAAAGAAAACCGTGTTTGTTTCTACTGGCCAAATCATCATTGTTCTAATTGTCCAGTTCTGATTTTTTTTTTACTGTGTCCTTTATCTGCTTATTAGCCAGAGCCTGTTTGTATTACATACTTATCCGGTTCACACTTAGAGTTTAATGGGCTGTAAAGAGTTGCAATCTATCAGGGAGTCACATGTATCAACAAAACATTTAAATTCATTGGGGTGTTCTATACTATAGACTAATATTTCTTATACTATAGACTAATATTATTTTATTAAAATATGATTTTTCCACAGTTATTATTATGAAAAATGAATTAATTCTATCTGTGTTTAATAGAAATTGAAAGTGAAAAAAAAAAGTGAAAGTGACAACCCTTGTCATTGCGAGGTCACGGCACAGCACACATGAACCACAACGAAATTGGACCTCTGCATTTAACCCATGCACACTCAAACCCGTGCAGCAGTGGGCAGCTATTGAAAGCGCCCGGGGAGCAGTGATGGGGACGGTACCTTGCTCAAGGGTACCTCAGGGCAACCTATTGGGAAGGGGTTTGAACCCCCGATCCTCCGATCATGTGGCTAACGCCCTAACCACTAGGCCACCGCTGCCCCAAATTGTGTCTAATTGAGACAAATTCTAATTTATATTTACTTTTAGACATATTGGGGGAAAAAACTGTGACATAATTTATTTTATATGTTGAACACATCCAACAAACAGTAGTTTAACATTATTTTCTTTCTCACCACGACAGGACTCTGTATTAATCAGTATTACTGAAGAAGCTCCAGCCAATTACAAGAGGTCATGCAGTTATAATTATCTGCAGACATTGCAAAATCACAGACCTTATTAGTAGATTATAATCTCTTATTGGCAGATCATAATATTTCCCCAGGTAAAATTAATACAACTCAAAAAAGGCCTGACTTGAAGTGCCATCCCGGACATAAATTCACGTGCATAAAAACAAAGTCAGTTCAACCATGCAGGTTCAATCAATTCGATTTTTATCTAAAAATATATTTCTCAGTAACTTATGGGATTTTCTAATAATACTAATTGGTAAAGAGCAGCATCCATAAGATTATGTGACACCTAGACTTTTTGTGACAGCTGATAAAAACCTATGAAAGTTTTATCCTGATAATCGTCACTTATTATAAAGGCTGCTGTCATTAGTTTTTCTCCAGAACGTATGAGAGTGGATGCTTGTTTTAATATAAATGCCTGTGGAAGTTAATGTCAGTTTAATGTCTAATACAATATCAGGTAGAGTTATGCGTGCGACCCTGTAGTAAAGTGTTTTCAACTTCCTTTTTATGTAACATAATTGAAGTGTGGGCCTACATATGTGTTCTTCCAGTGTAAATGGTTAATTGAATGTATATGAGGTAGAACTAGTGTTATTGTAGTAAAGTCTTCCGATATTGGTCATTTTAGCTTGAGTAACTCCATGACAAACAACAGCTTGCACTGTGGCAGCTCCACTGATGCACAGTACAATAGTGCACAGAGGTGAATCATTACAGCAGTGCTAGAGAGGGCTAGTTTCTGTTCTTTCTGCTGATGAGCTCCATGCTAGTCTCTCTGCGGCTAATCAGAGGGCAGCTCAGCGGGCTTGCAGTCACATAAGCAGATGGCTGGGGTACGGACATGAAGGCGGGAGGGAAGGAGAGAGATGGTGAGAATAGTAGGGGGTGGGGGGGTTGAAATAAAGAAAACCATGGCAGCATGGATAAGCTAGCCGTCTCTTTTGGCTGGAGGTGCAATGGGAATTAAACAGTGACCAGAAGCTCTATGGACTGACAGTTTGTTTCCTGCTAACCAGACTCTGCCTGAATCAGTAGGCTAATTGGGAACTGTCAGCAGCTTAGAGATATGATTTCAACCCCGGGAACCAATGGTCATTTTGGGCAGAAGCCATGCAAAAAACTGAGAACTGTCACTTTAGTGCAGATTTGTTTCCTTGTTGCATTTTTAATTAGCTGCCACTGACAGGCCAAAAGCATCGCTGACACCAGCTTCCAGCTTGGGTATACCTTTGACCCAATGCTGAAACTTAAAACTATAGTATAGTAATAAATCGTCTATGCCTGCCTTTTATTCTAATATGAGGATGTATACTCTTAATCACACAAATAGTTATTTAATGCTATTAAAATGTTCAGGGTCCAAGAATTGTCAGCACTGAACCAGGATGAATGTAGTGACAAAAGTAAGTTGAAAAGCAATACAAAGCAAGCACGGACGGATTGACACAGCTTGGCAAGAAAAAAAAAACAATGTAAGACCAGACAAAGGCTTGCTGAAACAAAAGGACTACATATGCCAAAAAACAAGACTACAAACACTTGGGGGAAAGAGGGAAACAAACTACACACAGGTGGAAACACTAATTAGTAGGAGGGACTGGAGAAGAGACATGAAGTAGTGGGCAGAACCAAGACAAAGGAACTGTAACAATCACAAGGCAGCTTTCACCTGACATAAAACAGTATTTCAAAAGCAACTCCAAGACACCGTTGAATAAAAAAATTGTAATAAAATAGTTTTATCAATATTTTATTTCTATGTAATATCTCATTATTGTAATTATAGAAACAGGAATATACTATTTATATACCATAGTATGTGGTGGCTTGTTTGACCATCAAAGGATGAGAATAGTCTGGACTGAGATTGTCTTGTAAGTAGGAATGGTATTGCCAGATGACACTCCTTAGAGGAACGTATTGATAGAGTAGCATACGTGAAAGTGACTATTTGTCATTGTGAAACACAGCACGGCACACAGCGAAACAATGAAATGCATCCCCCATACACACATGGCTATTTAAAGCACCTGGGGAGCTTTGATGGGGACTGTATCTAGCTCAAAGGTACCTCAGGTACCTCAGGAACCTACTGGTCTGGGATTTGGACCCACGACCTTCCAATCCTGGGGTCTAGTCCCTAACCTGTGTAATTGAGTTTCATTATCTGGGAGCAATTCTAGGAGTCACTCTGTAGGCAAGCATTAGTGAGCTGAATCTGAGTGGGTGTCAGCGAGTAGTGGAATGATAAGAGAGATATTTGGTCGAACACCAGGTGTGCCACCACATTATAGACCTTAGGAGGCTTCACTTTGCATGGCGGCAGAGCTGCCAGCAGGACATTGCAGTGATCAAGGTGAAAGATAGCTATGGTCTGTACCAAGAGTTGGGAAGCTGCTGAGCCAGGTACAGTCTGATTTTTCTTATGTTGTACAGAGTGAAATAACAGAATGGAGAGACAGAAGCAGCACAATAAATTCACATTTGACATTTACCTTTAGTTTTTTACTAGATGCTTTTATCCAAAGAGACTTACAAATGCACACAGAAAGATGCAATTCCACATGCTGATGCATTTTACAATACCCATAATGGAAATGCAGTTGAAACAACTTCACTGATGACAGATTATAAAAGAGAATAAAACCAATGCCTTTAAATGTTACATTAGGTTAGATTTAACACAAGGCAGAGTTTTTTTGTTTGTATATTTGACCCAGTGATAAAATTTTATCGAATTTAAAATCTGCCCTAAGCTCATTGACTTCCTCCAGTCCTTAGATCCCAAGATACTCGCTTTGTTCAAAGTATGCTCTAATCTTGTTTACAATGGGAGCCAACAGGAAAAGCATGGCTATTACAAGACCCAGGTTGCATAGCAATAACATTTAATATGGTGCCACTTAGGTTATTATAGTTGAGTTTTTATTAAAAAAAGATGAAGATGAAATGAAAAAAAAAAAAAAAACAAGGGAATGATCTGAGTATGAGCTGCTGTTAAGGCAGTGCACTTCCCCCTAAGATGCTTATACGACGTAGTAAGTCATAAATTTCCCATTCCGATAACAGGGAAAGGGAATGCAGCAGACTTTGGAGTTTGCAATCATAGTCCATGCCATTACTGCACTGATGTGACACTGATGGAGACGGGAAAATGTCTAGCAGCAAGTGATGCATGGCAGGATAGAGCTGGTTGCTCCAGTAATGACAATGTGGATCCCTGAAAGGTAATTCTAATAATGGCCTGTCTGCATACAAAATCCACATTGTATCATGTACCGTACACTGTTAAAAATAAAGACGCAAACAGGGTTCTTTGGAAATCATATAGGAGATTATTTTGGCTTCAAAAAGAACCTTTCATTAAAAGGTTCTTTATACAGTCATTTCAATTGCATACAGAAGTATGAAGCTTGCAGGTTTAAAGAAGCTCCTTATAAAGTAAAGATTATATGCCAAGTTATATAAGTGTTACAAAAAGACGGGTTTTCTTAATGTCAAATCTAGTACTATGTAGGAAATGATATATGTAATTGAGTACTTCCAATAAATGCTTTTGTAGCCTGAACGAGGACTTTTCCTGCTGCTAACTGTAGGCACAGTAAAAGTTCAACAAAGGGTTTTTGCATCTCTCTATGGGCATGGTCATAATATCCTTTTGTTTTCCAGCACAACAGCAAACAAGCAGCTCAGAGATGTAGATGGTGACATATAACCTACACCCCCTTCTGGCAGTCACTGGTTTCTTTGTCTATGTTCCTTACATTGTGTTTTTCTTGACATAGTTTAGCCGCCCAGGCAGAGCATCCAAATGAGGTTTTCGGAAGATGCCTTGCTGGTTGAGCTGACATATTCGGTGTCTTCGAGACAATGCCAGTGTGAGGAGGGGAACAGACAAGGGCCATTGGGGGAAGGGAGTGTGGAGGTTCGAAGCAAGGCTACATCTGCCTTCTTTAGCACCAGCTGTGTCTGTACTTTATGCATGCAGCCATGCACAAACAACAGATGGGGCTCCATCTCCAGTTTGTTATTTAATGGTGGCAGCGATTTTTTTGCTTCCCTTTCCGTGCTTATTACCCTGCCGTCAGCGCCGTTCCACCATTTTGATTCGAGAACGGATGCATTTTTCTGTTTGCTTAGTGGGAAGCGCCTCAAAATTCAACCACTTCAGTAATAGAGAAAGGAGGACCCTTTGTAGCACTGTTAAGCAGTATCCACAGCTATAATATTCAAACCTTTGAAAATCTAGCATTTACTTACAGTTTGGATGGCAAGCTATTCAAATAATATACCATATTTTATTACACAGTTATAAACAATTACATTTAAATTCAGTGTTTCATTCTGCATTCAAGACTGCAGTACTTCTCCAATTCATTTTACATCAACCAAAATAAGAAATCTTGAAATATTTAATAGGTTTACATTTTTTAAAGCAAAATTGTTCACACATCACACATCAAATTAATAATATTCTTCTTCTGAATGCCACAAGATCTGCAAATACATTTTCAGCTTGTTTCTGCATCAAATCACTCCATGCTTTTATCGCTGGTAATGACGTGCCAATTAGTGAAGCAAGAATGCAGAATTCAAAACAACTCTAACAGGAAACCCACCCGATTGTCATCACGCTGACAATAAATTGTCCTCCGCATGTCCAGACACAAGGTCTCAGCCATTACACAGCAGACAGATACCACATGGTGAGACTATTTTAGCCCTGGTGGCTGGCAGGATAAGTGATTGCTGGATGGCTAGTAGTGAAATGAATGAGCCTGCTAATCAAGCCAAGAGCAAAATAGACCTTGATAATACACGAGAGATAATGAGCGATGCATGGCTCCACAAATGGCCTGGCCAATGACACCTGCCCAGCGAAGCGGATCCACAAAATAGGCCGTAATGAAATGAGAATGTGTTTCATCACTATTAGCATGGATGCCCTCCAGCATGGCAAGGCAACCAAAAGAACTATGAGTTAAAGAAGCTTATGTGCAAAAGTGCATTTACACCAGTCCCATAATACAGTTGTCATATTTCCATCACAGTCCCCACTTGATAAATTAATTCATTTTTAATCCATCTATATTTTATTTTCATATTTTTAATAATTAGAAATGCTAGTAAGCATGGACTATAATTAAAATAATTGATTGTAAGAGAAGCCCTGATTCCTGCTACAAAAAATCATAAAAAAATACCTTTGAGGTTCTCAGATAGGCTTGTGTATTTCTTTGTCATATGTTTAATGTAAAAGAGTGAAATAGATTTTCAGATTTTTTTTTTAATCAATATTTTTATATTTATACATTTTGTGTCATGAAATTTAAAGTTATCCAAATAATTTATTTTAACTCTCTCTGTTTTATCACAAATTATGGTAATAACTTTTTTCCACAGTCTACTATAGCTTTATGTCTTTTATCTCTATTCATGAGATTTATCACATTTATATTGTAACTATATATATATATATATAATATATATATATATATATATATATATATATATATATATATATATATATATATATATATACACACACACACACGTATGTGTGTATATATATATATAGTTGGGGAAAGTCACTGAAATTGTCTGAAGAATTAATTCCTCTTTGAAGTTACCATGATGAGGTTAATGACAAACCTAATGAATAGACAGTGCCAACAGCAAGGTCTAATCATGGTGAACCAGGTACTTGGCCATTGTCAAGCATGTTTTCCACAACAGCAGGAAACAATAGCAAATGTTTCAGCTTTCTGTTCCAGAATTGTCTTTGTTGATCTCTTGCTTTTTTCTAAAAAAGTACATTCGACATGCTTTTGTGTTAAAGAATTAATGAAGATCTAATTATGAGATAACCGCCGAGGCAGTGAAAAGCATTGTATAATTAACTGCACAGCACCGCAAGCCAATTAGTTCTTTCTTCTCTTTTCTTTGTTGATTCCTTGGACAGTGTTTTAGCAGTGGAAATAGTTAGCAGCGGTTGCTAGGAACTGCCACTCTCTGCGTTATTGTTTCAGCATGCTGAGCTGACAGGTGTGGCGATAAATCAGCCACTCGTTCGCTACCTTATGTAGTAATAACATGGCTGAGTGACCTCAATGGGAAACCGTGGATGATTTGCAGGGAGGGCCTTTGACAGGGCTGCCGCAAGGTGCGGAATATATGAGAATCAACCTCACCCCCACCAACTTTCTCCCACCATTGCAGGTGAAAAGTACAGTACGTCACATTGCAACAAAAATCTCTGTTACATCTAACCATCCTCTGAACCGTGACAGTGGAAGTCAATGGAAAAATAGATAGGTGTTCCTTCTTTCTGCCAGGGCACTGGATAGCTTGCACCTGTGGGTTCTGGGTAATTGTGTACAGGAGACATGTGTGGAGGATTTCCGCTCTAAGAACAAAACCAGGTGCTGCTGGTTTTGAGAAAGCTCTGATGGGATGAAGGGAGGAGGAGGAAAGGAGGGTGGAGGAGGGGGAATGAGGAGGAAAGGAGGAGGTGGTTGCTAGCTTCTCGACAGTGATGAATGTCTTTGAGGGCAGGGGTACCTGCACGAGAGAGGCCAGGGGGTGAATGATGAAATGCTGCATTGTAATTTGGCAGGGTGTACCGTAATAAATAACACAAGCTCCTGGGCACACCCCATTCCCTTCGCCTCCAACCTCCTTCCCTCTTTTCCCTCTCTTCCTCCATCACCTCATCCCACCATGCAATCTCCCCATGAAAATGTGTCCTGGCAAATCTATACAGCTCATCTGCTCTTTAATTGGAGCCTGCAACACCTCTGGCTTCTGCTGAAATGAACGTGCCTTTTACTGCTTGTGAATCTAATATAGATTGCTAGGCATCTTAGGGCCCACTGTGATCCTTCTTCACCGACTCACACAAAAGGCGTGCATCAGCTGCAGATCTTGTTTCTTGTAGTCGCAGGTCTGGTAAAGGCAGTTCTGGAGCAGGAACTGAAAGTGTTTCTTGGCAGCGTTAACACTTGTTTCCTTTTCTGTATGTGTTTGAAAGATAAAACAGACACCAGTGGTTTGATTTTACATTCAAAGTTCTGTTTTATACAATTGATTTATGAGTTACACAACTGTAGACTTACAGAACCAGATACAATTTCTAGGGTAGTTATTATATTTTTATACATCAAAAATAATATTTATTCTGAGAATTAATGGCTCAGTTCCCGGAATCTTGAGTTCCAAAAATATTGGTGTGCAACAGTGCTCCATATTAAAACATATTCAGAACTTTGATGGGAAAAGGAACTGACCATGTTGAAGGTGCTGAAGCAGAAACCAACACATGACCGGCTACATATGTTTAATATGATGAGAAAATAATACTTTTCAAAGAGATCACAAATGCATCAGACAAATAGAAGTTGTGAATACAATCTAAGCTATAGCGAAAAAGTTAAAGAGTTAAAAATAACATGTTATTCACATTTTTGTTCTCATTATACAGCTGTACACCAACCCAGTTTTCCAGCCTTTGTAGTTTGCTGATGTGCTTGCGTAATAAAAATCATATGTGTCACTTGCTGGGTGTCTTGTGTTTGATCTCTTTCTGTAGTGTGAGGTGTGAGCTGCCAAGCAGCGTCAAGCAAAGGTGCTGTCACACAGCCCAGTGATGGATAGCAGTTATAAAAAGCAATGCTTTCATGAGAACTTTGTAGTTAAGACAGTAACTCGGTCTCAGCAGGAGTTCCTTTTCATAACCAAAAAAGAGACCTTACGTCAGCAAGGATTCTTCTTTCAGTCTGCTTAAAACTGAGTGCCCGCTTGATTCTGATCTTTGTCCTGTTCTTTAGGGTCTTCATGAAGAATGTCAGTACCTTTTCCAACCTCAGCTGATAGTCCAGAGGCTTATTGGGATTTCAGTGCTGTATCCTGGCTACTTCATAGACCAGATGATTCCAGTTCACAACAGATCAGTTCTCTACAAGTGAGTGGACTTTTCGTCATTGTGCACAGTCACAAGCAGAAGCATGCTGATAGAATGCCATACTGTTTTCAAAAAAATGTCTCCCAAATAGTAAACCTATAAATAAAAGAAAAAAATGCCAGTGCATGTTAACTGAAAGTGTTTCTATTATAAGATATTTTAGATTATAAAATGCCATGGATTGTCATGAAAGAAACAGAGATTGTTGAGACAGTGACATTGTGTACAATGATCCACTTAGACAAGCACACACAAGTGCACAAATATACTTAGACATAAGCCCAACTGGGAAGATTGATTTCTTCTTGATTTGATGGCGCAGAGAGGCTCGTTTTTTTTTTCTTTTCTCAGGTAGACTCTACAAACATCGGTCTGATGTCTATTTTAAGAGCTGCAGCTTCAATGAGGCTGATTAAGATGCTTGTCCCATTTGCAGCACTGCTCCGCATACTAACAGCAGTCTGTCGCTGCCTTTCAAACCGCCAGACAGACAGACAGACGCGCTCACACACACACACACAGACCACAAACACACACACATACACACAGACCTCACACTCTTTCTCTGTGCTCAGCCATGGGCTTCAATTGTTATGATATTCAAATATTAATTCACTTCTTATTTAGCAGGCATTGTATCCTAAAAAGAAGAGGCTTGGAAATGGAATAGGCATGAAATGAGCACAGTTCTCCAAGTATTCTTGGAAATGGAACAGGGTGTGAAATTCTCTTTTTGGCATCTTTACATGAATAAATAGTGAATGATGTGCTAGAAGTAATGGCATATTGCTGCAATATACAGTCCATGTACACAAGCGAGCAGTGATATTTTTAGTTACTTTGCCACCAACACAACCAAGCATTTTCTGAGCTGCTTAACCATAATCGAGCCTATGCTGTTGTTCAACCCTTAGAGTAAAAGGCAGAGATAAACCCTGGACAGATCATCAGTGCATCACGAGGCAGACGCACTAGAAAACACACTTAGACACACAGTTACATATTTCACCTGTCTTTCACCGAGGGAGGAAGCCAGAGGTGGGGAATAATTACCCTCTTTCTAATTAACATCCATGATCAAATGCATTAATAATACATATTATGCATATTACAGATGAGTATGTCTTTAAAAGTTAAACATTTCTGTTTATATTTAGAAAATCTGTGTTACCATCAAATTGAATGTGATGTATTTCTGACAGCCAGAACAGGCAGAAAAAGATTAAAAAAAAGATTATTACATTTGTTTACAACAAATGTGTTGCAACAAACTTGGTGTTCTAGAATAGACTAATAGATGAGAGATCTGATTGGAGTAGAAGAGATTGGAATAGTTATCACCGCTACCCGCTTGAGTCACTGGTGTTAAGGTGTGTAGGGTTGAAGGGATGTAAGGGGTCAAAAAACACATTAAGAGCTTCAGTTGCCACAGACTTTAGTGTGACTGCTCTGACTGCACTGCCGGTTATTCCTTACAGCTTTACATTTCTGCATTTGACACACTTTGATCCCAAGTGACTTAAAGTTAAATCAATATTTAATATTAATTTTGTCTTTTGTATTATTATTATTATTATTATTATTATTATTATTATTATTATTGCTGTTGTTGTTGTTGTTGTTTTTGTTGTTATAATTGTTTTGTTGAGTTATTTTTAGGTTGACAAATATGTTCTTGTTTAATTGTTATATGCTGTAATACATTCTCTAGTTTTGATTGTTTTATAACTCTCTTTCACTTCAAATAACTTTTTATTTAGTACATTCCTAAGAGAAATATTGTCTAATGTTCTGTTTATGTTACTGAAAAGGAAAAAAATGAGTAAATGAAGGAATTGTAAAAAAACACTACATGCAGTCTGCCCACGCTTACTTAGAGTTGTCTTAAGCGCCAAGGCTCAGTGGACAATTAAATGAAGTTTTTATCAGAATAAGTATTACTCAGAAACTGAGCAATTTAATCACTTGTGAAATAAACATAATGGTGCAGAAAATTGGAAAATAAGGATACATCATTAAGCCTGAACAATTTTTTATTTTGGAGCCAATTCTGGAGAGACCATTTAAATTCAGAGGAACCTGTTTATGAATCTTCTTCATGGATCGTGTAAACAAATTGTGTGCTGTCTGATTAGGTGCCTGATGTGTTGTTCGCATTATTTAATTACCAAACTACAAAAAAGGAAGACAGAACAAACTGTGTCATGGATTAGAAACTGGAGAGGAAACACATCAGGCTTCATAATTAGTTCATGTTTATGTATAATGTGAATGCCCCAGACACTAATACTGCATTTCTGTTGATGGTTAAAAAAAAAAAAAAATTCTGCAATCTAACATCATTGCTTTAACAAGAGCAGAAATAGGTTTTTATGTTAGGTATATACTCACTGGTCAATTTAGGATAGGAACATTTACAGCCTTGGCAGGTAGAGCTCAACTATAGCTCAACTACTGATTTACAATCAGTGTGAAGCATTCCCCCGGCTCTTTATCAGTGATCATTTCGTCCACAGAGCCATTCCTGAATGCATAATTTTGATTGGTGGACTGCTCTCAAGAACAATGTCTGAAACTCACTTCTATAAAACTACCATGTCAGTTTCACTGCTTTGGTGAGAATTCGTCCACTGTTCAACAGCACTGCAACTCTTTTCAATGATCTAAGAGTCTGCTGAATAAATAGTTAAAAAAAAAATGTCTGCAGTTTGTTAAATAGTTCATAGTTTATTAATGTTGTTATAATAAATAATGGTTACATATTTATACCAAGTAAAGTCAAGTATGTACAAAGAACTAGCACCTTTTTGCATTTGGCCATCCAGTCTGCATTTGACTTAAGGTTTGATTACATAAACCCTTGCCTGAAATACCTTCATCTTTCCTGCAAAACACTGAGTTCGCCAAATTATTGCCTTCATCACCTTTGATTATGAAAGTGAAAGTGACTATTCTTGTCATTGCGAGGTCACAGCACAGCGCACCACAACCAAATTGGACCTCTGCATTTAACCCATGCAAACACCGTGCAGCAGGGGGCAGCTATGAAAGTGCCCGGGGAGCGGTGACGGGGACGGTACCTTGCTCAAGGGTACCTCAGGGCAACCTATTGGTAAGGGGCTTGAACCCACAATCTTATGGCCAACTTCCTAACCACTAAGCTAACGCTGCCCCTGATTATGTTTTTTAACAGAATCTTTCAGTTGTTTTTTGTTCTGCGTTGTTTCTCTCTTCTGTCACCATTGCAGGAGATGATATAAATGTTCAGTTGGGTTAAGATCTGATTGCTGCCTCCGCTTCCCCCCGATGAAGTCCTTTGTTAAACTGGAAGAGTGTTATGGATATCTAGACTTTGCCATTTCCAAATCTGGTTGCGAAATTCTGATGGCATGGCCTCTATATTTGTACTCTAATACAAATATTATTTGTACTGGGGCAGCGGTGGCCTAGTGGTTAGGGAGTTGCCCCGCATCGGAAGATTGTGGGTTTGATTCCCTCACAAGCAGGTTGCCCTGAGGTACCCCTGAGCAAGGTACCGTCCCCATCACTGCTCCCCGGGCGCTTTCAATAGCTGCCCACTGCTGCATGGTGTTTGTGTGCATGGGTTAATAGCAGAGGTCCAATTTCGTTGTGGTTCATGGTGTGCAGTGCTGTGACCTCGCAATGACGAGGGTTGTCACTTACACATTCACTTTCACTTTTCCCTTTGAGTTTTCTTTTTAAACAATAAATGCAGTCTTCACAGGTGAAATCCAAAGCTGCAAACATCAAGAGCTATTTATGGTTTAAACAATCTATCAAACAGGACACACACTCGAAAAACTGGGTGGTAAGCTACAAAGTTGTATAAAAAATGTTTTATGTGAATAACCATATCTATATGATAATACCAGAAAATAGAAGCTGAAAATCTAATATTTCATCGTTTATTTTATCTTAAAACCAAATGTCTCCAGTTTGAGAAAACAAACAAACAAACCTCAGAAAAATAGGTCTCGAGTCAAAGGTTTTTAGATGTTTACTCTTTCAAAAGTCAAAACTGTAGAAAAATAAAGCATTTATTTTGCTATATCATAGTAGCTGTAACTCACAAGATCTTTTCAGACTCAAGGATGTACTTGAAAACCAAAGACAGCTATTGAGTTTGAAACAGAAAGCAGTACTACATCCAAAAGTGAGCCCAGTCTTATTTTGAAATTCATAGATGCCAGTTTGATGTGCAATGACTCCAGGTCATCAGAATGTCTCAGCTCAAAAAAAAACAAAAAAAAACGCTGGCATCTGGATAATAATAGTGCTGTATGTGTGAAATTAAAATGTTAAAATGCCCGCGGATAGACGTTTTCTCTCTGCCTTGCCAAAGTCTCTCCTTCATGCATTGTGCTACAAGTACGATTGTGCTACAAGTATGATCAAAGAACCCTGAAATGCTTCAAAGAGTGTCATGGAGACACACAGGTTAAAGAGCTCTTGCAACCACAAGCTGCTAAAACAGTTCACTTTGAATGTGTTAAATTTTATGATGTAAAACAACAGTTTAATTATACCTATCCATGTTCATCATAACAATAGCACAATGCCTTTACCAGCAATTAATAATAATTAAAAGCACAACAACAACTGTTTAACTTTAGAAGAATTTGATCTAATTCAGAAGGTTGTTCCAAAGTGTCACCAATGACAGTTCTGAACAAGAACAACTAATGAACTGAGCCGTAATGCACACGAGCTCTGTTTTATCACTATCATGATTCAATGAAACACCAACAGACTCTGCATCACTGGAGTTAGAAGTGAAAGGGTTACAAAACCTTAACTTTGTTAACTTAACTCGGACACTTCTCCTGTTTGTTCGACAGAGTGTTCATTCCCAGCTACATATCTCTGGTGAAGGTCCAGCTGGTGGACTGCAGCACTAGAAACAGAAGTGGTGACAGCTGTCCGGTGCTGCTGAAGATGCGGGCCAGGGCTCCACCAGTCCATAACTCCAGCGCAGTGGACTGCAGGGAGAACATGCCCTGCGAGCTGGAGTTGCCACTGCTCACCTGGGAGCAATGGTACTACATCCTGGTGGAGCGCTACCTCAGTACTGCAGACGTGTACTTCCGAATTGGAGTGCAGGTTAAAGGTACGTTCTTGGGTCTGCATTCTAGGTCCAAAAGGAATATTTTGACAAAAAAATCTCATTTAGACAGTTTCTCTCTGACTCAAACCTCAACCAGAAAAGACATGTTTGGGACATGTTAAGTTTTTTCAATAATAGTTCACTGTAGGTAGCATTCATGAGGCTATGGCATCTACACTACGACCACTGATTTTAGCCTACAGTAACCTACATTTAAATAGGTTTATTCTGACATGTGACAGGTGGGATAAACACGGCTGTTGGTTTGCCCCCAGGTAGTGTAATGGCAAATTATGTTTTGAGTAAACCTTTATATATTCATGCAAGTGAATGTCAAATGTCATAATACCCTATATAGATGTTATGCAGCTTTATGAATACTACCCTACAGTAATGTGTTATCGCTGGAGCAACAGGGCTAAAACAGCTGGGGAGTGGGAGTTCATGGCCAATTAATTAAAAATTACATCCTCAAACACTGGCCATCCTTGCCAAAATGTTCAAAATTCTAGTCATTTTATTGTTTTGTTAATGTTCCTAAATTAAAATAGGTTAATATTTCTTCTGCAAAAAATTTCTTATTAAAAATAAAATCTACATTAATCTACATTAAAAATAAAAAATGACATTTAAAAATGTTTTTAAAATGTACATTTAAAAAGTAACATGATATTCATATAAAACAACTAATATACAGTACTGTGCAAAAGTTTTAGGCAGGTGTGGAAAAAATGCTGTAAATAAAGAACGCTTTCAAAAATGGAAGTGTTGATCATTTATTTTCATCAATCAACAAAATACAGTGAATGAACAAAAGAGAATCTAAACCAAATCAATATTTGGTGTGACCAGCCTTTGCTGCCTTCAGAACAGCATCAGTTCTTCTAGGTACACTTGCACACAGTTTTTGAAGGAACTCGGCTGGTCGGTTGTTCCAAACATCTTGGAGAACTAACCACAGATCTTCTGTGAATGTAGGCTTCCTCACATCCTTCTGTATCTTCATGTAATCCAGACACACTGGATGATGTTGAGATCAGGGCTCTGTGGGGGCCAGAAGAACTGATGCTGGTTTGAAGGCAAAAGGTAGTAACACCAAATATTGATTTGATTTAGATTTTTCTTTTGTTCGCTCACTTTGCAGTTTGTAAATTGATAAAAAAAAACACAATCATTATTTATATTTCTGAAAGCATTCTTTGTTTACAGCATTTTTTCACACCTGCTTAAAACTTTTGCACAGAACTGTGTGTATTCATTATGAACATTTATTATTTTGTAAAATATAGAACAATTTATTACAACGTGTTCCAATCAGGTATATGTTATTTTTTTCACAATCTGTTAAATAAAAATGACAAAAGTGCAGGAGTGTGTTCTCCGTAGTGAGTCTCTATTTGAGTGAGAAATTGTTAAGATGTGGCTTTTTTGTTAAACTGTTTCTTGAATGTCATTAGGCTTTGCATATGGACTTTGAAAACATTGCACATAGTTGGTTTATTTGATTTCTAAATGTTCTATATGCTGCTGTGACTAATCCAGAAATGTTTAAAATCCTAGCACAGCTTCAAAAGTCCACAATATACTTGATGAGAAATACTGCCATATAGGTGCATAAATTGTATTCACATGATTACTGTATCTGGAATATTGGTGGTTAATAAGCCTCACCTTCTTTGATTATTTCTTCTGATTTAGTACAATAGACTTGATGATGGATAAGGCCATATTACTGCATATTTAGAACAAATGGCAGAAAGAGATTGTAGAAATGGCTTTTTTTTTTTCATTTTCATGTTTGTTTCATTTGTGCCTGACAATATGTCAAATTGGGGTAAATTACCTCCACTGGTTAAAATTTTATGTTTGTATTGTAATTTTAATATATTAGTCTTTATTTTGGCATAAATGTTTGTATCAAGTACACTGAATGAGTTACTTTTTACAGTGTATGTGATGGCATGTGTTCAACACCTTCTTCACTTTTCTTATATTTTCCATTGGCATTTTTCAGTAATTCATACTCTGAGTGGTCTGCAGTGCTTTTTTGCCCATTATGTGAATACTGGTCTGGTAGTCCTTAACCTATTACCATGGATATTAGCATGAATTAGCAGTGTCTGCAATGTTGAAGGCTCAGAAACATCAATCCCTCTTCAAGTGGCCTCTTAATGCCCTTTTGATACTCAGTGTTGTAGCACGGCAGCCTCTGTGGAGCACTTTGATGTAGACATGCTGTCATGTTGTGGAGAGAGCGGCTTATTACAGCAGGAAATCCTTCAGATACTCGAAGACCGTGGCAGAAAATAGCTACGTGTGAATGGGTCTGCCCATTGCCATTTCGCCTGAACTGAGTGCTGGAGAGCACTTCTCCTCACGCCAGCAACTCTTCCAATGCAATGCTAGGAGGCCACTTATGAATGGAACTTTTTGAAACCCTGTCATGCTAAAACCCTCCACTACATCTGAGCATGTCATCCTAAGATTAAATGGCCAATATTCAGCCTTTTTCTTACATTTTTTTTTTTAATTGAGGTTCCATCATCATCATGATGACTCTGATTGTTGAGGGCCAGTTGTCCAGTGTCAAGAGGGCAAAACAAAGCTTTCGTCCATTGACCATCGTGTGTTTTGGTAAATGGAAATTGAAAACAGAATTTCAACATAAAGAGAAGGATCAACGGAGGAGGCAGTGGATTCATGCTTTTAGATATGCCTTACTGGGGATGGGGATCAAATATTTGTGCAAGGATTTTAGCAATCGTCTTTTTATCTTTGCCACATCATTCTGGCATGGTTTGTTTTCATGGACCGACACAATGGTCAATAGAGTCTCTATACTTGTCTATACTTTAGAGTGTCTATACTTTACACACTGCATAACTGAATGCATGTGCAATGTTTGTTTACTATTTTTACACACTGTATAGTTTGTCATTATGCAGTTTGGGATGCAGACATAGTTACTTTAACAGTTAGACAACAAGAGGCAAATAAGCTGTATAGTTAAAAGAGAGGTATATATTCTGTGATTTTTTTTTTTAAAAAAGGGCCCAAAACAGTTTTTTTTGTCTATGATTACCTTCTGTTGAACTTGATCTAAATATTTGTTTAAACTGGAAAAAGGAAGGAAAATGTACTAATTCATGCTGTACTTATTTTGCCATGAGGTCATGAGGTTTTGGTCTAGACGTAGGATATTCATGAATGGACCTTGAGGTTGCAGGCTCAGATCCTTCCACCACCACTGGGTTCTTGAGTAAGACCCTTAACCCCAACTTGCTCCAGGAAATGGAAATGGAATTCGCTCTGGATAAGAGCATCTGCTAAATGCCGCAAATGTAAACACTACTAAAAACTTTTAAATCTGTGTTAATGACCTTCAGATTGACATTGCTGCATTGTTCCTCATTCAGAAAGCAGTAGTGTATCTTCTTGAACAGAAGTTTACATGTACATTTATGGCATTTAGCTGACGTTCTTATCCAGAGCACCTTACACTTCCTGATTAAAGGGACAGCCTCACTGTAGCAACTTGGGGTTAAAGGTCTTGCTCAGGAACCTGATGGTATTCATGCTGGAGGTGGGATTTGAACCTGCGACCTAGAAGCTCAGTTGTTGCCGGGTGAATAGGCTTATAGAAAACTTGTTTATTTTATTATCAAAACCCTTGTCATTTTGAAACGCAGCTGCATTTCACCCATACACATACGTGCAGCAGGGGGCAGCTATTGAAAGCACCCGAGAAGCAGTGATGGGGACGGTACCTTCCTCAGGTGTACCTCAGGGCAACCTACTGGTGAGGGAATCGGACAATCTTCCGATCCGGTGCCGACTCCCAAACCACTAGGCCACCACTGCCCCAAGGTATTAGGACTTAATTTTTTCTGGGGTATGAATTTTACATCTACAATATAGAAGTTATAGTTATAAATAAAATATACAGCACTGTGCAAAAGTTTTAGGCAGGTGTGGAACAAATGCTGTAAATAAAGAATGCTTTCAGAAATATAAATAATGATCGTTTATTTTTATCAATTTACAAAATGCAAAGTGAGCGAACAAAAGAAAAATCGAAATTAAATCAATATTTGGTGTTACTACCTTTTGCCTTGAAACCAGCATCAGTTCTTCTGGCGCCCACAGAGCCCTGATCTCATATATATATATATATATATATATATATGATATCACATATATATATGAGTCACTTTATGACTATATAAAACTCACAAAAAGCACAGGCGCATTTCAGCAAACAGCCTTCCTGCATGAGCTCGTCACATTGAAGTCAACTGCTAAACAACTAGACCAACTAAAAAGTGCTACTATTTCAAAGAGGTCATTCAACTAGAGGGTTTAATTGAGATTTTTTTTGCTAGAGGTGTCGCTTATGATCTCCAACTTTAGAAAATGTATTTCTAAACCCATGAAATGCAAGGAATTTACATCATGGCCAACTTTATTTAAAGGTCTGGCTATTAGACATTTATCATCCAAATTTATAATTGTATTTTTGTTCACAAATTCTTGTTATTTCATGTCACCCATATCGCAACTCATACCAAAAGGGCAGAATAATAAATAATTATACTGTACAGTACTGTACTATACTGATTTATATTGTTCATGGAATACAATTTGTCTTGTTGGCATGTGTGGCTTATTTTAATAATGCCGTAGGTGGGTGGGTTTTTATCATAATTCAACATTATCATAAGTAATATTATTTTGTGATTTGTTGGCAACAATATGAGAAGGTTGAGAGACTATTATTAAAAAAAACTTAATAAAAAAAATAATAAAAAATAGACATCTCATTTTTTATTTATTAATTAACAAATTCATTTTAAGCTACATTTACATAATTATTTTCTGCAAAGCTACCAACATTAGGCCGGGAAGGCCTAATTCTTTTCTGTATGTTTGCAGCATGTCTGTGCGTTTACTCCAGTTTCTTGCCACAATCCAAAGACATGTTAGGTGGACTGGAGGAGCCACATTGCCCATTGGTGTGATGTTGAGTGTGTTTGTCTGTGTGTCTGCCCTGCAATGGACTGGCAAGCTGTCCAGGGTGTTTCTAAACCTTTTGCCTGGTGAGAGCTGGTATAGACTCCAGCTCCACTCTCAGCCCTATATAGGATAAACGGATAAAGGCAGGTATGGATGGATGGACATATGGATGGGTGTATTTGATGTTATGTGGTTTCTAAAAAACAGGGTGCCCTCTTCTAAAAAAAAAGAGAAAAAAGTCCGGTGTGAAACCCAGTTTGAATATCTGCCCATGTATTTAATTTATAATAAGTTATAGTATGTAATTCTGGAAATGTAAAAAGATAAGTTCAAATCATGCCTTTTTAGAGATGATGAAGTGTGTGTAGAAAGGTTAAAGACTATATTTTACAATTGCACAATTTTACACTAGTTGTAGTGGATTTTTTGCCTCCTGTGGTGTGTGATTTACAGCACCAGAAAGTGATTTACATCAGTGTCAGTTGTAACAGAACAAGATTTAGATTTATAGGAAAGAAAGGGGATGTTCTAATGCTGCTGCAGCTTAACTAGTGCTGCCTCAGTTATTCTCCAGAGATCCATCATTCACCCAGACTTATCTGGCTTACATCTCGAAAGTCCATTAATATGATTCTAAAGCTGGCAGCGACAAAGCATCTAACTCCTTAGGTGTGTGTAATTTAGAGAGATGGATATGAACATACTATTGCAATTTGTTTAATCAATATAAAAGATGTTTACAATAGTCTAATGAAATGTAAAATATATAAACATTAAACATATTTTTATTAAAAGAAAATACAAGATTTCATTTAATCAATAGTTTTCTCAGTAACTGAAGTCCCACTTTTAATACCTTGCAAAAGCTTCCTAGGTAGAAGTAAAAGAATTCCCAGTGCTCCTGAAGCCCTTAAGTTCAGCTACAGTAGGACAATACACTGACATTACAGATATCAAATTAAAGATCAGGATCTCAACAGAGAAAGTTAACATTTTATAGAGAGAATATACTTTAAGGAGCACCCAGTTTCCCAGTCTAATCTCTGTATTTGACAGATTTCTACAGACAATAACTGTCACTTTTCCCTGTTTATAGAAGCTAACATATGAACTGTTATATAATATATATAATAATGCTTATAATGGAAGTCATGGGGGAAGTTAAGCTAAATAGCTAAATTCACAAAAATAGTTTTAGAACGAAATTCTAAAAAGAAATTAAGAAATTCCTAAAACTCTTAAAAATTGTTAAACATGGAATCATGGAATACAAAAACTGCCCTTCTTACTTATCTTGCTTATCTTACTTATTTATACTTAGTGTTTTAGTGCTTTCTTTTACTATTTTATTAAATTAAAATTTTAGGTTGAAAGACACAAGTGCGTTCCTTTAAGTCTGCACACACCCTTAAATTACTTTTGATGGTTAATATTTGGGCTAGTATTGAAGATATAGAGCCAAAGCTTGTCTTCTCATAGACAGTGTTGTTTTGGTTGCAGTAAACTGAGTCATTTTCATAAGAGAAGCTGTTTGGCTTTGGAATTATTGGACTGACCCAATTCCAAATAACAGGGACTCTCTACGAAAGTACATAATCCAAGTCAATTGACTTGCATATTAAATAGCATTAACTGCAAAGTAAGTAGAACGGACAGATCCATGCTCCACAAAACTGTTCTCATGTTAGCCAAGCTGTACAGGATGTTAGCAACACTCATTTAGCCTAATGAGTTATTGTGGTACAACTGGTAATTTAACACCTAACACAAAAGCTGGAAAAATAATGTCAGCCTCAGGCTATTATGAAGGATTAGCAAGTATATTTTAAATAAAAATCAATGAATGAACGAATGAATGAATAAATAAAATTACATTTATTTATTAATATATATTTTTTAAATAGCATTATGTTCCTTTACATGTTTGTTATCTAATGATTTTTTTTTATCTATCAGAGAATATGAACTAATATGGAGTTAATATAACAAGTTTTCCAATTTCATTCATTGTTATTATTATATTTTGCTATTATGGTACTGCCACCTGTGATTTCCCTGCGTTGGACAGCTTCAGCAGACACTGATGCGAGAAACTGGCATACAGCTATTCAACATCTGCACATTATGCCTTCTAACAGATGCAGATGTATAAATCAGCCATAGTGTAAAAGAAAAATAAAACTGGACTTGATTTTCAATCAGGCCATAAAACATTAAACATAAAAAAAGAGAAGCAAACCAGAAGATGCAAAACACTTTAGTTTGATACAGTACACATGAGCTATAGTACCTTCAGTTCCATAGAGCTCCACTGGGTGAAGGAAGTAAAATTCAAAAATGAGATTTGCTTGCAACAGCTTTGCTTCTCATAAAGTCTGATAAAGAATATTCTCCTGAGATGGACCATGATAAAGAATGGTCTCCTGAGATGGACCATCTCAGGATACTCCAGAAAAAATAATCTGGAATCTTTCAATCAAACAGATGTGTTTTTTTGTAGTTAGGGGTAAATGGAATGTGGATAAATGTTATCTGGACGTTACCCTAATGTGATGCACATGAAAAGGCGAGAGTAAATAAACTCTAATAAGACAATGTGATAAGCAGGTCAACATTTATCATGTAACATAGCAACACACATTTAAGGATATAAGTGAAAAATAATTTCCCTGAAATTTCTTTAAAATGTAAATCAAGGACTGTTGCGCTGACTATGAAAGTGGCTGTAAAGAGACTGATTAATAACAAACTATTTTTATGCAGCAAATTTACCCCCCTGGTTTAATTAGAAGTTCAAATGCAATGCTAAATTTCATTCAGTACAGATTGTACACCACTGGGCTTTGTGCCAGCTAAGAAGGAAAACATGTAATTTCTCATCTTTTTAATTGGATATTACACAGGATACAGCTGCAAAACCGTATGCAGTTCTGTATTACTCATCAGCAAGTGTGTAGCCGTGGCAGTGTGATCAGAACACATGAAGCACAGACACTTATTGGAGCTAATCATTTTCTTTGTGCTTGTTCCCAGAGCCCAGATCATTACAAACCACATCCCTACTTTCCAGTGGGGAAAAAAAAAAAAAAAAAAAAATATATATATATATATATATATATATATTATTGAAGACACACAGTACTGTGTAAAGCTCAGGCAGGTGTGAGAAATGCTGTAAACAAAGCAATGCTTCAAAATAGTGTTAATCATTTATTTTCATCAATCGCAAAAATGCAGTGATTAACGAAGAGAAATCTAAATCAATACTTGTTTGATCAATTCCTTTGCCTTCAAACAGCATCAAACAGTACAAATGCGACAGGTTTTAAAGGAACTTGGCTGCGGTGCTGTCTCCAAACATGACCGTGTTTCAACTCTCCGTGACATTGATGATCACTGCACTCGTTTGCAAAAACTGGTTGATCAGACACCGGTCTATAATCTCACATAACCTCTGACTTGCAAGTGTTCCTAGAAGAACTGATGCTGGTTTGAAGCGCGGTACGGTGTACACCCAAATATTGATCTGATTTAGATTTTTCTTTGTTCGCTTCTACCTTTGCATTTTGTAAATTGATAAAGTAAATCTATCATTATTTATTTCTTGAAAGTATTCTTTGTTTACAGCATTTTTTCATAATTTGTCAAAATGATTTATACAGTACTGTATATATATATAGGAAGATATATATATATATATATATATATATATATATATATATATATATTTATTTATTTATTTATTTATATACACGCTCACACCTAGGGCACAATTTAGCATCTGACCAATCTGACCTATGTGTGTGTCTTTGGACGGTGGGAGGAAAATGGAACTTCCAAAAGAAACCCACACAGAACTGAGAATGCAAACTCTATGCAGAAAGGACCTCCTGCCAAGAATAGAACCAAGGACCTTCTCGCTTTGAGGCGGCACATCAGTTCTAGTATGCAAATTGTAGGTTGGAATATAGATGAAAAATTCTCTGCCATTCACTCAGCAGGCTGGGCTTTGATTCCCTGCCCATTTACTGATACAGGAACTCTTACTCGGAAAGAGTCTTCATGCTACATTAGTTACCTCGATAACACGATTATGCTGGAAGTTACTAGGCTGTTTATTTTTTGAGGGAAATGAACGTGATTGGCTGCATATCTGTGAGTGGCAAATCTATGTGAATATCATGCACTAGCAGTTTACCCAATCAATGGGATGCCAATCAGGAAACACAAACTGTGAACAGTTGACAGTACATTTTTTCATCACAGTCACAATGATAGTGAACACCGGGAACAGGAGGAGTAGGCTGCACATGCTGGGGCAGTTGTAGGGTTAGGTATCTGGCTAAGGGCACTTTTAGCCATGGATGCAGGAGTGATAAGGCATTGCTCACTCTCTCCCCACTGCTCAAATTGTTCCTGTCAGTCCAGGGACTGAACTTGCAGTACTTAGGTTGCCAGGCCTCTTTCTAAACTTTAGGTCATGACTCCCTAGAAAAGTAAGCTGGCAGAAGTGGGAATCACACCCCTTCTTTCAAGGGAGACTACACTCTGATCGCAGCCTCTTAGACCACTCAGCCATCTGAACACCATTCTGCACTGAATGCTGAATTTGATCAGTTAAACTAAATCACTGTGCATTCTACAGCACCACGTGCTTAAAGAGGAGGGATCATTCAAAGTTTGATCTTCACAACACACGTTTGTGGAAGTGTTTCATGTTTATCGTCCACAGTCAGACCTGAGAGGAGTCCGTCAACAAAGATTTTCCAAGACCAAGGTGTCTATGAGGTCCATTCTAGAAATAAGTGGCTCACTAAAAATATTTTATTGGGACGCCAATGTTAGAAGAACAGACGCATCTTAATTTGCAAATTCAAATAAGCATACTGAGGATGACTATAAAAGCAGCTATTGAGCAAACATATAGATTTTATGTCAATAACGAATGGGACAGAAGAGAACTGGCAATAGATGGGCTATAATCAGTAAATTTAAATCTGCAAAATGCACCTATATGAAAGGTGTACTTGAAATAAATCAGTGTAGGTACATTGTAGGTGGTTCTAATAAACTGGCAGCCAAAGGTTATACTTTCTGATGCTTCAGATTCCCTTGCCTTTGTACTTGCCATGCTCAGTGTCATCACTGCTGATAGAAGGTAAGATCGGATCAGGAGAGGGCCATTGATGTTCAATGAGCCTGAAAAGGTCTTAGACCAGCTTAGATGAAGTAATAACAGCACAAGGTGGAAATAATTGGCTGGTGATGGGTTTGCTACCTATGGACCGTATTATTGCTCTGGGGTGAGGAGAAAACGGAGGCAAAAAACTATCTACCTCTCAAATTGCATTGTGTATCGAGCCATTAATAAATCGAGCATGGAGTTACTGCTGTGGTTTATTATCATGCTTTAATCATTCAGTCTGCTCCATCATATGCAGGGCCATAATGTGAGCTCTGATAAGACTTCACACACTATTACAATATTAGGAATGTTTAACTTTTTTTTTACTGCTGGTTTGCTGTACAAGAGTCCTAAATAGGGATAAGTATGAGATCCATCTCCAGCATGAGCACATCACTGCTGTTGTTACTAAAACATACATTTCCAGTTTTTTTTTCTCCAGGTGATTTTGGATCTTTTATATTAGTCTATTCATAATACAATTTTCCCTACATGAAAAAGGTGGCTCTTAAATGATGTAAAATGCAAGGTCGTGATCTGGCAGTGATGTTTTATTGCCTGTGATTAAGGGATTGCAGCTGAGTTTATGCGCACACAGAATTGGCAAAACGGAGGCTGACCGATTTTTAATTTCATTATCAAAGGCCTCATTAGGAGTGTCTGGCTCTATCTGAGTGAGAAAGAGAGACAGAGCCTGATAAAGAGGTCTTCTTGATCTTTTGATAAAAAAGCTGAGGTTTGATGCAAATAATAAAAAATCTATAATGTGAAAGATTGTTCGGTTGCATTTTTGGATATTTGAACATAAGGGGAGAAGGCTTTTTGCACCATTGATTTGTCTCTATTAAACAGGCTTCGAACAGAGACAATAAAGCCATCTTGAAACCTTCGACAGTGGCAAGTGTTCCTAAAGCACCGTACGTCTGGCACCAAGTCTGTTTACATTTCTATGCCAGGCTTTAAATCTTAATATTGGTTTCCTTATATGAAAACAAACAGAAATGGTTCGAGAACAGCAAGCATCCTGGATTCCAAGAAAGAAAGACTGTTGCCGTAGACACACAGACAAGCTGCAAATCTAAAAAAAGAAAATATGCCCTGATGTACATGACTTGCAACAGAATGGATGGCTCAAGAAACCATGGCAAGGTTAAACTACGAAATCTTATCAGCAAAAAAACCAAAAAGTTCACATTACAGCTGGCAAAATCATCCCCCCAGGTATACTTCTAGATCCTTCTAGATAATAATGGAAACAACTCTGTTATCATGGACAAAAGAACATGTAAGATTCTGCAAAGACCAAATATAAAACCAGGACATTATGTACACAGAGATGAGCTGTATGAACACAGCAAGGTACAGGTGCTGGCGACATTGAGTAGGTGGAGACCAGAATGTTCTAAGGAGCAACCTCTTAGCAGTATATCTTGTGACAATCATCATCATGTATCATCAGAGGGCACAACAGACCTCAACAAATCTCCCAACAAACACTGTTGGATGAAACTTTTTTAATTTTCTTTCGCAGTTTATGGGATTCCATAGGTTTCTCACATTTACCATTTTATTTGCACTTTATCTATACTGTGACAGATAAACTAACATGTACTGCACTTTCACTTATTACCTCAAGTTTACAGCAAATGTTGTTAAATCTTTCACGAAAATTCGTTCACGATGAGCCTTTTACTGCTAACTTTCTGCCCCTTGCAGCTCATAAACTATTTGTTCATGAAGTGCTTGCAGCCTGGTTAACATTTTTGCCAGCTCTATATTTGATTGCAGTCTGGTGCACTTTGTTGTCCGTTTGTGCTGGCAATGTTGTCGCTGAGCTCTCGCTGCATGACAGGCCTAAGTATTGCCTCAAGCATAAGGCCATTTTACTTGTACGCTGTATACATGAAAACTTCTCAGGCTTCTAAACCAAGCATTCCTTGACTGGAGAGAAGCAGTGAAAGTGACTATTCTTGTCATTGTGAAACACAGCACAACACACTGAAATTACATCGCTGCATTTTTCCCATACAATAAACAGGCGCAGCAGTGATGGGGACGGTACCTTACTCAGGGGTACCTCAGGACAACCTAATGGTCTGGGATTCGAACCCATGACTTTCTGATCCAAGCGCCAACTCCTCAACCACTATGCCACCACAGTCCCAGTGGCTACATTTAACCCATACATACATGCCCAGCAGGGGACCGCTATTTAAAGCACCCAGGGGGCAGTGATTGGGACAGTACCTTGTTCAAGGGTACCTTAGGGCAACTTACTGCTCTGGGGATTTTAATCTGCATCCCTTTGATCCTGACTAACTCCCTTTGAACTACTAGGCTACTCACTGAAAAGACTGTGCCACCTCAGTCTGTCTATGAAATGAAATTACCTTATGTTGGTGGCCCATGGTCAGTTTGTTTTGCTGCATTCCAGGCCAGTATGGCTTGCACTATTGATGAAACTGTGAATTTTACAAATATGATTTATTACAGGGTTGTTCTAAATTCAACAAGAGAAGAAGAGTGCTAAGAAGAGCTAAAGTCCTGACCTTAATCCAATAGAAAATGAGGTGAGCAGTTCAAGAAGGAAAACCACAGTGGCCTAGAGCTGAAACTGTCTCAGAAAGGAAATGGGCAGATATTTTACTAAGCTGATGGGCAGGATTGACTGGGCCATCCTTACGTTGAAATGGCAGGTTACTTGCAGTTATTGCAGCATTCGTGACTAGATGCTAAAAAGCAAAGGTTCATATACTTTGCTATCTACAATTATATAATAATGGTGTATTTTTCAAATTATTAAATCAACAAAGATAATATTAATGATGTTTAAATACATTTATAAATAAAATTTAGAAAATAAACTGTCTACAAATTACAAACTACTGAACATGAAATGATGCCATTATTACAGCCTCAAAAGAATCAATTAGCTAAATGTAATAATAAAACCATGATGCCCACTAATGTTTTGGTTTGCCACTTTGAATCTGTCCTCACTACCACATGACCTCAGCTGTTCTTAGGATCTAACTTCTCTGGGCCAAAGCGCTATTTCAAACTTAATTGTATTATGCTGTATCCCACTCCTCCTTTGCAGACCAATTCCACACATGGCTACTGGCATTTTGCCAGGTTTTCAGTTCCCAAAGCTGGCCACCACCAGCCTGCAGCTTCATGTTCTGCCCTCCTTCCCACACTGCCTCACTTCAATTAGTAATATACCCAGGGTCAGTGAGAGAAGAGACGCCTGCCCATCCAAAGCTTCTGGACTTTGTGTATGGACTGGGCGTGCCTGGACTGTGTGTGTGTGTGTGTGTGAGAGAGAGAGAGAGAGAGAGGAGAGGGGGCAAGGTTTGCTTGCAATTTCTTACTGGATCATCTTTTGTTTCTGCAATTTTATATATATATATATATATATATATAGTAAAGTTAAACATGCTAAAATTATATGTATATATATATATATATATATATATATATATATATATATATATATATATATATATATATATATATATATATATGGTAATTTTAGCAACTCAGCCACTAGGGATGCACAAGCCAGTGTATTTTTGTGTGGTCCTGGCCCGCAAATGGGGAGGTTACGCTAGGAAGGGCATCCGGTGTAAAACTTTGCGAAGTCATATGTGACAATGATACAGAATTCCACACTTGGATCGGTCGAGAGGCCCAAGCAATACCCATCGCTAATTAGTGCTAAGTAGCTCTACAGGGTGCTGGTGGAATTGGAATTACTGTTGGCCAAAAGAAGAAGTGGAAGAAGAGGAGGAAGGTGTCCAGAGGAGAAGGGAGAGGAGAAGGAGAGGAGAGGCTGAGGGTAGGGACTTTGAATGCTATGGTATTGACTGTAAAGGTAGAGAGGAATTAGGCTGATAAGTGATGGAGAGAAGGAAGGTTGACATTTTGTGTGTGCAAGAGACTAGATGGGAAGGTAAGGCCAGGTGTATTGGAGGGTTTAAATTGTTCTACCATGGTGGGGAGAAGGAGAATGAGTAGGTGTTATCCTGAAGGAAGAGTATGTGGAGAGGTGTTTGAAGTGAAGAGGTGTCAGGAGGTGATGAGTCAGAAGCTGGAAGAAGGTGATAAATGAATGGCTGTTAGTGCTTATGCTCCACAAGTTATTGTAAGACAAAGAGAAGGAAAATCGGGAGTGAGTTAGATGAAGTGATAGAGAGTGTACTTAGGAGAGAGAGTGATACTTGGTGCAGATTTTTAATGGTCATGTTGGTGGAAGGAACAGAGGTGATGAGGAGGTGATGGGTAGGCATGTGTCAAGGAGAGGAATGCTGAAGGCCGATGGTTGTAGATTTTGTAAAAAGGATGGAAATGGCTGTAGTTACACTTATTTTAAGAAGAGGGAGGACAGGTGACGGGACAGAGTGGAGAAGATGCTAACAGGTGGATTATATTCTTTGCAGGAGGGAACAGTCTGAGATCGAGACTGCAAGTACATAGAGAGTGTGTAGCTAAAACAGCATAGATGTGGTGGTTCGTAAGATGACCTTGAGGTCAAGAAAAGGAGGAGAGTGAGGGCAGAGTCGATGATCAAGTGGTGGAAGCTGAAGGAGGAGGACTGTAAGGTGGAATTCAGGCAGGAGCACAGCACTGGGAGTTTGAAGAGCTACCGGATTGCTGGGAAACTACTGCAGAAGTGATAAGGCAGATTACAGAAATGTACTGTGTAACATCTGGGCAAGAAGAGGATAAGGAGACCTGGTGGTGGAACCAAGAAGTCCAGGAGTGTATTCAAAAGCAGAGGGAGGCAAAGAAGACATGGGACAGTCAGAGAGTTGAAGAAAGTAGACAGGTGTATAAGGAGATGAACTTAGGCAAGAAAGCAGGCGTATGCAGATAAGGTGTTTGGGGTGAATCAGTATGAGAGGCTGGAGAGTAAAGAGGGAGAAAGGACTCACCGATTGGCTAGACAGAGAGACAGATCTGGGCATGTGTCACAGGTCAGGCGACAAAGATAGAAATGGCATCGATCACAGTGGAACAGAGCGTGTTTATGTAGATGGAAGGAATACTGAGGAGCTGATGAAATGAAGAAATGAGAGAGAGAGAAGACTGATGATGTGAGAAGAGTTAACTATGAAGTGCAGCAACAAACAAGATGGCTAAGGCAAAGAAGGAAGAGGATGGTGAAATGGAAAGGCTGTTGGATCAGATGTGACATACCAGTGGAAGCTTTTTACTGGAGATGTTTAGGGAGATGGTAGTTGAGTTTGACCAGATTGTTTAATACAATCTTGGCGGGCGAGAAGATGCCTGAGGAGTGGACGAAGTGTACTGTACCTGATCTTTCAAGAATAAGGGGTGATGCACAGAGCTGTAACTAGAGGGATAAAGTTGATCAGCCACACTGCTGAAGTTAGTGTGTTATGCAGTGAAGCCTGGGTTAAGAAAAAGAGGAGATCAGTGAACATGTGCATGGTTTTTATGCCGAGGAAGTGCACCAGATGCAATGTTTGCTCTGAGGGTGTTGATGGAGAAGTACAGAGAAGGTCAGAAGGAGCTGCATTGTGCCTTTGTGGATTTGGAGAAAGTATATGACAGGGTGTCTAGAGAGGAGTTGTGGTTTTGTATGAGGAAGTCTGGTGTTACAGAGAAGTATGTGAGAGTAGTTCAGGATATGCAAGGATGACAGTGTAACAGTGGTGAGATCCAGGTGGAGTGACAGGATGCACGGTAAGGTAGATGTTGGATTACATCAAGGATCAGCACTGAGCCCATTCTTTGTTTGCAGGCCAGTAATGACAGGCTACTGGACGAGGTTGTGAGCAGGAGCCCGTGGACGGCGATGTTTGCTGGATGATATTGGGTGGATCTGTAGTGAGAGTAGGGAGCAGCTTGAGGAGAACCTGGAGGAAATGGAGAATAAGGCTCTGAGAGGAGAGGAAATGAAAGTGAGGGAATAAAAAGATGGTATCATGAGTGTGAAATGAAAGGGAGGAAAAGTATGTGGTTAGGGATGCAGGGCGGAGGTAACAAAGGAGGAGTTTAAAATACTTGGGACCACAGTTCAGTGTGTAACGCAAGTAGTGTAAGAGAGGTAAGAAGAGAGGCAGGCTGGTTGGAAATGGGGTGGAGAAGAGGCTGGAGGATTTCCAGACAGACGCGCACTAGCCAGGAGTAAAAGGGAAGGCTTACAGGACAGCAGTGAGACCAGCTCATGTCAGGCGGGCTGGAGACAGTAAAACACTGTAAAAGACAGGAGGCGGAGCTGGAGGTGCCAGAAGTTAAAGATGCTGAGATTTTCGTTGGAAGTGACGAGGATGGACAGGATTAGAAATGAGTATATTAGGAGGGACAGCTCAGGTTAGACGCCTTGAGACAAAGTAGAGAAGCAAGGCTGTGTTGGTTTGGACATGTGCAGAGGAGAGACGGATTATATTGGAAGGAGGATGTTGAAGATGGAGCTGCCAGGAAAGAGGAGAAGAGGAAGACCAAAGAGGAGGTTTATGGACGTGGTGAGAGAGGACATGCAGGTGGTCGGTTTGAAGCAGGAAGATGCAAAAGACAGGAAGAAATGGAGACAGTTGATCTGCTGTGGCGACCCCTAAACGGGAGCAGCCGAAAGAAAAAGAAGAAGAAGATATAATTTTAGCATGTTTAACTTTACTAACTTCGGATGGCAGCATCTGTCAGTGATTAACAACCTCTCAATTCTTTAGATTTTTCAGTTCCTAAATTACATGTGTGAGTATGAAGAATCTTAATCTTATTAAGAAAAACTCTTAAATATGTTAAATTGTCATTTTCTTGGTCAAGTTAATCTTCCAGGGAACTATGTCCTTCTCTTGTGTTCCAATGAACTCTTTTTGTTTTGTTTTTTTTCCTCTATTGCTTAATTCCAAATACAAAGTGATATAATCATGAACTGGTCTTGAGTACTGCTGTGTTTTGTTTGTGCATGTTCAAGCTAATAATCTTAAAAACTCTTCAAATCATGAACCGATGCTCTTTCTGCATGCCAAAACCTACAAAATGAAACAAATGAAAATGACTCAGAAAGACCTTTAAAGTTTTATTAGTTTGGCCTTAGTTTTTCCATCTTTCATTTCTATGAGATGGCCACACAATAGTGCTAAGATGTCAGGACTGGACATTTTTTGGCTGTTCTAGATTAAACAAAGACATTAAAAGCTTGTAAAAGCTTGTTTACTTGAAGCTTTTCACATAAACTAACATAGATCTCACTATATAAAACATATAACTGCATACAAGAAATCATTTACCCCTGACATCATCAAGCCTTTTCTGAAGGCCTAGAAGGCCCTGAGGGTTCCCCTAGGTTAGTATGCAGATTCACATACTTCAAAATGTGACATCGAACATTAAAGTTCTTATTTGATGGATGACACTGACTTCAACTCTCTGGTAGTTTAGCAGTCTTACATTTTTAACCTGGGTTTGTCTTCCTGTGTGAATAAAACATCATTTCCATAAATATGTCCATGTTTTTGAGGTGTTTCATTAAGGATACTGTTCTACAATCTGTATTCTATCTGGCCAAGTCACAGCACTAACCAGTAATAATTAAAATCTTTTTAAATTAGATTTGCTGGTATCAAAGGATATTTATGAGCAAAACAGCTCACTGCACTGAAAGATATTCCCTTCAAGCAACACTTCTTAAAGGAAACAAAATGATCTGTTTAAGTCTATTTTTATAGCCCTGTGTTATACAAAGAGTTCATAAAATGCACTTACACACATACTAAGATAAAATAAGACTGAAAACAAACATAAAAGCATGTTAATTTGTTATATATTGAGCGTACTCAAGATCTCGAGGAAGATTTCAAATGTCTATTTGCTAAGATGCTTTCATTTTTCTCTTTTCTGAGACATACAAAGTAAATGCAGATATTAGATCAACACTTCCCATTTTAAAAGTTGTTTAAACAGTTATTTAATGGTCAGTTTAGCTTGTTGGAACGCCAGCATCAGTGTCTCATTCTCTACAGCAAACTCAGATCATGCATGCAGTCTGTTAGCTCTGCTCACAATCCAATATATCATAATAAACTGAAGCACCCTGCATTTGCAGGTAAAAGCATTACAGCTCAGCTGTATAATGAATAGAAATGACTCCAACTGCTGCTGCTGCTGGCTACAGTGCAAGTAATTTTCTTTCTCACTGTCTTTCCCCCAAAGAGAGAGAGAGAAAAGGTATCAATCTTCCACTGATCATAATGATCATTTTCATTAATAAGCACTTGAATAAGCACTTTAAATGTAGCGGTAGTTTCAAGATTCACAAAGATCATTATCATGTGTGCAGCGTAGAATGAAATTCTTACTAGAATGCTTTCTCACAAAATGTAACATTCAACAGACACTCAGCATACATATTTAAGGTGTACATATAAGGTGCAGGTGCATGAATTACTGAGGCGTGTAAAGCGAGCGTGCATGAGGAACCGCAGCAGGAAGTGATGACAGTATCTGTAAAGGTAATGTAAGTGGTAAAGTGACATTAGGTTCATTTTTTTATTTTTATTTCTTGTTAAGCAGTCTCAGTGCACGGGGTGGTCACTGCTCTGAAACCTTGTTGTTCATGATCTTATGGTCCATGGTCATTTACCATCCAGCAGCATGAGGACCAAGGTCTATCATGTGTTTTCTTCTGGCAGTGCATAGTGTAAAGGAATTGGTGGACGCTCAGAGCCAATGATCTTTAGAGCTGGTTTCACAACCCTTTGCAAAGATTTTCTTTCTCTGAACCTCACAGCTACCATACCAGGACATAATGCAGCCAGTCATGATAGACTCTATGGGGCATCTGTAAAAGCTGCACAGGTCTGGCATGGTCACCTGAGCTTTATTCAGGTGCCTGAGGAAGCGAAGGTGTTGTTGGACTTTCCTGATGACAATCTGATGGTAGTCTGTCAACCTGAGGTCCTCAGTGAGATTGACCTACAGAAATCAGATGCTGGAAACCCTCTTCACAGCATCTCCCCTGAATGAGAGCATGTGCTACAGACTGTTTACTGATGTCAGTGACCAGTTCCATAGTTTTGCTGACACTGAAAGTGTTGTCCTGACAGAATTTTACCAGGGACAGATCCTCCTCTCTGTAGGGCATTTCATCATTGGTGATCAGACCTTACGATCAGACCAGACTTTAGGATGGAGCGGTGTCGTCCATGCAGTCATGTATAAAGTAGTGTTGTATTTAAAAAGATTCAGGGCATGGGAATAAGCCTTTAATTTACATGAAATTAGCATGAATTCGACAATTCCCCACATAGAGGCTCAGTCCAACAAGCATCATTTATTATTACACTTTCTAAAATTAAACTGGTGAAAGTAGCTTGTATTAGATTAAACTGGTGAAAATGACAATGTAGGTTTAGGGTAATAGTCACAATGGGCTTGTGTAATAGTCAAACAGCTTTATAACTGCCAGCAACATTAGGTATAGGCACCAGATCATTGTATCTATTTCTTTTTTGTCAACTCCTTCAACCTGAACATACTTTATGATTGGTGATGCCTGATTTAAATTTTTTCCCTTTGACTCCCAGCCTCACCTGCAATATTATTCAGTATACCAAAACGTTTAAAGAATGTCTCAAAGTCACTTCTATGTTGCGTTGTCCCTAATGGACTTATTGAGACCATTAGCTTTTATTGAGTTTTTTGTTTACATACTACGCACATGGAAACATTAGACAATTCATTTAACTTCATCACATTTTAGGTTACTGTCTACATGACAGTTACCTTTTTTTGTGTTGTTTTCCAAAACAAACAATTCTTTGGAAGCACATGTAAAAAGCCCCTGATGTGCACACCCTGTTTTTATCTTCTTCTGGTTGCCATTAGTAACACTGCAGTGACCCTCTTGATAGCATCTTTAATTGTGATCATCGCTCATTAGCTCTAGGCTTCAGGGAGCTCTTGTTTCTCTGCTTTGTTTGAGTGACATTCAGAATGGCAAATTGAAGCTGGCAGTCCTGGGATATCAAAAGCCGTTTCTGAGACAATGAGCCACGGCTTTCAGCCGTATAACGAGTGCACTTTGTCACAAGCCTGTAATTGAAACATCAACCCTTGAGATGAAGGGTTTCGCTATATGTTGCCTGTGCTGGTATTATTTTACCCTTGTTTGTGAGAGTTGCTTCAGGATTAAAAGGCTCCAGTGCAAGCCCGAGTTTCTGGGCAATTACCATATTTCATTTACTTTTCAAAATTTGGATTCAAATTACACTCTAATTAGGGTCTATGAATGAAGGAAACCTTTTCACATTTCTGAGAAGAGAGCAGGTTGAACTGAGCTTTGTTAAGATGAATGCTATCCTGCTGAATCAGCAAGGAGATTTAGGAATTTAACCTGTAATTCACCATACAAGGCCCAGACAACATGTAGAATCTGTTCAGATCTTAGCAAGTCAGTGTTCATCCTTTGTGCTATAAGGCATTAGGGAGTCTCTCCCCCAACTCTTTAAGCCTATCAGTGGACAAAACAAGGCAGTTGGATCGGAAGATTGTGGGTTTGACTCCCTCACCAGTAGGTTGCCCTGAGGTACCCTTGAGCAAGGTACTGTCCCCGTCACTCCTCCCTGGGCGCTTTTAATAGCTGCCCCCTGCTGCATGTGTGTGTATGGGTGAAATGCAGAGATTGAATTTCATTGTGTTGTGCTGCGTTTCACAATGACAAGGGTTGTCACTTTCACTTTCACAACACTTTTACAAAAATGCCTGTTTTTGAAGCCTCCACAGAAGGGATTTTTTAAAAGAATTAAATTAGAGGGTACCCAGAATTGGACAGGAACCGTAAAAGGTCTTGGCATAGACTGAGGGAAGTTTACAGGGAAATGGAGATTAACTGGTATGAGTAACAGATGTGTGCTGATACAATAGACAGGTGCCAGTGGGCAATATGGCAGTGATGGACCGGTAGACTGGCGTGAGATTAAGTAAACTCTGAGATGGAGTAAATGGGAGATAAAAATGGGAGACAAATAATAATAATAATGATGATTTTCAGCAGTTCCATTACTGGAACTACTTCATTGGATTGTTCAGCCAGGGGCCTTTATTACTAGATATATATTATTAGACTTATACTAGGGATATATTATTATTACATCAGTGCTAAAGTGCTACAAAGTCCTGTAACATTTTTCCAGCTGCTGTTTTATACACCGTTTTCCCAGGCTGCCCTGTACACTGGGTAAACATTTCATTCCAAATCAGCCAAGAGAAATAGTCCAAAGAGGCTTGCTTCTATTTACATTAACTAATAAAAATAAAAATATATCTTTCCTTTCTACTGTAAAAATATAATTTTAGATATGCAAGGTTTTATTCTGAAATAATCTTTAATATAAATAATACCCATCTTAGGCTCAGTATCCCCTTTTGTTACCCTCGCAACACAACGTCTCATTTTAAAGTATGACAGCCTCTCCTGAAAGACGAGTAAGGAAAGACCTGTCCAAAAGGTCATTTGTGTGTCTAATTTGAAAGAAATTCTCCATTTTGGCAATTCTGAATACTGTGTCCTTTTACCTGCCACTAACGCTGGTTGTATTGCACGGAAATACCCGTGACTTTGCAATGACCAACCTTCATGGGACCATGAAATTTCACATGGCCGGATTGCATTTTTATTGACTTTCAGCACTATCCTCAAATTGGACGAGAGGCACTTCTGGAGAAAAGGGAGAGCTCCAAATGCAGGGGCTAACGGCAAAATTGGATTCATAAATTTCAATGTGTGAAGAAAACACGTCCACAGAAAGTGGAACCTCAAGAATGTATCCACAGGCTGACCTAGCCCAAAAAGAAACTGTGGGCACTTTTCACTTTATTAGAAATGCCTGCCTTGTAGTCGCTCTATATGATCTATAAGGGCACTTTGTTGGCTTATGGTTACCACTGACTGTAACCCAGACTCTACATGGCTTTTCACTATTACTTCTTCCCATTCATCAATAGAACACGAAAGCACCACCGTTTACCAGATACTGTTTGAGTGGTGGATCATTCCCAGCATTGCTGTGAAACTTCCATGGTCACGGCACAGCAGTTTTTAAGCCTCTCAATGCCCCTGATTGTCCAAGACTAGTTCTCAAGTCAGTATTCATCCAATAGCAGTCCTGTGGTCAGAAAAAGACACCTAAGGGATGAATGCCTACAGGATGGCTAGTCCAAGTCAGTAACTAACATACCCCAGTATAAAGAACCAAATAAAGTGACAAGTAAAAGAAAAAGATTTTTTTTTTTTTTGAGAGTGTATATTTGACCTGAATATGACCGTTTTCTTTTATTTTGATATGGTCCTCAAGCAGAGCCAGCGAGAGTGAGCATGGTATCAGCCAAGAGATTAGCCACCTGCGAAAGTGGCAGTCGTTCTTGATGTTGACACTCTGATGGGAGCTAATGGCAGGCAATAATGAGATGCTGACGTGTTTGAAACTTGCTGCTGTGATTGATATATGAGGGCGAAAGGCAGTTTGAGCAATTTCCCCTCAAGCCTTTTGCTGTGAGAATGACTATCAGATCTAAACTTCAAGCACACATGCATATTCACCACTTCTCTCTGGCCATTCACAAATTGGACAGTACTGTTGGAATATTTGTTGATTTGGAACAGTACACTTTCAGTGCCGTCCGGGTACATTGCCAACAGGCTGGCTAAAAGGCAAGGCTGTCTGGAGTGTAAGCCAAGGCCATTAGCCATATCAAATGGTGAGCATGGCCATGAGCAAAAGAGCAAACGTTGGTTTTATAAGCTTTCTTTATTTTTCTTGCACTAAATTAAGAGGATATAATACAAATAATGACAGTAAAAAAAAAATATATATATATACAGATTTTGTCAGGTTACCTTCTAATAAAACCCCACTTGCTTGAAATCATTAAGGGACTGTAAACTTAACATCGATGCTATATTTACACAATAAATCACTTTATATGTATACCATCATCATAATTTTCTAGTAGATATTGCAAGAAATATTATACAAATTAAGAAAAATCTAATATTTATCAATATTTTTCACTTTATATAACCTCAAAATATTCATATTTTTTCCCATAAATCAACGTGTTCATAATAAAAGCAATGTACTGTTTGATCAAAATAATCAAGGCTGGTCAGTTAAAAGTGCTCCTTAAATTCAGAAAAGGGTTTCTACGGCTCTACGGGGCGGTCCAGAGAGTCTCCAGTCAGTGATTGGCATTAGGCAACGTGACTTTAGGCTCAAGTGTGGCTGCTCCAGAGCATCACATTCTATTGGTCAATGCCTTTGAGGCGATAATATAAGAATCGTGTGCACGGGTTGATATCTGTTTCAGCAATGGATGCAACTTTAATCAGATTGTCATTTTAGACACATTCTTTTCAATACACTTAAATGAAACTAAAACAAAAACAAAAATAATAACAATGACAACATCAATACATTTACAAATATAAAATATTATTCATACCTTTCTCTTTCTTTTTGTTAGTTGAACAAAATCACGTTTTGCTCAGTGTAGGAATTGTCCATATTTCTGTAGACAATCAATGTTCTCTCATTTGTTGATACTTTGGAAATCTCATGCTTATGTATTGGGAGCTGTCCAAACAAAGTGGCACATTTTCTTATCCTACCTATACGCTAATCTGGATTGTGGCCACCACGGGCTTCGACTATACTGACATAAAATGACATTTCCATTTAATAATACATTACTCATGTTCTAATGAATAGGCAGCACGAAGCAAATCAATTTTCAGTGGGCGGTAAGAGAGACCTTAGGATTTTTCTGCTGTGATGGGCTTAAGAAGCACTCATTACTTTTCAGTGCTTCGGTGAAGAAAACAATGAACACATGTGCATGCAAACACACACGCACACATACACACTCCAACATGTACACTAACAGCTTATAATTACTAGAGCCATTCATGTGGACATTTCCTGTGATAAAATTGCACAACTTTTAATTTCCTTGATTGAATGACCTGGCAATGGCATTTTCTCAATAATTAAAAAGGCCCACATTGTTTTTCATCAATTTTCATTAAAGCTAATGTGCTTTTTATCAGTTATGTTTGCACACTATAATGGAAAGTGGGCCTCTCTTAGCTGTCAACACTAAGTGTAGCATTATTTAAACTTTGATAAAGGATCTCTTATTCTGAGTTTTCCATTATGTGCTGTTATTATATAATCAAAGTTTGCTTGTTTATTTTATCTTCTAATTAAATATACTCTACAGTCTTTAATGCCCTGGACTACTACATGTAAAGTTTATATAACTCCAGATTACTGGCGGTCACAAGAGGTCTCCTATAAATATAGTTAATGAAACTGCTTTAATGTAGATGTGTGATCTTCTTAGGCTGTTACAAATCTGTCACAAATTACACATTGTTCTCCTGACATAATTAACCAGCAAATATGTCATTGGTGTCTGTAGTTTGCTTCTGTAGTTTTGCTCTGTTTATCTAATACAACCTCATTTCACACAGTGGACTGCATTAAATCCATTTAAAGCACTAATCATGCTCTCCATGAAACAAAATAGTCACTATTTGGAAGATATGCTCAGGAAAGCATTAAGATTTAATTTTACACAATAGCAAAAATGTGTCGGTATATTGACCTCCTTTGGATTCCTAAAAACGCAGCATATGAGAAAGCGCAACTGGTCAGCACGTATAGCGATATGACTTCACCGTATAGACCGTACAGTCAGTTAGTGAAGCCAAGAAAAGCACAGGCTGCTACAAAAGTCACTGGTCTCTGTAAACTAATTACCTGCAGAATGCTCAGCCCAACCAGGCAAACGGTGCGAATGGAGCCATTGGTGGATGTCATGAAGCTTATTTATCGCTGTGGAGGGCATGGAGGATTGATCAGTAAGTGATTCAGTCAGTGGTGTAAAAATGCTGAGCTTTGATTTGAAAAAATAATGTCTTGATGAAAAAGCACAGCATGTTTTTATTGTTCTTTCGCTCATTTTGGTCACATAATAATGACGGCACCTTCTTTCTATTTTATTAAGGTGTGAGTATGAAGTATGAACAGTGGGCAGTTTAAACAGAGAGCTTTTGTTTTTTAATATTTGCTACAAAAGATGATGACAGGACATTTTGAAATGGATGTGGCAAAAATGAAGGGTGTAAGATATGTGCTCAGGTTAGCTGCCAGATATCAAGGCCTCATCTAGTATGTATTAGTATTTACGCTAATATTTATTGTTAAAAGAATAGCATGCTATATTTGAATAGAAGGTGGGAGTGGGCTGATGTTAGGATGATGATAATAAATCCCTTCACAAAACTGAAAAAGTGCATGTGTCTAAAATAGACAGATTTAGGCCAATTTGAGAACAACAACCACCAGCATATATTAACTCCACAAACTAGCAACAAAAAGCTCATTGTGGATCAGTTATTTGAGTCATTTGCTCCTGTTTCTTTATAAAATGCTTTTTTGTTTTTTGCAAATGTTAAACAAGCTACAAAGAAGCGTTGAAACGTACAGGCTAGCAATGACCGACGCTCTGCTCCAGCTCAGTGGGGCTTTTAAGGCCGACCCTAATGAAGCACACCTGGTCATCCAGTGCTGAGCAGAGCGTCATCTGCTGTTACACTAACTTAACACTGGTGATAATCAGCTGAGTTTTACTGTATTGCAATAATCTGAACATGTGTAGATGGTTCATATCTATATATTCTATATATATTTCTAATACAATGTGGGCAGTGGTGGCCCAGTGGTTAGGGAGTTGGCCACAAGCTCGGAAGATTGTGGGTTCAAACCCCTTACCAGGAGGCTGCCCTGGGGTACCCTTGAAGGTACCGATCCGATCACAGCTCCACGGATGCTTTCATAACTGCTGCATGGTTTGTGCACATTTTTTTTAACAAGCAAAACTTTTCAAACAGTGCAAAAAGATAAAATCAACAGATAACATTTAAACTATGCATCTACTCATAGATGGAAGAACCTCATAATATGATACATTTTGCTTGTTCTAGTTTCTCAGATTTCAGAAAAATATTGTGGTGCATGTTGTGTATTTTCAAAATGTTTTGAAATTTGATATTATATTTTTAGCGCACCAAACACTCTTAATTGAACTACCTCACAAGCTCTAACATTTGCAGCTTGTCTGCATCCTGTGGTGCGTATTTCTGAATGAATGATGGAATGGGCAACTATTCCCAGTCTCTGAAGACTTGAGCTTAGCGCTGGATAAGAATAGAGCACCCTTGGGATTCACACAGGGTGCTTTCATAGCTTTTATCTCCATCCCTGAAAAGTGCATCTTAAAGTATTCTCCAACTCCATATATCTTACTCATTGAGGACATAAGGCATCACATGGACATGTTACCTTTTGCTGGACCATTGCTTCTCTTTCATCTGTAATTTTTTACAAGGCAGATGTCTTGTTCCACTTCACTTTGTCATTGTCACAAAGGGAAAGATAAAGGTGTTTCGGCATGACACATCAGTCTCTTAACCACTTGCCAATGTAACTTCATGCTTGGTTTACTGAGCAATTCGCATTCAAAGGCAATATGTGCCTCTGAAATCATGCTGTGATATGCTGACATGAAAAATCAACTATCACACACCTTCATGCGAAATATTTCATTTTTGCAACATTAACAAGAGATCTGACAATAAAAGGTACAAAAATGGACAGATGCCATAGACGCATAACTTCCCCAAAGAAACGTTTCATATGTGGTTCTTAAAAGAACCATGTTTGTAAATGAGAAATCTAAAATTAAAGTAACTTTTTACAGTTTAAAGAATCTTCACATAATGTTAAAATCATTACCAATCAGAAGTTTCTTCTAGAAGCTTTCATCCAAGCCAAGAGCCATTAAGGAATAGCAGGGATGGCTAAACAAATCCATAAGTGAAAGTGACAACCCTTGTCATTGCGAGGTCACAGCACAGCACACAGTGAACCACAACAAAATTGGACCTCTGCATTTAACGCATGCAAACACCTTGCAACATGCCCGGGGAGCAGTGATGGGGACAGTACCTTGCTCAAAGTACTCAAGGCAACCTACTGGTGAGGGAATCAAACCCACAAGCTTCCGATGCAGGGGCAACTCCCTAACCACTAGGCCACCGCTGCCCCATCATAAACATGGCCAGAAACAGTTGCAAAGTCAACACATCAAATAAGTCTAAAACTCAGGCATTAATTCCAAAGTGAAATGACATGCCAGTTAACACTATAGCAATAATTATTCAGTTCCAATGCAACCTGCCAAAGGGTAAGACCTTCTCTGGTGGATATGTTTTAACATGACTGTGAATTTACTTCCCTCTCTTTTATTTTCAATGGGCTACAGGCTCATTAACCTGCTCCTCATGGTATGGTGCAGATGCCAGGGTTGTGAGAGACACAATAATGTTTACACAAATCTATTTAAACTGGAGGGCCACCCTTTAATCAAAGAGTCATTGGTTGGGGAGCAAAATACAAAGAAAATTACACATGCACAGAAAAACACAAAAACAGAGGCTATTCAGATTCGCAGAAGCTAAAAAGGCAGAGAAAAATCAAATGTGCTCCAGACTGATAAGCTTACTTCTGACACCACCCTGCAATTCACTGCAGTTACAAATAGGAAGGAATAAGGTGAACGAGAAGAAAAAAAAAAGGTTTCTCATTTGAAAGAGAGGTGAAAGAAAAAAAAAATCAGACGTGAAGCGAGTATGCTTCTCTCTCAACAAGAGCTCTCGTCGCGGCAGGGGGTTCGGATAGACTCAGTTTGCCTGAGTCTGTTGACCCATCCTTATCAGCACCCTGGGGATTCAGAGAGGCAATTAAAATGGGTTTAGTGTGTTACATTTTCAACGGGCTACAAAGCTAAGGAACGACATTCTATTCACTTCATATACAGTAGCGTCCCAGACAAAGAAGCTTCTGAAATCAAATGTGCACATACACAATATATACACAGAGAAAATCTGGTTTTGAACTCTTTTTAGACACAACCATGCCATAAAAATAGTCATATGCTGTCCTATGCTGTCATAATTCACGGTTCTACATCATTTTTTGGAAAGACTTTATTTGAACCTTGATACACTGGTATAACCATGTCATAAGCATGTCATGAGTTTGTCATGACAAAAATATAACAATGTAATGTTACCATTACCAGTAGTCACCAAACCAGATGCTCCAATGTCTGACGTGATGTCAAAAAAAATGATAAAATAAATAAAAAATACCGAATATTAAGCTACTTTATATTTATTCTAAGATTTACTGTGTAATAACTTTGTAATTAAAAGATTTAAGAGAAACGTTGCTTATATCACATGGTGAAAACTACCTTAAGTATATATAAAAAAAATACTTATTCCAAATGGTAGGGTAGTGTGGTAAGTACATAAAACTGTCATAACTCTTTATGTGGAGAAGGATGCTGGAAGATTTCATCCTCCAGGCGTGTGTTTCTGTATGCATTTTTCAGCCTCAATGTCCTTTCTGAAGACCTTTACATATTAAACTTTAAAACCTCTTTGTGTGAGCATGTATTGTGCATTAGACACCAAAGATGTTCCACAATACCCTCATCCATCTTACAAGGTAGAGAGTGACCTTGGTTGACGACAGATAATGCCAAAGAACTGGGAAGAGCTTTTCATCTCCCTCAGACTTTGTGTCTAATAAAGCCCAGACAGAGGTGGCTGAATTATTTTTTTTTCCAGCCAAGCAGAAAAGCTTCAACTACAATCTGCTGTCAAACATGTATCTTAAGTAAGAGAGAGCTGTGTAAGACCTGCAGCTGCAGGTTCCTGTCTGTGACATACATCTGGAGTCCAGGACTAAGGCGTCCATGGATCAGAGCCATGCATTTGCTTATCTCCTGAGAGCGAAGGGACAATGTAGACAGCAATTCCTCCCGAAGGAAATGCTGGCATAGTGCACGCTAAGATCATTCATCCAGGAAAGACTGTAGGTTTTTCAGTCTCCAGCAAACTCCTTTCCAGGCCAACTACATTCCAAATTCATGGTAACTTGGTGGGTTTCCAGGTTTATGGTGGGGTATATACAGCATATATACAGTATATGTCTAAAGATATGAACTGTTTTCAGAATGATGTTTTTTGATGAATCCCAGCCTAATTTATCAAGTACCTTTTTACTGCAGGTTAGTGTTTATGAGGCTACAAAGCTTCTTGTAGGTGGGCTTGACTGTACATAAATGCGGAGCAGGGAGTCTGCAACTGAACTTTGTTAAACTTGAAGATAAACAGGTACTCACACAAACACTAAACTCAAAGTGTTGTCTACAAACAGTCACCCAGTGTGGAATCCAAAATGACTGGTGCTCTGCTCTGACTCATTGGGATCTTTATACCATTTAGCCAATGAGTCACTCCTGACATCCTAATGAGGCACCAGGTTTGCCCAGTCAGGGCAGAGTGCCACAGACTGTGACACCTCTGCATAAGCCTTTATGACATCTGACATAAAGGTGTCTTGGAATATGCATTTATAAATGTCAGTGTCAATGAAATTAAAATATCAGTTGTAAAGTTTTGGGTAACTGTCAAGATTAGTAACACTTGCAGATGCAGCTAATGAAATGCTAATGAGCTAATGAACTGAGCTAATGAATTCTTCACTGTGAAGCCACCTCTAGAATGATGTACCAGTATTGTTAAAAATATTACCTGGTAAAGAGTTCCCCAAGATAAGCTTCTTAGGACGTTTTCTACACTGTTAAATGTATTAAAGCCTCAGAAAAACACATTCATAAACCTAATACAGGATAACACATTAAAAAGATTTTCACCAAAAATCACTGAAGGAAAGTATGAGTCATCAGCATAAAGATTAATAACTCAGTAGTAGGTCTACTGTTGTCCAGTGTGTTTTCAGACTCACAGACTAAAGAAAGCTTATCTGCATTCTTTACCACCTTACAAAGCCCTCAAAGCAAATACTTGTTCAAGCCATTCTCTATTTAGTCATCATTCAATGGCTTCTTCAACTTGTTGAGATGTCTGAGAAGGGTCAGCCCTGTCTAGCTTGCCAGAGATGAGTCTTTCATGTGTCAGGTTAGTCTTCACTGATGCCTGAAATGTTATGCCTGCCAGAAATCTGGCAGGCTTTATTCTTGCAGCTTTCTTTTGTGAACTCCTTCGATTTGGTGCTGTAATGAAGACAAAACTGTTTACCTGTGCACCCACCACGTGACAGCAAGTCACATGGTGCCTTTGGAAATCCCAGGGAGAAAGAACTAGGATGCTTTGTAAGTGTTCTTGCCTTTGTAGCAAAACTCCTTTATGAGGAAACATGTTGAAATTCATACAGGCATCTGTAAAGTACACACGGATTTGTGCTTTCCTCTTTCCCTGCTACTACAACTTCAAGGATAACTTTCATTAAAGTATCTTCTCATGTCAGTAATTCACTGTCTGAAAAACTTTTGTAGGAAAGCTCTGCTTTTTTACTGAATGTATGAATATATGGTGCTTAACAGCCTACACCATTCTCTACATTCCTAGCATGAGTTCTATTGAAGACCAAAATCCAGAGGTCAGTACCTTGTGTTCTGCACAGTAACAGGACTATGCACAGTATGTGTGGGAGGTTGCTAGAGCATTGAGCCTCAAGCTTTTAAAAATCTGCTAAGAACTAGGGTTGACCTCTTATGAATAATATCCACAAACAGGAAAATAACATTTAAATGAGACAAAAAAGTCAAACCAAGAAAAAGAAATGCTAATACTGGGTCTGTATTATAATTTGTTCAGTTTTTGCTTCTACTGGTCCATTTGTCATCAAATGTTGAGACAGTATAAAAGCCAGCTACCAATAAGGAAAAAAAAAAAACAATATGAACAGCATACATACCAGTGTTAACACTTTTCATAATTCTTTATAAAGCCAGTACACTTTGAGTGGATTTACAGTACTGCACAAAGTCTTGAGCCACAGCTCATTGTTTTAATATTTTGCTATCAAAGAGCTAGACATTTTTGTATTTTTAATGTATTGTTGAGGAATAGTTCTCAGGCTGCTGAAGGAAAATGTTTTTAGCTCTCATTTTCAGTCCATTCCCAGTACCTTATCAACTATATATAAATAATTCAAGCATAACAAAACCCAAACCCTAAACCTAACCCTAGGAGCTTTTGTTCTTTCCTTGAGCACAAGACAAAAGTATATTGAAAATGAGGGTAAGGAAGATCATAAGAAAACATCTATCTCAGGGCAAATGCATCTGAGAGGCTCTCTCTAAGCACAGAATAAAGTAGAGTAATGCTTAAAGTCTGCTCTTCATTTTCAGTTTCCACCCAGAGCATTTGTCTCCAGCTAATAACATAAGGGACCTGCCTCCATCACTGCAATAACAACAGAGTAATTGGTATTCAAGCAACTCCATATTTAGAGCTGGATACTGGAGTTTGAATTGCCATGCAGATAACATAATGAGTTTTGGATTCATTTTAGCAAATATGAAGATATCTTTTATCTATTAAAGACATGTGGTGATAAAACATGTGAGTTTTAACAGACATATAGGACAGCATACTCCACTACCATCACCAAAGTCCCTATTGAAGGGATATCCTTTGGAAGATAGGGTTCCCCTTCATCCGTTATAGGCACACTGAAGCTTTAATGTCACAACATCTTTTGTGTATAAAATAAAGCATTTGTTTTGTATTGTATATATACATTTTTTGTTATCTTTTTATTTCCTCCCACAGTCCAAAGGCTGTTGATCAGGTTGATTAGAGATGCTGAATTGCCCCCTTGGTGTGACTGTATGTAAGTTTGCCTTTTTTGCTGAGCGTGCAACAGGTAGCGGGACCATTGCCTGTATTCTCTACAAGCGGCATTGTTTTTGGGGCACGATGGCCTAATGGTTAGGGAGTTGGCCCCAGGATCAGAAGGTCATGAACATTTGGGAAGGTCATTTGAATCCCAGACCAGTAGGTTGCCCTGAGGTACCCATAAGCTAGGTACCGTCCCCATCGCTGCTCCCTGGGCACTTTCAATAGCTACCCCCTGCTGCATGTGTGTGAATGTGTGGGCAAAATGCAGAAGTGTAATTTCATTGTGGTTCACTGTGTGCTGTGCTGTGTACTCACGATGACAAGAATAGTCACTTTCACTTCCCTTTCTCTGTCTGTCCTGTGATGGACTGGTATTTTGTCTTGGGTGTTTTTCTATCTTTCACTCTGTAAGTATAAATTCTGCAACCCTGTTTTAGACATGTATTTAAAATGTAAATATTTGGAAATGCAGTGTTTTCCCAGTACTTCATTTCTGAAATGAGGTCAGTCTACTCGCTTCTAATTAGAAATCCTAAAGTTGAAAATGCAAACTGCTACAATGGCACATTTTAGCAATGGTAATTTCTCAGCTCCTCAAATAGAAATATATGGTGGTCTGAAACAATCAATCTTTAGGGAAGTCATCATATTATATTCTAGCTTGTATGTTTTTGATTTTGTTTTTGAAAAGATTTTGAAATCTTATCTTAGAAATATCTCTAATATAAAGTCCAGACATATAAACCACAGACAGCTGTTTCCTGCCTATCAAATTTCCCACAGTTACTTCATTTAAGACTTCGTATTAAAGACTCTCTAATAGAGATATATGTTCTACTCTTTAGATGCTGGTTGAGATCTTTTTTTTCTAAGTTTGAAGGAACTAACATATAGCAAACATTAAGTAGCTCTCTTACTGAAGTGGAGTTCAACTCTTATAAAACAAGGATAGCACTCATGGAGGACTATTCAGCAATATATTATTAGACCTCTGCAGGGGAGAAGTAGAGACTAGTGCACTAGCCTCAGCTAATGTGCTTTTCCTCTCGCACCTTGTCCCTCTTAGTGTGCCTAGTTACCATAGCAATACAGCAGGGGTTGTGCTACATGCTCTGTCTGTGATATTTTGCTTGACCTCTGCCAGAGTGGAGCTCAGCTGAGGGCCAACACTGCCCCCAGTTCTGCATATGAAAAGTCACTTACGATTTCTTTACTCTCGTACCCTCATTAACAGCAAAACACTTTGCTGTCTCTTCAAAAATAAGTTTATCTTAACTGTATTTCATTGTATGCTATAAGAGAATAAGAATATGTTATATTTATTTCAAAGCCTTTTCTCTTGTTTAAAGAAATTTTTATGCAATGAAATAGTTTCAAGAAATAGTCCTTAAAACCTACTTTTAAAAATAAAAGTACCAGAAAAGGTTACCATAAAGATTTGACTTAAAAGCTGTTGGAAATTTCACCCTGGAATCCTGTGACCTTAGCAACAATCAGTTTGGCTGCTTTGTTGTTAAGAGTGCAGGCTGACGAATCTCAATTTTATAATATCAGATAAGGATTAAATTTGCCAGAGCTAAGAAGGAGATATATACATTGTTAAAAAAATAAAGGCACGCAACAGAGGGAGGCAGTTTTATTACTTGGGGGTGTGTTAGGCGTGGGCAGAAGGCTGGAGGTGAAAGTAACTCCAGAATCGTGTGCCAACTAACCACCCACTTCTCATCTGTCCACTCCTCTCATTCATCTTCAAAATCACTGTGGGGTTTTCTTGAAAAATCACTGCTCACATTCAGTTGTGGCTTGCACTTTACCATCATCACCAAATGATTTAGCGACTGGATATGAGAATTAAGCAAGAATCTGTTTGAATTTATTGCATCAAATGTTAGTGAGAAATATTGAATTCTTATAAATTTAAATGCACATTACAGTCCAGATATTTAGGCATCCTAGGAGTTATTTCTAGATTAAAATAAATGCAAATAAACAGTATTCTTATGACTGGCATTACTTATTATTTTTTTCTAATTTATATTGTGATTTAGATTTGAGACAGCACTCTTCTATCACTAGGCACTGGCAGATAATGCGAAACAAAAAGTCAAAAGGGAGCCAATACTTGTCACTTAGAAACCATGCAGACCCTTCATTGCCCTGTTTGACTCTGACATTATTAGCTCTTTTCACAAACAGCTTTAAAATCAATATTAGACCAATGGCTCCTTTCATTATGTGGCGAAAGATAATGCACGACTGAGTTTTATTGTTGTGCCATGTGAGGAGAGTGTAAGCTATGAACAACGATTCAAATTGGGATTACAATTTAATCGATATACTCACAAACAAAACTATTCTATCATTCACTGTACAAACCGTGTCTTATAAATCACATCTGATGCGAACGTGGAGCATATTATTTAAAAGATGATATAAGTATAATCATTTATGAATGATTATCTTTGAAATAAGATGTACTGAAGCGTTTTAATCTTATTGATCGATTGTGCAAAGCGTGTGATCATAAATGTGAGCCGAGCAATTATAGTGGTACTTTGTTAAAATGGTGTTGTATTAGCCCTGAGCCCAAGCCAGTAAGTGACACTTTGATCTAGCCAGCAGCTTTGCATATATTTACATCGACAGATGTTAGCTTTGTTGTAAGTTTCCAGAAGTCACTGAGATGCTGAATTGCAAGTTCTGGCAAAAAGTAATTTCCATGGTACTGGATGTGAGTGCATCCTATTGGACCTGGGTAGTCCAGGGATATAGTTTTTTTTTTGCAAAATATCATTACTTATTTTTCAGCAGGAGCTGCTTTTGTTGGCAAATGTTCAGCATGCATCTAAAATCATGTAATATGTGTGCAAAACAGAAATGTCAGCTGATAAGAAATGCAAAGTAATGAAGCATATTGTACTGGAGATACATGCTGTAGTGAGAGAATGTTACACGGCTGAGAGTTTAAGGGGCTCTGGGAGCTAGTAGCACCTCATGAAAAATAAATACCTTCATATCATAGTCTCCGTCCTGGACTTATTTTTCGCTGATAATCTTTGCTTGTTTATATTTTGTCAGTGTGTCAGCATACTGAAGCACTTGGTGGCAGAGAGAGTTGAAAATGTCAGAGTGGGAGAGGGTTCCTACAGAAATATATTGTTTCTCTCTCTTTTTGAAGAGAAACATTCAGAGAGAAGGCAAGAAGATGTAATTCCATCGGGTTGGGTTTAGAAGCTGTGGAGCCCTTCAGCACAAATGCATCAGACACCTTTTGAACCGCACTAGGTTTTATTAATTGAACAAAGCATCTACTGCTCTAGGTAGAGTCTATGAATGTTGTTGTACTTGTGGTGTGGGTTATGGTTCCACAAATTCTGTGTATCCCTGTAGATGTTCATATACCTCGCCATAATATGTTGTAAAGCCAGTTGGTCCAGTAGGCTGGTTCCAACTACAGCCAGACAACCATTTCATTCAATCCTGTCAATTTTAGCTGCTGTTAGTGAGACTTTTTTGCCTCTTTTTTACTTCACTAAATAAATAAAGAACCTTCACATTGCATGTCTCAATGGAACAACATCAATCCACCCATTATGTGAGCCACTTGGGTTTGTGGAACATGCTGGAGACTATTGCAGCAATTATGAGTCAAAAGGCAGAGAAAGTAATTTACAAGTAATTAAACAGTATTTTTTTTAAATGGATTTCTTCAAAACAATCACAAAAACATTAAAGTGCTTGTTTTGCTGAACACTCTTGAATCTCATCATCTCAGCTCTGGTGTATAGCTCTGAAACACAGAAGTCATCTGTGTTTATTTTTTGTAAAAATGATTAAGCGTTTTTTCTTTCTGATAAACCTCTTATGTTTGACTGGAGACCCACTGGTAACCCAGCAACAAATAGAATTCTCATCCTTTCCTATTTTTAATTTAATTTTTATTTCTATTTGGAGAACCACTCAGGGAATTTATAGTTAACGATGTTTTACTTCTGTCTGCATCAATCTATCTTTAGCAATCTGCATTCTTTGCCTTTTTCATGATCTGTACCCCAAAATCAGATAAGACCATTTCCTGGTTTTAAGTGGCAGCTCTTTTAACTTTTTAGTGGCAGCCCAGATAATCTGCTGAATAGAAAATAGCACTATGTTGACAACTGGTAAAGGCATTTTCGATCTGCGTTTATAGCTGGACTGAATAGGAAACTCTGAAATACTTCCCATCAGCTAGACTATAAAGCACACCAACAGAGCCATCAAAGAATTTTCCACTGGACAGTTCTTTGAAGAATCATGAAATATAATTCATGAACATGAGAAATGAATCATGCTGGAGAGAATACTTTATGATGTTTAAAAGATGACAGACGTCTATACCGTGTAAAGGTTTCCCTGTGTTGGAGTCAAGAACCATTTCTGAACCCCTTGATTTTCAGACTGCACTTTCCTGAACAGCTGTTTCACTCTTTAACTCTTTTGATGCAGCATTTTTGTGGACGGCAATTTTCATCAAGCCTTCACAGGGGAAACATGTCTCCCTATTTGTCATTATAGAGTTCCTGTGGGTTGAGGTGTCAGCTGAGTGATATGTCCTTGTTCATGTTTGGGTTGCAATAAGAGATTCCCATTAGAGCAAACATGTGGGCCTGCTGCTGCACCACCTGTGGTCATGCAGGTGCTGAAGATAGAGTCCAGCTGTTTGGGATGCAGAGAGAGACATCCTGATACCCATCTCTAGACCCTCCGCTACTCTGTAATTGCATGCCTTAGCCCATCATCATGTTTCGACAGCTTGAGCGGTAATGATGTTACCAGCAAAATGGCGATAATTACGGAGGAGTGAAGGAAAAACTTGAATTGATCAATCAAAGGCACCTCACAAATGCAATGGGATTAACATACCAATCAAGGCTTTTTTCTCTGATACGATAGTTCCTCGGTTTCTCCCTCAAATGTCCTCATAAAACAAAGCAATTTTTATAGCCTCAGCTTCCCTGCTCTCAGGGTTACGGTTGGGCTATAAAAATTTTTAATGGCAGACAGCCCTTCTCCAGTCTTGATTATTGTCAATTTAGAATCATGAGCCATAAGACACAGCAGTTTATTAATAATCAGACACAAGCGTAAAAAGCCAGAATCTGCCCAGGCAATAGGGCAACACCTACAAATTTCTTACACATGGTAAATTGCAAAGATTCAAGGCCTCAGAGAGGGTAAAAAAACGAGATGATAGTTTGTCAGTGTTTGTCAGAGTTAGAATAATAATGCATTTCGGGGTTTTTAAGCACTTAATTCAAACGGTCCCAGTCATTTTTGCATATTATGACTTCATTAAGGATCTTAACATAATTAACTAGGTGTCATGCTAAGCACATGACCATAGTTTAAACAGTTATTTCTGAATGTAACCTAATTTTTCATGCTGAAGGCATTTCTTTGTTTACTACATGTGTCAAAAATCATCAGAAGAACTTGCATCCAATACCATTTTTAAGTAAAAGAGTCCCATAAAGCATCCTTTGAAGTAAAGCTAACAATAATCCATACTGGTTCCCTTATAATTATGTGGTTCCAACTGAGGTTTAAAAAAAAAAAAAGATTTTAAAAGAGATTTATTTTTCTCATAGATCAAGTTTTATTTTTGCTCAATTATACATTTAACTAAAGCATTCTCCACAAGGCATTATGAGCAGCAAATCAGACAGGGAGTGAAACAATTACAAACTAATGGTGGTGTGTGTTGAAGTTGTTTTTGTAATGCAACACAACTTTTTAATATTCAGAATTATGGTTGGCTTTTTAGTTGAAAAACTTGAGCTCTGACAACATGCAGATAGCAAGTGAAAAATAAATAAAAAAACCAAACAAATAAATAAATAAACTCACTGAAATTGAGGGATTTTGTATTCTTTCTACAGTTCCTTGAGCCATGTAAAATGAAGAGGTGACTGCTGCCTCAGAATGAGCTTTTTTTTTAGATTTTCCAACATTTTTGCAATGATTCAGCTAGACATCTTGACAGTCTCATGCAAACTATCTGGGTAAAATTGGAAAGGAAGGCTTGAGCTATTCCTGCAGTGAAAGGCTTGCAGATGCAGCTCACGGATGGCAAGCGTTGACAGGAAGAATCTTTTAGCCTCACTATGACCTGTATGCTTAGATCAACCTATCACATTCAGTCTGGAGATTTCTAAGCATGCAGTACCTTCATTTTTACTTGACTCTGCCTTTTTATCAGACATCTTTCATCCCTCATAAACTTCAGATCACTAAGTCTGTATCTTTTGAGTTTACCTAGAGCTCCAAAATAAGTAGGTAGTGTAATTGTGCAAGTTTAATTGCAGGCATTAATACAGCAAGACCAATGCATTTTTTTTTCTGCACTGAATACATACGGGTTTAACATCAAAAAGCATTATGGTTTTGATCTCAAATCCAAATGTCTTCAGTGCAGAGAAAATATAAAGAAGTGGCCTTTGCTTTTCCAAAACTTTTGGAGGGTACTATAAATCAGCATGATTAGAGTTTGTCCATATCATACAACCCTATTCTCCCTAGAAAACCTTCCAAGGGGCTTAAAGACCAAACTTTAAATGTGACGTGATTATGAACAACCTTTTTTTTTTAAAGTTTTTAAAGAACCTTCACAAATGTATACCAATTAAAATTTTCTTCTAAAACTTCATAAGCCAGTCACTCTTTGCTGAGTCTAGTTTTAACCTGCAGTCTGCTTCTGATCTTCTCCCTTCAGACTGCTCCAAGCCGAGTGTCACCAAGGGTTCCTCAGCCATGAATATGCCCCAGTCATTTGGCACTGCCATGGGCTTCTCTCTGTCAGAATCCCTTCCTGCTGCCAGCCTGCCCAACTTGTCACGGAATGGCTCTGAACGGGGCTCACTGCTGACAACTGAAGACAGCATCACCTATTTGGCTCCCACTGCTGACACCAATAAGTGCTGGCCCATCCGACCCACATTACGCAATGAGCTGGATACCTTTTCTGTGCACTTCTATATCTTCTTTGGGCCCAATATTTCCATCCCTCCAGACCGGGCAGCAGTGTTTGCCATCAATCTAATGCCTGTGCTGGACAGTGGCGGAGTCCTCAACATGGAGCTAAAACTCAATGTGGTGAGTAGAGATGAATCCAATGACAGTGAAATAAGTTTAAAAATGATTTTACATTTAAACACTCATCCTAAGTGCATTCTGTAGCAATGGTGGCTCTAGTTTTGGAAGCCTTAAGGAGCCTATCATTGCAAATGGTTAAAAAATGAATGCAGGAGAAAAAAGTTAAAATAAACAAACCTCCTTTAGAAAAATAAAAACTGAAATCCTATTTTATAGTTATTTATGGTATTAATTGATCACTTAATAATTAACTTCATGAACTAATACAAATATAATAATAATAATAATGAACTTAATGTGTTCCTTAAAAACTGAGCCTTTGTTAACCAAATAGATAAAATTCATCCAAAGCTCACATCTTGCAGTTATATTGGTTTCATTTGTCCACAATATACCTATAAGTGAAAGTGAAGTGAAAGTGACTATTCTCATCATTGTGACACACAGCACAGTGCACAGTGAGACACAACAAAATTCAACCTCTTCATTTTACCAATACACACACACGTGCAGCAGAGAAAAGCACCCGGGGAGCAGTAATGGGGGTCAATACCTTGCTTAAGGGCAATACCTTCCTCAGGGCAACCTCCTGGTCTGGGATTGTGGGTAACTCAGGGCAACCTACTCTTCTGGGATTCGAAGCCACAACCTGCTGATCCTGGGGCCACCGCAGCCCCAGCCTCTACATTTAACCCCTACACACACGTGCAGCTGGGGGCAGCTATTGAAAGCATTCGGGGAGCAGTGATGGGGATGGGGATGGTACCTTGCTCAAACAGTACCTCACGGCAACCTTCTGATCCGGAGACCTAGTCCCTAACCCCTAAGCCACCGCTGCCCCATAACCATTTTTATACAGAAACTAATCTTAAATCTTTCATTAAATATTTATAAATGTATTTTTTTCTGCAAGGTGGTACCCTATTTAAAAAGAAATCAAGAAGTTCAAAATAATCAGATAGGAGCTAATTAACATTAATTATCCCCGGAAGCTGTTTAAGTCATATCCATGTATAACTGGCTTATTAGTTTAATATTAATGATTAGGTGCTATTGAATAGTAATTTGAGGTTTAATAAAGCTACAGTTTAGCATAATACTTTATTTACCCAGTTAACCCTAAGATTAGATTCATGTCACTCTCGTTATGATTATGTATTACTGGGAAGCATCATCATTGCAAATACTGCAGCGTGCTTAGCCGCTTCTGTGGTAAGATGCTCTGCAACACTGGCAGCTACTACAAATAAATGCAGTATAAGTTCTCTTTTACTTTTGTGAAGGATAAGCCATTCAGCTGCTTTACCCACATAGGATGTTGGTTGTATGTCACTTTCAAATGGATGAACATGGGGATTCTATCTAAACCTGTTTTTTAACATTATTGCATTTCATTGGTTTTGTGAAGCTGAAATATGCCTAACTTGAATGTGTTTTGTGAATCAGGATCCAGTTCAACTACTCTGTCATCAGATCAATAGACCTCCAGGTGGCTATGAAACCCTAAGCAAGTATGGCTAGTCCTGTTCAAAAAGCTGCCATTTTGTTAAAAACACCTACATGGATATACTTTTCAGATTCAATTACTGTAGCTCATTTGTTGCTGGACAATCTGTATGCTATCTACCCTAGGAACCTCCATTCCAGACATAATTTGATTGGTGGATCATTCTCAGCACAGCTGTGCCACCAGCATGCATGTTACTGGGAACAGAGTACAATAGGAGTTTCTCAGGATTAACCTAGTTTTGGAAAAACAATACTGTTTTAACCACTGAGAATCCTTTGTGCTCTGTGAAAATGCAGCTTTTATTCTGCTTAAATGCAAACATTTACGGCAGTTGGCAGACGCTCTTATCCCAGAGCGACTTACATGTCCTAATTACAGGGACAGTCCCCCTGGAGCAACTCAGGGACCCAGTGGTGGTAGTGCTAGAGGTGGGAATCGAACCAAGAATCTCTTGATCCAGAGGTCCGTAGGCAAGTACCCTACCACTAGACCACCACCACCCTAGAGTTACACTTATAGCTTAGGGCTCATCCAGGAATTGAACCCAGGACCTCTCGCACCCTAAGCAAGACTCATACCCCTAGACCAACAAGCCACCACAAACTACCTCAAACTACCACTTCCCATCCATTGCTAATGAAAGTACATTCTGCTACAAGATAAAAAAGAAGATAATTAGTAAAAAGTATCATTAAAACCTCAGAAACTAAACATGTCAGCCTAAGGGCTGCAAAGTAGGTCTCTAGGGAGAAGTTGTGGCAGCATTCCAGACTTCTTTCCAGAGCTGCATACTATCTTACACCTAAAGGTCTGTCACACAGCCAAAGTGAGACTGATACATGCCTATTTCTGTTGGCAGGGTATGTTATCTCCAGCAACATCAAAAAGGTGGTAACGTATGTAAAGCAGGAAAAGCATGGGTAAAGATAACTGTCATTTTGACCGAATGAAAATCATACTTTCATTTTTTACTCCATTTTTTACTAACTGCAAGAAAAAAAAACATCTTCCAGGTGTCAGATTACAGTAATCTTGTATGATGGAAACTGTACATACATTTTTACTTCAAAATACTATAGTTTCAATACTTCCTTACAATTATAAGCAAACAACGTTGTTAAAGCAGTGTCTTCAGTTTTTTAGAAAATCACTAAGCTTGTACTGGTCAAACACAGGTCAGTAAAGTCCTACACATGTGCTTTGATAAAAGAAACAGTTCTTTGACACTTTAGAAGTGTTGGGATGATTCAAGACAGAATAATTTAGTTCTGCTGATTGTTCTTGCATCTAATAGGAAAGATCTGGAAGAGCTTCTCTGCATTTTAAAGGCTCAGGGTGAGGTCTGCAGAGATTTCCAACACAATTTTGGTGTGGGTGGGTGAAGAGTTCTGCACTTTAGCCTGATTAATAACAAATGTTAGCAATCAAGTAAGTGCCATCCAAATGCCGCTGCCTTGAGGGATGTAACACCTGAAGAGTGCTGTCGCAAATGTCACTGTCATTTTCAACTGTCGAGGCTTGAGCCTAACTTGTGGGTCTTTGTTCTTTAGAAAGACAGAAAAAGAGTAGTAATCAGCTGCAAGCAGTTGGATATGATCTTTAATCACAGTGTGAATCCTGATGGATCACTTGAAGAGGTGTTGTGTGGACAACATGAGGGCAATAATGTAAATGTACACTCACCTTGATTTGAATGTCAGTAGAAGGCTTGGAAAGGTCAGGTGGAATAGGGAGAAGGATCTATTAAGCAGCACTTCGATCTTGTGCCCGTTCAGTCACAAAAGTGCAGCCACATCCTTCTCACCTCCATTTCCCTCTGGAGATTTCATCAGCGTGCATTAATGGATATCTCCTGGAGTGGTATCAGCAGGGAAAAAGGCGAGAAAAATAAGCCGCCAGTGGGCAGGGGTTATTTTAAAATGTCAAATATGAAGCTTTCACTGGCTAAGAGGTGGAACACGAAGCGGCAAGACTGAATGTTGAAATGTGTCTGAGTGGTCCGGACAGGAGAGAGGATATGATTGTCGGCAATGGAGGAGAAAGATCGGTCTGTGACAGGGTTCCTCTGACACAGCAAATGTCTGGAACTGCATACGTGTGAACAAGCTTCTCAGAAAATGTTTGGGCTTTTTACAGCAAATTCTTGGTGAAAAGTGGAAATAGAATTTTACATTCAGGTATGGCATACCCACTATGTTTGGTCTCAAACCCTTAATAAATGGTAGAGACTAGAGTTATATGACCAAGGGGCAGAAATGAGGAGGACATATCCAAACTATAAAATTCAATATATAATAAATATATAAAATATATATACAATAAATAAATACATGAATGTAAACTCAATCATACGGGAATGCTATGTAACAGCTTAGGAAATAATACAGCAACAGAACAATACTTTTATGGAAAATAAATTAAAGTATACTATCAGATTTTCTGAAAGCTAAACTGTGCATAGTGGATTGATATGTAGGCATTCCAAATTTAAACTTAGTGTGCTGCACAGAATGAGATTTGACCCAGTCACATATACCACACAAAAAAGTATAATACTTTAGTTTTTATCTTAACACCTTTTATTTCATCTTAACACCTACCACCCCAGTTGGGTAAAGCCTACAGCAACACAGCATGCCTCAGTGTAGAACTTGCTTCTTAACCACTAACACTAGGCAGGGTTGGAAAGGATGCTGGGGGAGCCTATGCCAGCACTCACAGGGCAAAAGGCAGAGAAATACCCTCCACAAAATGATGCTGCACCATTTCTTAAAACCTTAATGGTGTAATTTTCTGCGAAGGTCTTAGTTTTGTCTGAACACTCATATAGCCAAAATGTTTAAGAATCCCAGAACTAAGAGTTAGACTTACAAATATTAAATATTTTAAGTGTAAAATGTTCAAGCAAATACTGTGTGAGACATTCAGTTTCATTGTACATATACACATGGAGATCAAAAAAGCATCACTGTGAAATCTTCTGCACATTGGTACAGGCTAACATCGAAACAGCAGACACAAATACAGGAACATCCATCATTCACTCAATCACTCATCCATCTGCTTATCCTGAGTAGAGTTGTGACATTTTGAACAAATGTTATTCTTATAGGTTTTCTGAAATAAATGTTGATAAAGAAAGCCTCATAATTAAATTTTTCCTTAAAGTCTGGCATGTGTCTTTATATCTGGCAGCTAGAGCTGAAAATTATAGTAGAACTTAGTGTAAAACTTAAATAAATCTCTAACTTTCAAGGGGAACCACAGCAGTAACAACAGGCAAAGATAGCCAGTCAGTCAGTCATTTTCTGGGCCGCTTGTCCTAATTAGGGCCGCGGGGGGTGCTGGAGCCCATCCCAGCTCACACAGGACGAAGGACGGGGACACACCCTGGACAGGTGGCCAGCCTATCGCAGGGAGGAGCGAACCAAGGGAGACTGCACCTTGCTCAAGGGTACCTCAGGGCCCATCAGTAGGGGGTTTGAACCCACAACCTTCCGAACCGGTAGTTGTTTTAGAAAGAAAAAAAATGAAATAATAAATAATAATAAAAAATTTAAAGTCAAACTTGGTTTTACCTTTGCTTAAATCAATGCTAAATTGCAATTTAAAGCACTGGCAGAGCACCCAAATATTTGCTGCAGCCCATGATGCAATATGCTCCCCCCTTTCCCCTCATTGTTAAAGTCAGACTTGCTCAATTGAAGCAAGTGCCTTTAGAAACAAGTCTGTGTCAACCAGTGTGGATGAAATGAGAGATAAAAAGGTCATTTTCCTCAATCAGAGCATAGGAAGCCAGCTGTAGGTTGGCTTTTCTCTTTGTCGTTTAATGGCAGCACTGGGCATTGTAAAAAAGACCTATTTTAAAAGTTGGAGTAAAGACCAGCCTCTTGAGTGGGTGCCACAGCTGTAAAGTAAATGATTTCCGCCTGCCTCCATATGCTGCCATCTGGGAATTATCTCGCAAGGACGGTGGAGTGATGGATGTCTGCTCCACTGACGTAGCACAGGTTTATGAGCAGGCCAGTTAATGGGAGCCATTTCTGCTTCCAACCTTGGGCTATTGGGCTCTGCTGGACTCACAGCTAGTCCTTTGAGAAGGCTGTACAAAAAGAACTAGAGTATAGGAACAGAAAAGGTTTTAAAGGCAGAGAAGTTCCATGATTTATAAATAGTAAAAAAAATACAATCTACAATTTGTAATTCATATTTACTTACTCAAATTATATTTATTTTTAAAATCATTACTGATAAAAAAAAACAAAAACAGGAAAGCACTCTAATTTTATTGTTAAGTTGAGGCTGGAAACACTAGGCTTTATTTTTTTATTTTTGTTGTTATGTTTGTTTTTAGTATCGACACTTACACAGCCAGGGGGCTAGTGGTTAGGGCGTTGGCTGCATGATCGGAGGATTGGGGGTTCGAACCCCTTCTCAATATGTAGCCCTAAGGTTCCCTTGAGCAAGGTGGTGACCTGTCCAGGGTGTGTCCCCTGTCCTTTGCCCTGTGTGAGCTGGGATGGACTCCAGCACCCCCCTGTGACAGCGAGGCTTATACAGCCAAGAGCTAAGTGAGATCTGCCATTGGTTAAGAATTCAAAAGCTAGTTTGACATCCTACCTTCAGATAATAGTAACTATGTTGCTAACTTGGAAAGTTAGAGAAGTAAGGTTGTGTTGGTTTGGACATTTCCAGAAGAAAGACAAGGATTACACTGGGAGAAGGATTTTGAGTATGGAGATGCCGGAAAAGAAGGCCAAAAAGGTTTATGAACGTGCTGAAAAAGGATGTGCAGGTGTTTGATTTGAAGGAGAAAGATGCAGAGAACCGGATAAGTGGAGAAGGTTGATCCGCTGTGGCAACTCCTAACGGGAGCAACTGATAGAAGAAGACAGTTAGCAAGTAACACTGCATCAACCATGTTTTGATTTAGAACAGTGGAACCTTTTGTGGACAATCTAGACATCTCAGCCATTGTTTTCAGCAGTATATCCACTTGTGATGGTAAGGTGGGTTTGACCAGACATAAATGGGGTGCCAGAAGTCTGCAACTGAACTTTATTAAACATGAACATAAACGTGGGCTTCCAAACATCGAACTTAAAGTGTTACACGCAGTCACCCCACGTGGAATCCAGAATGACTGACGCCCTGCTCTGACTCACTGGGATCTCAATTCCAATGAGGCACACCTGGTGTCCTAACAAACAAACCATGACACCACTGGGATTTTGGCAGATAGTAAACCATGGTGACTCAATACCAGAACTCTTTACATAAGGGTTCAGTGTAGAAATGTTGCATACATATTAAAACATATGTTACGATGTATTTAACAAGCTTCCATTACAAAGGAAATGCCTTTTATAAGCTTCAAATATCAATATTTAATCTAGAACAGCAAACAAAATGTTCACGTGCAATATCATTACGTCCGTGCTAGCATATTACTAGAATCCCATTGGGTCACTAGAAGAAAGCAGCACTGTTAAAGAGATGTGTTTTTTTTCTTTGATGTTTATGGTCAAAGTTACAACTCTTATAGGCATCATGAGAAAATGTTTCACCAAATGTCTCACTTTTTCAGATTTCAAAAACTGTAGCAATAAAGCAAAAAGCTGTTCTTTCCCATTAATATTCCCAAGGTTTTTTGTATCCATGCCTGATCAAGCAGGAGCCTGTAAAAATGCCACCCGCTCCACTACACTGGTAATGTGTTGGCAAAATTATGTAGAATGCTTAAAGCTGTGAACCCACTGTGAGTTCTCTTAAACACTAATGTGATGGAGCCCCATTTATGCAGTACCCCAGAGTGCAATCAAGTATGAACACAAAAACAAACAACCAACTGTTCTAGGTCTGCATTCTTCATCTTTTTGCAGAAAAGCTCCAACATTTAAACCAGCAAATAAAACAAGTCGGTTTCATAACTTAACCAAAGGAGATAAACATTGTATACGCAGAAACAGTTCAACTACTGGCAGAAAGAAATGTCCTGGCAGGCTGTTGTGTTGCTGTGTTGTTGTCCTAACAACATTTTTTAAAATGTATTACTATAGTTTAGCCAGAGATACTTGCTTTTAGCGTGGCATTAATTTACCATTTTTAATGCTGTCCCTAACATGCATATAAGGGCCAATGTATATGTCAATAAGGGTCAGTATCATAAGCACGCTATGACCCCCTGCTGAATGATCCGAGCTCCTGCTGAGCAGAGTGGCGCTCACTGCCCTTCAGATGCTTGTGTTCGTCCCCTTGATTAACCTCGGCGTGCTGACATTTCAGGGTTGGGTTTCATGCCTCGCAACAGTGATATTCATGCAGAACAGTTTGGAGAATCTTTGTTAGTCTGGGACCACATATGGTGCAGGGCTAGTGGGGGCACTATGCACTATGACAGCAAAGAAAATGCCCAACTTTGTGTGTCCCTCAGCCCCTGCTGTCCTTCCTCTTGGAAGTGTCCCCCAAACCCTGTAATTAATGGAAAATGGCATCTATTAGAAGTCAGGCAGCTTTGGTCCAGGACAAAAGGCAATTACCTGGCACTAATGAGACTTTTCGAACGGACATAAAGAAGGGCAGATGGATTAAAAGAATGGTGTGCTCGTTTAGACACACTCTGAATGATAGCCTCAAACAAGCAAAATTATAAAGCCTCTTTTTTTTATAATTGTTGCAATTAAATCAATACACCAATAATACTATAGGCCAGTGGTTCCAGTGCTGCACGAGGGGCATTACTGGCTCATTTGATGAAACATCTCAATTTTCAAACTGATATAATGCAGCTGATAGCAGCTCTGGTGAGATAATGATTTCAGATATTATGTGCCTTGAGGCACAGCTTGGTAATTTTCCCAAGGCGTGGTGTGTCTGCCGAAAGAGCTTGCCAAGCCAATATGCTCACTCCGACACAATTTACTGTCACATATTTTATTCAGGCTTAGATATAATGAATAGGACTGCATATCACTGCAACAGCAGGGGCTGCTGGCATTGTTTTCATTACAGACATGGACAAAAGGTCCAATTTTGCCAGCTGAGCTAAATTTAACTGTAAGAACATTGCTGTCCAATGCTGGTGCCTACAGTTCATTGTCTTATGCAGCAATTTCTTGTCAGGTCCAGGGACACAACACAGAAAGGAAGGCAATGAAATTGAATCTAATCGGGATGCCAGGGAATACAGCCCAAGTCAAACAAACAAAGCACTTTCCTTACACTGATTCAGAAAGAACTAAAGGTTTGGGACCATAATCTTTATATTAATGGTTTCAATCCAAATGATACAGTGACCAGCATTATATAAATACATCCACATATGTTCAATTACACAGACAGATACTTTTTCAAGTGAGCAGAAGTACTGGATTAGAAAATTTTATGGCAAAGTAAATTACATCCAATATTTAATTGAGTATCCCTTTCTTGCAATAAAGCTTTATGTATTCTTGCAATAAAGCTTCATTTATTCTTTTATAAAATATTATTAAAACACTAAACACTAGGGGAAAATAGGAAATAAAAATTAAGAATACTCTGCAGAATTAAACAGATCAGGCTTTTAAGAGAGGTCACTGAGTGGATTTAATGCATTTTTAACATGTAAAAATCCAAGCTGCTTTTCAATGAGCCGTTTTAATCAACTAATCAGTTAATTGTGACTTCCCTCTTTCAATTCATCTAGATTTGAAGATCTAATAGGAACATCTAAAACATGTCCCTGTATAACACTTTTTTGTTTTGACAGTTAGCCTGAGTACCCGAAAAGTCCCACTCATATAAACCACAGTGTGGATAAAAGTGGCTGCAACATAACACTGCACTGCAAAGAAGTGACTGGACATGGTCGGGTCACGCAATGTCACAATGTCCTTAGTTCTGCAGTTTTGCTCCCAAACATCAAAAGGTTTGCCTCAGTCTGGAATGCACTGGTCTGCTTCCCATAGCCACTCCCTCACAGTCTAATTGCCTGCTGTGTGTACTACTGTGAGGCCCATTATGCTAATTACTGACAGATTATTCATTGCCTAATACCAAATGATAGAAGCAGTCTGCAAAGGCTGTGATCTTCTGGGTTATTATAATCACCACATGTGAAGAAATAAAGAAATAAATCGATCAGTTTAATCTTTTTTTTCACTTGTGTAAATGCCAAAAATACACATGCCTAAAATTCTACTATATATATCTATCTATGTAAGGGTCAGCGGTGACCTAGTGGTTAGGGAGTTGGCCACAGAATCGGAAGATGGTGGGTTCAAAGCCCTTACCAGTAGGTCGCCCTGAGGTACCCTTGAGCAAGTTAGCGTCCCTGTCACTGCTCCCTGGGTGCTTTCATAGCTGCCACCTGCTGCGTGGTGTGTGTTTGTGCATGGGTTAAATGGAGAGATCCAATTTCATGTGGAGTGCTGTGCTGTGTGTACTCACAATGACAAGAATAGTCAGTTTCATATGATGGAGAGAGAGAGGAAGAGATAAAGAGACAGATTGAGATAAATAGAATAAATGTGGATGAATTTGAAAAATAAATTCATATATATTTTACTTTGCAAATACTAACTTTCATTAACTTTTAAGTGATTGAAACCTGGTTAGACTGTGACTTAATAATCAGCAATGTGTCTAGATTCATTGATAATTAAAAATGTGATTGGTTGAATTCACTGTTGTATCTTAATTATGCTAGCAGTTAAAGACCTTCTGTCCAGCTGCTGAAGCTCCACCGAAGGGGAGAGCTTGCTTCTACTGGGAATTTCAAAATTTGAACACTTTAATCAACTAAAGCTTTGACATTGACATATAAATATAACTACAGTTCTTGAAGAATTTAATAAAACAAATCTGGCTGCTCATTTTATTTCCCAAAAATCATCTGAATAGCCAGCCAATAAGAGCAGAGGTTTGTATGTGTCATAAACAATAAAACCATATGTTTGGCATATTTAAGGGATAGCATGTTTAGATTTAAGGGAAGTTGAAAATTGCTCATGTAAAAATTATTCTTGATGGTTTGATGGGTGAAGGGTGGGTATGTTTTGAATCATCATTTATATTGTTGGAAAATATTCTAAAAGAAGAAACTGAGATAAATTCCAGGTTTAAGGGTCACAGAAAAAGATTTAAGTGGCAAACTGTGTCACGCCCACTACCGAGCACCAGTCATGGCCAGATCTTCCAACCAACCACACCATCCATTCATCACACTCAATCCTTCACACCTGGTCAGCGGGCTACGTAGGAGTTCCAGACCGAACCAGACTTGTCTGTTCTTTGTTTAACGTATTTGTTATAACGTATTTAATGTTTGCTTATTGGCTGATTTGTTAACTATTAAAAGAACAGGATTGCTGCCAAGCACTTGTGCCTCACTTTCTCCTTTCCAACATGACAAACCGAAACAATCATACACAACATGCTCCTACATTCATTCATATCTTGTAATGACTTGACCTGATTTTGACCCACCAAAACAATCTAAAAAAAATGTAACTTGGTTGAGTCAAAAGGTCAGCTTTTTTTCAGTGTTGGTTTCTCTTCATCAAATAACATCGTGTAGAGCTTGTATAACCTCTCTTTGACATTGTGGGCCAGTGGAAATGTAAACAGAGTGTTTAGCCAAGTGGCCTGTCCTCTTTTCTGTGCTAATATAAGTATGATGGGGGCAGTACACACACACACACACACACACACACACACACACACACACACACACACAAATATACACTTAAACATACAATTCTCCCTTAGCTACAGAGTTTGTCCTCGAGCAGACACCTGGGCTTGATAGAATGCCAGGAGGGGAAAGGTGGGCTAATGAGCTGTAGCTCAGAGGCCAGAAAAGAAGACCTCTTGCACACTTTTGTGTGTGTGTGTGTGTGTGTGTGTGTGCGTGTGTGCACAACAGAGAGTGAGACCACCCTGTGTGAAGGTGAGTCAGTGTGCGTGCGTAGGTTGGTGGGATGGGGGCAGAAACATTCCCCCCAGGGTGTTCTGAGTGGCTCTGTTAGACAGTTTGAGGTCGAGCCTGATTCAGCCCTGCCATGCAGTCTTAGGTGATTGCTGCTGGACCCGAGAGGCCAGGGCTCTCACGGTAATTATGTCCTTCAAGGCGAAGAGCAATGAGCGCATGTGATTTAAGTGGCTAGCACAAGGACGCTTTAGACACAAAACCAACAAACAGCTAGACTCAGTCTTCATTAGGTGGAAAGAAAACAATTGCTATGGCTGGAAACTAATGCTAAAATGGATGTAATCCTGCAATGTAACAGATTTACTGTAACAATTGGATAACAGCAGTATATTTTATGTAAATATGCATGTATATTAACTGCTCATTATGTACTAATAATATACAAATAATTACAACCATTAACTTCATAGTTTCACTTACATTCATGTTGCTACTAGTTCTCCCATCATATATTCAGTACAAGCCTTTTCACCAACACTGAGTCTAGCTCGAGTTCATCTTGTTATGGATGCCATGCATGACCTCCCCTCAAGGATACACCAAGGCATCATATTTTCTGATTGCTGTGGTTCCATCATTTTATGGTAAAAATTGTTCTGATGTCGGCAGGGCACCCAATGATGTAAAATTAAAATATTGGATGTATCATTAAATTGATTGAAAGTTAAATAAAAAGTGAAGAGTGTAAAAGATATTTCTGTTAAAACAAAGTATGGACAACACATCTGTACTAATTACTTCCCATTCCAGGTGCCAGTATTACAGAATGGTGTAATAAAAGACTTTTGGATAGGTTATCATGTTACTATGACAGGACATTGTTACATTTAGCTTAATGCAGTGTAAGGACAAACCTCCTGTTACAGGCAGTTTACAATTAATACAAAGGTTACTCTCGTCCTACTACACATGTATAATACACAAGAGAAAATTTACCAACATTAAAACAATGGCCCCAGGAAAGAGGAGAAGAGAAAGACCAAAGAAGAGGTTTATGGATGTGGTGAGAAAGAACATGCAAGTGGTCGGTTTGAAGCAGGAAGATGCAGAGAACCGGAAGAAATGGACACAGTTGATCCACTGTGGCGACTCCTAAATGGGAGCAGCCGAAAGATAAAGAAGAAGAAAGATTAAAACAATGGCCCTTCATCTGAAAAATTACAATCCATTATTTAAATCCCCTTTGCAAAAACCTGAGGTGCCTCTTATCATTTATTTTCGTTCATATTTTCTTGATATTCTGCTGGGTCTCATGGTCTCATGGCAACTGATGAACTGATCAGGATTTTGCCTCTGGCTCACTTTGTTCACATCTGGGGCCAAGAATGAAAGAGGCTTTAATTGAGATATTGTTATCTGTACAGTATTGTAACACGGGGATGGTGTGGGTAGGACAAAAATGCTGAGCCAGGGATCTGTGACTGGACTTTATTAACAGAACTGAACATGACAAGAAACTAAACCACCGACGCTGCAACTGAGATCACCCGTGCCAATGACTGACGCCCTGCTCTGACTCCTTGGGGCTTAAATAGCCAGCCTCAAACGAAGCACACCTGTCCCATGATGAGCCCAGAGCAGAGCGCCATCTGACAAGTAGTGCTGTGATGCTGGGTGTCACCAACATAACTGACATATTCATTGTATATCATATATACAGTTAGGTCCATAAATATTTGTACAGAGACAACTTTTTTCTAATTTTGGTTCTGTACATTAACACAATTAATTTTAAATGAAACAACTCTGAAAACTCTTTAAGCTTTAATTCAGTGGGTTGAACAAAGAGATTTCATTAAAATGTGAGAAACTAAAGCATTTTTTAACGCATTTTTTTTTTACTGCAGCGGCTTTCAGTTGCTGTTTGATTGTGGGCCTTTCTGTCCAAAGTTTAGTCTTCAACAAGTGAAATGCTGCTCAGTTGGGTTCAGATCAGGTGACTGACTTGGCCATTCAGGAATATTCCAATTCTTTGCTTTAATAAACTCCTGGGTTGCTTTGGCTGTATGTTTTGGGTCATTGTCCATCTGTATTCTGAAACGCTGCCCAATCAGTTTGACTTCATTTAGCTGGATCTGAGCAGACAGCATGTCTTTGAATACCTCAGAATTCATTCGGCTGCTTCTGTCCTGTGTCACATCATCAATAAACACTAGTGTCCCAGTGCCACTGGCAGCCATCACGCCTAAGCCATCACACTGCCTCCACCGTGTTTCACAGATGATGTGGTGTGCTTTGGTTCATGATCTGTTCCACACCTTCTCCATACTATTTTCTTGCCATCGTTGTGGTAGAGGTTGATCTTGGTTCCATCTGTCCAAAGAATGCTTTCCAGAACTGTGCTGGCTTTATTAAGTGTTTTTTAGCAAAGTCCAATGCAGCCTTTCTATTCTTGAGGCTTATGAGTGGCTTACACCTTGCAGTGCACCCTCTGTATTTACTTTCATTAGTCTTCTCTTAATGGTAGACTTGTATATCAATACGCCGACCTCCTGGAGAGTGTTGTTCACTTGATTGGCTGTTTTGAAGGGGTTTCTCTTTACCATGGAAATGATTCTGCGATCATCCACCACTTGTGTCTTCCGTGGACGTCCAGGTCTTCTTGCGTTGCTGAGTTCACCAGTGCTTTCTTTCTTTCTCAGGATGTACCAAACTGTAGATTTTGCTGCTCCTAATATTGTAGCAATTTCTCGGATGGGTTTTTTCTGTTTTCGCAGCTTAAGGAGGGCTTGTTTCACCTGCATGGAGAGCTCCTTTGACCGCACGTTGTCTGTTCACAGCAAAATCCTCCACATGCAAACACCACACCTCAAATCAACTCCAGGCCTTTTATCTGCTTAATTGATAATGACATAACGAAGGAATTGCCCACACTTGCCCATGAAATAGCCTTTGAGTCAATTATCAAATTACTTTTGGTCCCTTTATAAAGAGGGTGACACATGTATCCAGTATTAATGTGGAGACCCTCAAATGAAAGCTGAGAGTCTACACATTATGTTCATGTCCATTATAAAACTATAATTGGAATATGTTTCAGTAAACAGGTAAAAAAAACAAAACTTGTGTCAGTGTCCAAATATATATGGACCAAGCTGTACGTGTGTGTGTGTGTGTGTGCATGTGTGTGTGTGCATGTAATTATCTTATTTATTAGTAGGGATGAGGGATTGATTGCTAGTTAAAGAGCTGGTCCCATACCGTTCTCTGAAATATTTTCACAATTTGACAAGAAAGCACTAAGTCCAGTCTAATGAATTCCCTAAAATAATCCCAGAAGCATCCATTAAATGTCTAGATCCTACTGAATCCATTAAATGGCTCTTTGTACACTTAAAATTGGAAAGTCACTGGTCTGTTTACCTCTTAATTAACAGTTCTTGTTAGTCATGATAGACTATGACGCTTATGTTCATTAATTAGGTTTAATTCAGTCATTCTGAAAGAACTGTCATCAAAAGCACAATCACAGAAAAAAACATACAGTTTAGTTTTCATAGTAGCCACTCAGTTTATTACATTTCATCTTTTCAGCAGCGAGGTATCTCATCAAAGTCATCGCTGTGAGTGTGACCAGGAAACCCTTAGCACAGCTTGCTCACAGATAATAGGATACATGAAAGTCTGCCTTTGATATTTGTTTCTTCGTTTTTTTTTCTTTTTCTCTATCAGACACTTTAATGAAAAGCACCTTTGCTGGAAAGGTGCCAAAAATGTCAGGTGGAACTGATAATTAATAAATATTTAATTTAAAACAAGATAGTAGATTACATCCTGATTAACCCTTTTAGTCCTGAGCAATCATTTCACATGGAAAAGAGCATGATCTAAACAAGATGATAAAACTTTAAATTTTAAACATCTTTCATTTTTTTCTGTGTGGCCTAACAAATTAATAAAAGCGTTTTCTGCTATGTTAATTCTATTCTGCACGTGCACATGTTTAATTAGATCCTATTGCAGTGCATCCAACAATAATGCATTTATTTTAAGTAATAAAACATGGTAAAACAAAGCAATAAAACATTGTATTTTGCCATACCCAACAGTGACATGCAGTTAAAGATATTACTCTGATGGTAAATTTTAATGGGTTAAAAGCAACAAAGTCAAAGTCTCTGACTGTATCGCTGAAAATCGATGATGTTAAACAAAAAATAAAAGAGGTTTAATGTCAAGAGAATTCTTTAGCAGTATGTAGCAATATCACATAAATGAAACGACAAAGTTGAACCAGTGCCCAGAACAAAAGCTGTAGATTTCAAAGTCTGAAAAGTCTTCTGCATCTGTGTTCTGCTGCATTAGAAGTGGCCAGACCTTGAGCATTTTGCAAAACTGACATTTGTCATTGGTTTCTCATCAGCGTCTGCCCTCAGTAACCTTGGCAAGTGGTCAGAGGCTGGTCATAGGAGTTTTCCTGGGCATTTAATGGCCATGTTTGTGGTTTGAATGTGGTTTTCCCACTTGACGACTCAGCTAGTGCTCTTTCCTGTGGTCGCTCTGATGGCAGAACACTTCTGCTGCTTGTTAATTTTGAGAGTGGTTTGAATGACAGCCAAGGCACTGCCCTAAGCTCAGCCCTGCTGGCCATCAGTCATTGTTTGGAAGTGTACTTCCCAGATTGGGGTCTGGTCTGGGGCCAGACGAACACAGGTGCTTGGCAGAGTATTGACATTTCAGCAATCCGTCCTGCATACCAAGCAAGAGTGAACATAGCAAACGCCAATCTGGATAATGGGGATTAATATGAACACACTAGTTTTACAGATGCCTCTGCTGGCTATTCTGCTGCTTCACAAGGAGCATATACTGCTTAAGATATTCACTCACCACTGACTTCTGCACTGTGGGTTCATTGTTTGTCCATAACTATTATTTGCCTCTGGAGTTGTACAAACATTTCTGAGTCCAAGAACAGATCATATTTTAGAAGTAGTGATTAAATCTGAAAAATGTGAAAAAAAAAGTTTGTAAACAGGGGAATTAAGTTTTTGTATTTTTTTTTATTGACATAAAATATCATTACTATTATTATTGTTGTTGTTGTTTTTGTTGTTATTGTTATTCTTTTTATTATTATCAGCATTTTCTTGTTTTGCTCATCAGTGACTTGGGCTTGTGATTTCTAAAAATTCATTAAAAAAGTCATTGTCACACACACACACACACACACACACATATACACACCATATAATCCATATCATTTCTGCTATGTGTCTATAACATGGCTCTCATTCTGTCTGCACCTCTGACTTTTCTTCTGTTTCTGTTTGTCTCAGTGACAAGATGCAATAAAAGCATGACAAAGATTCTAAACACAACTTTTCATCAGCTTCAAATCATAACCAATATCCACTCTACCACTTAGTAAAACATTTTTTTTCTGCTTTCTATTTAAATCTACTTTTCTACTTAATTAACCCTAACCCTAACCCTAGCATCGAATATCTTTCTTTCTTTTTCTTTCGGCTGCTCCCATTTAGGAGTCGCCACAGTGGATCAACCGTCTCCATTTCTTCGAGTCCTCTGCGTCTTCCTGCTTCAAACTGACCACTTGCATATCCTCTCTCACCACGTCCATAAACCTCCTCTTTGGTCTTCCTCTTCTCCTCTTTCCTGGCAGCTCCATCTTCAACATCCTCCTTCCAATATAATCCTCATCTCTCCTCTGGACATGTCCAAACCAGCAACCTTGCTTCTCTAACCTTGTCTCCAAGACATCCAACCTGAGCTGTCCATCTAATATACTAATTTCTAATCCTGTCCATCCTCGTCACACCCAACAAAAATCTCAGCATCTTTTCATTATCTTTTTTAGCATCAAATATAAATATAAAATTTTTCATCAACAAAACAAGTCAACCAATAGACCAATAGATCAAGAGGCTGCAGGTTCGCATCCCACCTCTAGCACAACCACCATTGGGTTCCTCAGCAAAACCCTTAACCCTAAGTTGCTCCAGGTGGACTGTCCCTGTAATTAGGAAATGGAGGTCTGGATAAGAGCATCTGCTAAATGTCGCAAATATAAGTAAATTAATTATTAAACTACATCACCTAGAATGCATATGGTTCCCATCTTACTAACAATGATGAAAAACAAGGAGAGACAATTTCCGTTAGAACTCTCTCTGTCTCTCTCTCTCTCTCTCTCTCTCTCTCTCTCTCTCTCTCTCTCTCTCTCGAGCACCACACACACACCTCACACTTTCTATCATACAGTCTTTCTCATTTTCTCTCACAAACTCTGCCTTTCTGTTTGACACCTTTTTCTCTCACTCGTTCTTTTTGTCTCTTTCTCCTCTCTCTTACTCTGTCTCTCTCTGACTGACTAGACTGGTTAATTTGCTTCATGTCCTGGATTCTCTGCTATGTGAGCTCTTTCTATTATTCATGTGCTGTGAGGGGGATACTGGGGTGAACAGCTTCCTGGAGAAACTCAGAGGGCAGCACTAAAACCTGCTGCTGCTGTAAAAGCCCCAGAACCCTCTTTTAATCCTCAATAACCCCGGCACCTCAGCATCCCTCTGTCTTTAATTACTGTGTAAAATTACAAACAATAACTACATAGATACATTAAATTAAGTTTCTTTTCCTGAAAGAGCATTAGGTAGAAACATTAAGAGTAACCAAGATTTGAAAGAGGAACCTTTCGCTACAACAAGCTGATGGGATCAAACAATAAAGGAATTCATGAGATCCAAAGAGTGATGGCAGAACTCTGTTAAAGACGGCCAGACTGCATGTTCTGAAGTCTTACTAAACCTTTCCCATTTGATTTATTTCACTGGAGGGATAGGCTACCTACCTGCAGCAAAAGCGCTCTAAAGCCCTGCTTATCTGTGAGCATTTCATCATTTGCAGTGCTCAGATCCACTCAGACCCTGAGTGCTTAATATTGCTTTCTTTGTATTGATTTCTGTCCACCACTTTTTTCAGAGTCTAGTATTTTATGTTTTAGGTTTTTTTCATTCATTCATTATCTGCCGCTTGTCCCAAACGGGGTCTCGGGGGGTGTGCTGGTGTCCAACCCAGCGCACACAGGGCGAGGACGGGGGACGCACCCTGGACAGGTCGCCAGCCCATCGCAGGGAGGAGCGGGACGGGGACGGCACCTTGCTCAAGGGTACCTCAGGGCAACCCATTGGGAAGGGGTTCGAACCCCCGATCCGCCGATCATGTGGCTAACACCCTACCCACTAGGCCACCACTGCCCCTATGTTTTAGGTTTTAATGTATAAAAGTAAGTGTTAGCACTAAGCTTATTCAAATTTACATTAACATACATTGGCTTTTCTAGATTAATGGAGACAAAGTCAGAGAGACAAGATTCCATTGGTTTGGACAGGTAAAGACAGGTGAGAGATGAGGACTATATATTTGGAGAAGAATATTGAGGCTGGAGCTGGCTGGCAAGAAGAAAAGAACTAGGCCAAAGAGGAGGTTGCTGGATGCGGTGAGAGAGGACATGCAGGGAGTGGATGAGAATTAGGAAGATGCAGTTGACCAGAAGACATGGACATGGATGATCCGCTGCGGCGACCCCTAAACAGAAGCAGCCGAAAGAAGAAGAGGCCTTTCTAGATTAAAACTTAGAAAAGACTATGTATTTTATATGATGCTTGTCACAGAGTTATTTAGGAATTCACTAGAGCGATGTATTGTTGTATCAGCGAGATTGGCTGATTTATGTCAATTCCTAATTTTTTGTCTAATTTAAGGCCTTCTGTGCAGCTTCTACAGCCTAAAGTGAGCTTGCTTAACTGCATCTGTCTTGGTCATACAGAGGCATTGTTTCTGATTGGATAATTTGATAGCAGTCAGTGGGCTATTAAATGTTAACCCTTTAATACACTAAAAAGACAAAAAATGTATCAATGCAATACTAACATGTTTGATGCTTATATTGCATAAACTTAACTAGATATTTTGCTACCAGCATTTTTTTATTTTTTTTATTTCTATGGGATCATTAGCCCCACTTTGTAAATTTAAAGAGTTTTAACTACTCATTTGATCCTATTATTTATAGACTCTGTCTTCCCCTGTGCAATGTTTCCTTTTATGCAAATCATGTATTGTGCAATATTGTAACTGTAGAATAGAAGAGCATGTTTCATTCCTATAACACAAGGACCTTTTTAAAAATGAGACGGGTGTGAATAACTTGGTTGAAAGAATCTACACAAAACAAATAAATAAATAAATAGGTTTGATGCACGCTTGTGTTCCTAGATTGTCCGAGCTAAGAGCTAGGAACCTTTATTACAAGAGTGTAGGTAAAGAGCTTATTTAGACAGTTTATATGACCCGTTCTTTAACAGTCCTATTGTTGTGTTATTCTCTTTGACAGTCTTCTGCAAAAGGGGAGAACATGACTGTCTTTGGTTGCCTGAACCATGGAATGCCACTGGCTCTTCAAGACAACTCCTCCGTTAAATGCGAATCTGGTAGGAGAAGCTTAAGTCCAGCTCACCAGAGCTGTTTTAAATCCTGAATGTTTAATAGATACAGCCCCCATTGTCCTCATGGGGAAGAGTAAAATAGCAGAGCGATGACTCAGTGTTGTAAAGCCTGGTAAAATGCCAGTAAGACTCGCTAAATTGTTTTTCAAAGGCCTTTAGAGAGCACATTTTGAAGGATGTAAGTATGGAATACACAACATTATTTAAAACAATAGCACTGTTAATCATAGGCAGCATTTAGACAAGAGACAATGGAGCAAGAAAACCATGTTGATGGGGATTGAATGCAAGTGTGGGAAATGCTGGACTGTGGATAAGTGAGCTGCCTGAACATAAGAATCTTATGTGAACCTGTGGTTCTCAATCTTGGCCCTAGATATCCAACAGAAGTTTTAAATGTAGGATTTTTTTGATTGAGAACCAATGCTGTGTTCAGCTGCAATCTGTAAGTTTCTTCTTTCAGCTTTGTACTTTTTCTTATTTAACATTGGTGGAATATATTCATATGACTTTATATGCACACTGAAAACAAAATGGCTTATTTGTAAGATCATCACAGAACCTCCACCATGTTTTAATAAAAAGATATAATAATAAACTTGTTAGTAGTAGCAAACTTTGTACTAATCTAAACCGGGGTGTCAGTAATTAGAGAGAGCATTTTGTTTCTTTACTCGGCCCCATTCTTGCCTTTTGAGTGGCACAAACCAGACTCAGATTTAAGTGTTAGTTGGAAAATGCTAATTCAGTCATGTATTTCCCATGTGACTGTGCAGGATGTGATGCATAATTCAAGTTCAAAACTCATTTCTGTTTACGTTTTAGGTGTACGATAATGTACAAAGGCTGCCAAATTAAAAAATCAAAAGGAACAGCTCTTGACAATTGATTTCCAAAGTCTTCACAGGTGTTATTCTGCAATTCTGACAAAAGAAGAGCAGTCCCACACCAAAAAGTTAAACAGTGCAGTTATAATTTTATCAGCAGAGGAATTAAACTTTTTTACCTTTCTCCCTTTTAACAAATTCTTCTAGAAACAGTTTTGGGGTTTCTTCTCTCAGTGAACACCACTACAAACATTACCAAGCTGCGGATCCCATACCCACAGACCGGGACCTGGTACCTTAGTCTTCGATCTCTATGTTCCACAGAGCGAGGGTGAGTTGAAAAGGTCAAAGACAAAACCATATACTGTTTTAGGTATTGTTTGATGAATAGTCATTTTATAGTGTTTGCTGGCTGAAGTTTGCTTCATATATATTCATATATATATCCTTATATATTTAGTACATAAAAAGGATAAGTTCACACAGTTTACTCTCTTGTAAAAATGGAAAAGTTACCTGCAAATTGTAAATCCAGTTATGGCATTTTATTACATTAACAGTCATTATTATTAATGGCAAGAACATTTTCCAATCTCTCTTTATACCTTAGAAATAAACTGGCTGTTTTGTTACGGTGCCTTTAGGATGTATTTAAAAGACCTTCGTTCTTGTATTGAACCGAATTTATAAAGCAGTCCAGGCTGAAACATTCAGTGCTAAAATGCTGTCAGTTGATTTGGCAAATAAAATTTGGATGCACTTTTTATATTGGGACTGTATGGACTGGAAGTGAATAATGTGTTAACAAACTGAACAAAGTTTATATTCAGTTGCCCGTGTCCCCTTTGAGACTTATTCATGTATCTACCACAGCAGGATGCACTGTAATGGACACAGTTTCAGAAAAAAATAATGGATTAATGTGACCGTTTCTAATGCTTTTTGCTACGTCATCTTTTCAGATTTGCAAAACAAAAAAATGCACACAATTTGAGGCAAGCTGCCTGCTTTATCAGTATATGTTAAAGCTTACGTGACTTGCTGGTTATAGAAACCTTATAGCTCCAGTGCAAAACTAAAGAGCCAAACCTGAGAGAAGATATACCATTTCAGGGTAAAGGGTAATAGTATAATTTTGCATTTTTGTATCAAGACAACAGGAGGCTTTCAATGAAATGTGTGGAACATCACTGCATCTATCAACACCCTTTCAGCTCTTTATTAATATAAACTCTCAAGTTGTATTTGTTTCTCAAAATGCATGAAGGTCAGGTTAGTTTCAAGCTTTTTAATGCTGAATGGCTACCCTTCTAGCAAGAAAGCCCTTTCGGAACGTTAATTCAAATTAGGCAGTCAGGTGAAGAGTTCAAGAAAAGTTTGAAAGCATCATTTAAAAAGCTCTTTAGTGCTTGCTCTCGCAACAGGGGATTCTTGTTTCAGAAGATGTAAAGATTTGTACTTAAACCTAAGGTCACCTTTCATAGAGTTTTATCTAGTTTTGTGATTATGCAGTTTCCGCAGACTTGGTTCAGCTCCTGAACTCCATTTTTACTCTGATGATTGGATGTTCCTCCACACAAGCTATTCTCAGGCTACAAATTTGAATATGCTCCTCTTTCAAAGTCAGAGGAAGGTTGTGCAAAAAAAGGTTCCTGAGAAATAGAATTACACTCTTAAAACTAAACCTGTCAAAAAGGAGAATGCCACAGGAGAACCTTTGGACTTCATGAGGATACAGTTTTGGGGCAGCGGTGGCCTAGTGGTTAGGGCGTTAGCCGCATGATTGGAAGAGCGGGGGTTCGAACCCCTTCCCAATAGGTTGGCCTGAGGTACCCTTGAGCAAGGTGCCGTCCCTGTCACTGCTCCCTGGGTGCTTTTAATAGCTGTCCACTGCTGCACGGTGTTTGAGTGTGCATGGGTTAAATGCAGAGGTCCAATTTCGTTGTGGTTCACTGTCTGCTGTGCTGTGACCTCACAATGACAAGGGTTGTCACTTTCTTTCTTTCTTTCAAAAGAAAAGGGACCTCAGACCCCCTAAATATTTGTCACCAGTGCCTGTGACACAGACAGCAGCCCTTGATTTTCGTTTTTACATGTCATGGGGAGGGGCCACATTACACCAGAATAATCGAGACTATAACAGGCTTCTCTGTGTTTTTCTTTCAGAACCATTATCATTTGTTTTACACTCATTGTTTGCTATCGCTTGAATAAAGGTAAAAACAGACAAAAGGATGGATTCTCTCTGAAAAGATGGAATCTGCGCTGCACTAAATTGAACTTTTTTTATGCAATTGATCAGGGTTTCTTTTTTGTTTACAATAAAATCGAATTTGCTTATCACAAAAAGTAAGTACTAAATCTTCTGCTAGGTTAAAGTATGTGGCAACCACATACTGTTTTAAATTACTACATATTTGCTTTGTGTTATTCACACTGGAACATTTGGAGTCTGGGGTTCTATTGTGCCTTAAAGAAACAATACAGTTGTTTTAAAGAACCATCCGAGGAAATGCTCTTTAATGAAGAAAAAGTGGTACATCCATGGCATTGCTCCATATAACCCTTTCTGCAACCTTTATATTTAATTCATGTTTGATAACATTAGTATTTTTGTCTTTTGCAGGTTCGAGGCATGCACTAATATAACAGCAGAAGTGTATCTTCGCTCCTACCTGACGCCGTGTATCAACGACTGCGGCACTTATGGCCAGTGCAAGCTCCTCCGCACCAATAACTACCTGTATGCTGCATGCGAGTGTAAAGCAGGTGATCAGTCTGCAACATTATTTCTGCACGTAAATGTTCTTGAGAAAGGCATCGCACATTCTCCACTATTCCAATGGTTGCAGTTGTTATCATTTTATTCAGATGGTCTTTCAAATGTAGCTTATTGGAAGTAGAAATACTCCAGAACTCATCATCCAGCCTCAGTACCTGACCTCACTAATGCTCTTGTAGCTTAATGGAGTTAAATTCCAGTAAACCTTCCTAGAAAAGTAGACTGTTACCACAGCAAAAGGAGAGAAAAATTCTCAGTTATTCTCCTTAATTGCAGGAAAAATGCTGATGATGTGTCTATAAACCATGTGTATAGTGAGCTTGTAAGTAAAAGGCGTGCTTTACTAAAATTTTAATTCAGTTTGGATTTATTATGCATTTTGTGTTACTTTTGGGGGTTGCAGCCACAAATGTATCCACCTTGAATGTACATAGAACTGAACTCATGATGACTTATTACGCAATTATGTCAATGTATTAACACAAATAATTTGACAAACAAAAGTAATACATTTAAACATTCCAGTGTCAAACGCGTTCAGCACTGAAAAGACATTTTCATTCAAAATGGTTTCCAGGAGAACGATATCCATTTCATTCTTTTGTGTTTATCTCTGCACACTGCAATCAGTGTAAAGGTTAATGCGATTTTAATCGCCGAGATATTTCATAATTTCGCCATAATCGCCCCTCTCCACATTCGAACGCCAATCAAAAATAATTGGCAGGTTAAGTTGAACGATTCAGCCGCACGTATGTCACTCATATCTCCTTGTACATAAGATCACGAATCAAGCAGTTGCTTAATTGGACGATGTATAATAATGCTGGGAAATATGCTAATCACACCCTCTCAATTACGCTCCCATTACAGAGCCTATCGTCAATCGCTTTTTGTTTCTCCCTCCAGATTGCTGCTCGCTATTGCCATAGTCAGCTGCATAGATGTGCCTATCCCTTTAATGAACATTTGCGGGGGCAAACATCTGGTGTTGAAAAATTTCCCCTTCAGTTTTTCTCTGACTCCATCCACAAGCACAGCCTTTCTTCTCAAGTGTCTGAAAGATCGTTGCCCAATCATCTCTTCTAACTCCCAATTAATCTTCAGTGAGCCTGCGCTTCAGAAATGGGGGAATATATTGTTTATTAGGGAGTTGTAATCAAAGAGGCTGTTGGATGCTTGCTTTCTCATATTTCATGTGTGCAGTAAGGAAGAGAAAAGAGTGCAATGCACCTCTTTCCTCAGTGTTTACATCCTTGCAGACTTGCAGGATCCAATCTATATTTATGAAGCTGTTTACAAAGGCTCACAGGTGAGCTTGCAGATGTGAGCCTGAATATGTGCTTCTCCTTTTTTGGTGTTTGTGGACATTGTGTAGCTCATTTAGGGGCATGAATATGGTTGTGATGATCAAACATGTAGTTGAGTGTGTGTGGAAGGGTTTAGGTTCAGCAAGCCAGTGAAGGAAAACCAGTCAATATCTGTAAGCATACAGTTCTAATTAGTGTATGCAACTATTTTAAGATGCATTAATCGCCCATTGACGTGTTCAGTTGTGCGCACACACATACACACACACACACACACACACACACACACACACACACACACACACATATATATATTATTTCATATCCATGGTAAAGCACATGAGATGCTCTGCTCTTGTGTAGCTGCACATGAGCCTGAGATTGCTTAAGCACTGTTTAGTGGAATGTAAAGGCTTCGGTGCAGTTAAACTGCACTTTCTGGATTGTTGGAGCACCAAATATCTATAAGGTATTTGGAAGAATGGTATTTCTTATAAATGTAGATGATAATTTAGACAATCCATTATCATCTACACAGCTAAACAACATGATGGTTAACCAAATTCAATTACAAGCTAACACATGTTAAGATTACTGAGCCTTACCCTCTAGTTTGCATTTTCTCCAGTGTTAATATAATCGCCACACAATTATCAGCTAGGCCAGCTTCCAGTTATATTCCAAAGTTTATTTGGCACAGATGGCAAGTAACACTATTCCCATCCTATGATCCTCTGCATTTCTTCAGTTGCAAAACCAAATACTGCCAAACTGGCCTTTCTTTTGGACTAGTTTGTCAATTTCATTTTCTACCAGAGAACACATCTCATTCATCATTTCTTTGTTAAATCTGAATGCATTTAAGCATTTTTCAACAGACCAAAAATCAATGCAAAGCATATAAATAAATGGTGACATTCTGATAAAGGTGAAGTCAAGTGAAATCACTTCTCTTATATTTGAATTGGTTTAAGTGAACCTAACAAACGCTTAGAATGACCGTGCAAAGAGAATGGTTAGCATAGAATAGAAGAATATTATATTATCATTTTCAATTATTACAGTGTTATTATAATATCAGATTATTGGAAGAGTGAAAGCTGTTATTGCAGCGAAAAATGTTGGAAAAGGAGGTGTCAACAAACATTTGGATACAGTTACCCTTTACACAGAATAGAGTTTAAAAGGCTACATGACTCCTACAAAGGCATTTAATGACAACTGGCATAAACCAGAACAAGTGATCATAATTGCTTATTCCAAAATGCGTCAGTTGTAGCAACACTTTCTTCATATTTGATCATATTTGACCATATTTAAAAAAATATATAAAGCCTTCATGTAATTTGCTTGAATAAGGCTTTATAGACGTTTATGTTTGTTTATATTAAATGTTATGAAAAGGTTATGTAGCTGCTATGTACCCTTTGGAAGAATACCCTACAATATGCCAGCAGTTACAGTTTTGTTCCCATTGTTCCTCAAAACGATGCATATGACTATCGCAATAATTCTGTATGTCACTGTCATTTCAAAGCATTCTTTTTGTTTCGCTATCGGAAAAATCCAGGAGCTCTTTACAGTGTATTGTTTTTTTTTTTTTTTTTTTGGATGACTAGAAATAATCCTAAAGTACTATCTCCTTAATGTTTTGGAGACATTTTTATAATGCCAACAATAATATTCTTACTTGCAGCTCAACATTTAAGCTGCTTTTTGGAAACATCCTATTAAGCTTGCATTTTACAAGAAGACCTTTTGGAAAACTCAGTACAAAGCAATTTTTTATAACTTTGTTTACATTTGTTCTAGGTTGGGATGGCTGGGGATGTACAGACAACACTGAAGCTTATACATATGGATTTCAGCTTCTCTCCACCCTGCTGCTCTGTTTGAGCAACCTGATGTTTGTCCCACCTGTGGCCATTGCAATCCGGAGCCATTATCTGCTGGAGGCCTCCGTTTACATCTTCACAATGTTCTTCTCTACTGTGAGTACTCCTGTGAATACTGTATCACAAAATCTGAGTTTTGATTATGGTGCTCTCCTGGGACAGTGTTAGAACAAGATAGTTGCCTATAAATGCATCAATGGCATTAAAAACCACAACTCAATTCTGTTTGTATCTCTTTCTTTTTACATTCTACAGTTCTATCATGCATGCGATCAGCCGGGCATTGTGGTTTTCTGCATTATGGAGTATGATGTCCTCCAATTCTGTGATTTTCTTGGCTCCCTCATGTCCGTATGGGTCACCGTCATTGCTATGGCCAGACTCAAGTCCATTATCAAACAGGTAAAGTTCAATTTTGTCCACTGTTATCTAAAATGGCTGTCTGCAATGTCCAGCTACAGAGTAAAAATGAAAGGAAAATTGGGAGGGGTACTGGTTGCCCAAGGCATCTAATGCATTTACATTGCTGTAACATCTGGCTCAGCTTCATTTCAGTTGCTCCTTCATTTCATCTCCTAAATTTAGTTTCTTCTATGAGTTTAATTTCAGTTCTGTTGCCTGCTCTGAGTGATCCAGTTAACTCATATAAATCAGCAGTTTAGTGAAACTTTACTTTGCCTCTTCATTTTTCACCATCTCACTGGGTTATGCAGCATTTTTATGGTTCATAATGGCGATGAGTCACAAGGATAATCGCCTCTTCTTGTAGTCACAGACTGTGTTGTGCAAAAGTGTGCTTTTTGTGGAGAAAAAATGAGGAGCGCCACAGGTGATTGGTTGTTGTAAATGAGCTGATTTGCATATTACTCACCACATAGTAATTTCTCAGTTAATTTGGACCGGAGGTACAACTGAGCACAAAGTTTAAATCAACATGCCAAAAAATCTGTTCAGGATACCAGTCTCATAAAGAGACCAAGTGTAAAAGAGGTTGAGGTTCATGCAGGTGGTACAGAGTAACATGCAAGTGAATGAACCTTGGGGAGCCCATGACCTTTTGTCAGTTTGCTGGTTGTCCTTCTGTCTTTGACACCCCTTTTTGAAGGTACTAACTACTGCATACTGGGAACACCCCACGTAACCTATTGAAAGTGAAAGTGACTACCATTGTGAAATACAGCACAGCACAACACAACACAACAAAATTCAATCTCTGCGTTTCACCCATACACACCTGCAGCAGGGGGCAACTATTGAAAGTGCCTGGAGAGCAGTGATGGGGAAGGTACCTTGCTCAAGGGTACCTCAGGGCAACCTACTGGTGAGGGAATCAAACCCACAATCTTCCGATCCTGGGCAACTCACTAACCACTTGGCCACCACTGCCCCAGTTGTTTTAGAGATGCTCAGATCGTATGGAGATCAAACTTGTTCATATCATTACACTTACATTTTTCCTGCTTCCAACACACCATCTTCAGGAACCAATTGATCATCTGCTGCCTGATATATACCACACAGAAAGGTGTCACTGTTATGAGATGATAGATACTATAAAATGTTATAAAATGTGGCTGATCAGTGTATTTTTAATTTATCTACAATTTTCACTGTAAGAAAAGTAGTGGAAAACCCCTTAAGACAATGTGCACATTTTATACAGCTTTCATTTACAGCTGCAATATAAATATAGGAATAGTCCCAATCTGTTGTGATTGTCCTTATGGATAACAGCATCTTGATGTCATTTGCAGTAAACACAGATGGAGCATAATTTTTAGCTAACCATGTGTGTGTGTGTGTGTGTGTGTGTGTGTGTGTGTGTGTGTGCGAGCCATTTCTTTACTTATTAGCTGTTCCCAAGACTAGAGCAGTCAGGAGGGAGAGAGAATTAAAGGGAGAAAGAATGGGGAGGAAAGAAGTTAGATTAATGTGAGCGCTTATAAAAGACAAAATGTGTGTGTGTGTGTGTGTGTGTGTGTGTGGTGTGTGTGTGTGTGAGAGAGAGAGAGAGAGAGAGAGAGAGAGAGAGAGAGAGAGAGAGAGAGAGAGAGAGAGAGAGAGAGAGAGAGGAATTGGAAGACTAGGTGTAGCAGCTGTGCTCCTCTAGGGGGAATGTGTGTGTGTGTGTGTGCGTGTGTGTGTGTGTGTGTGTGTGCGTGTGCGTGTGCGTGTGTTTTTGCTGAGAGCAGCAGTATGTGGGCACTAATCAAATCACTCACGTCACATCAGCACCGGTGTGTGGCTGTACTGGTGTGGGTGGAGGGGGCATTTTTTTATGAGAAACTGCCTGCATCTGTCAGGCCAAAGGTAGGCCCAGCAGGCTGCCCTTAATTGGAAGACATGTGGACCTCTTTAGCCCAGTCTAACCCAGCCTTACTCAGCTTAAACCATTCTCTTTTTGCCTACTCTCTCCACTAGGTGCTGTATCTGCTTGGGGCAATGTCTCTGTCCATGGCCCTGCAGCTGGACCGCCATGGCCTTTGGAACCTGCTTGGCCCCAGCCTCTTCGCCTTGGGCATAATGGCCATTGCCTGGGTAAGACCCTTCGAAAACACTGCTAAGCTCTTCAATGATTCATGCCTTACATATCAATGATACTTTAAAGCTTCTGAAGAAGTCTTTTAGTAGTAATGTAATGTAACTAGTATTTCATCCCCACTGTACCAGAATATCTCCAGAAGAGCAGTACATTAAAGGGTCCACATCCATTTAAGGTATTTGTGTAGTTTTATGTATCATGGAAAGTCATGATCTATTTAACGCTACTATTTTCCAATATCTCTTAAAGTGGCTTTGAAACTGAGCCGTGTTCCGATTGACTACAATGCATGTGGCTTATTTGAAAAAGCAGTCTGGAATCAAAACTACTTGTAACTTCAGCTTAAACAGAAAGGGTAAATATCTGTAGTGGATATATAGACCAAAAATGTTAAATATTTATCCCATATGTAGTCATAATGTAAGAAAAAATGTTTTATAATAGATTAGTCTTTTAATGCTCTTTATTCCAGGTCATTTGACCATGTCTATAGGTCCATTTATTATCTAATAGTGATGTAAAAAGCTGATAATTTCAATAAAAGATAAAAGCCAGGATTTGAAAACTAGTTTGGCCTACCATAGTAGGGCATTTTTGCTGCCTGAGTTTAACAAAACAGGTGTTGTTGCAGGGTCAGGACACTTCAGCCTGTGTGAAAAATAAGTTTCTATATTTGGAATGATTTGGCAAGATATTGCCTCTGCTAAAAGTAGGCCTAGCTGCGTTTCATAGTTTCACAATTGCCCCTGCTAAGATTCATTCAGAAGTTACATAAATAAGTTACATAAAGTTACATAAATAAATTTGGAAAAAAGGCATTGCAGTGACAGAAGAGATATCCAATTAATTGAACGTTGAACATAGAAAGAATGTATTACATAATTTCTGAGGAGAGGAGCTACGACACTGAAGTATCTGTATCCAGCAGCATGAATTTAGGGACCATAAGCAGTCAAGCTCCAGAGGAGTGTAGGGCATGAGTAGGAATGCATTGGTGGTGATGTACCTGTCAGCTTTACAGCGTATGATCCTCTTACTCTTAACAGTGTCTAATGGTAAGCTTTTACCTTTTCTAAGCATTTAGCCCATGTTCCTTTGCCCCTTGTTGGGTCATTTTGGTTCATTCGGTGGCATTTTTTTTGCTGGAGACACACTGGCAGTATTGGAATAATGCAGCCCGTTTATCTTGGCAAGCGTGCAAGAGCATGCTAGCTAAGATAAAGGAAGGGCACTGACATTACCTTATCCACACGGTATTAGTCATGCCCTTATAGTTCCATTACCATCCAGCTTGTTCTTTTCGCTAACTCCTCTCCAGGCCATAATGTGTTTCCTGAAGTGAGCAGATAAAAAATAATGGGTGTTAGGATAGGAGGGGGCTCAGCCATAGCCTCTGACACTAGAGTGGGTTTGGAACACTGCCTTTAGAGAGCTTTCCCATTGGTGGATATGGGCCGGATGAAGTGGAGAAAAGCAAGTAGTGACTTCATGAGATGGCACTGGTTATCGTGAATCACTCGTTGAAAATGCCTGCATGCCAAACTAAATGATTTAGAGAAGGAGAAGGGACTGGTCTATTTTAATACCTGCAAAAATTTTAATTCCCCCAAACAAATTTTCTTTTTTTTTTCTTTCTTTCAAAACATGCTTTTTTGTGTGTGTTTCTCTGTTTCTCTTTCTTCTTTCCTCTATTTTGTCTCTATTTTTTAATATATCTTTTTTTTTCTATTCCTTTTCTGTACATCTGTCACTTTTATAAGAGCCCTGTAACACCCAAATTTCCCATTCGTGGGATAATAAAAGATTACTCTACTCTACTCTACTCTACTCTACTCTAAACTATGATTGCTTCAAAAAGTGTTTTCTCCGAAAATAAAAATAATACTTAATTCCACTATTATTAAACATAATGTGTCCTTAAAATCAACTGCAAGACAGAAGCTGAGGAACTTAGAAAAAAGTTATAAAGCATGTTTTTTCCACTTACCGTTGGGTTTATATGGTGCCCACTGTAAAGTATCAGAAAATATCCCAAAATAACATAAATAACATAAAAGGTTGCCAAACTTTTGCACATAAATATATCTAGAGTTCTTGGAAGAAAGAGTCAGGAGTATCAAGAGGAAATGAAATGTGAGGAAATCTTTTTTCACCTCACTGTGTTTATAAAGAAACATGAGCTATAAATGAGGTTTTGAATGAAGTGTAGGAACCACTGTACCCAACAGGCCACAGACATTTCATTAAAAGAAAATTTATGAGCTCAATCTACATAGAAGAGGAACTTTTTTAAGCATTGCTGCAGCTACGGCTTAGGTGCAGAATATTAGTATATCAGTATAGTCATATCATTGCAACCCAGCCACTAGGGATGCACAAGGATGTGTTTCTTCTTGCTGGTCCCAAGCCTGGATAAATGGGGAGGGTAACATCAGAAAGGGGTTCCGGTGTAAAACATTTGCCAAATCAACAGGAGGAAAAACATGAGCAAAACAGACTTCCATACTGGATTGGACAAGGCCCGGGTTAACAATAAATGCCACCAGTGATCTTAGCCTACAGGGCACAGGTGGAAATTGGGCTACAGTTGGTCAAAAGAGAAGGAGAAGGAGAAGAAGAAGAAGAAGAAGAAGAAGAAGAAGAGGAGGAGGAGAAAGGCATGTCTGGAGGCAGAGAAGTAAGGGAAGGAACTCACTCACAACAACTGAATGTTGGCAGCATGACTGGTGAAGGGAGAGAGTTTGCTGATATGATTGAGAGAATGAAGGTTGAAGAGACTAGATGGAAGGGTAGTAAGGCCAGGTGTATGTATGGAGGAGAGTTTAAATTGTTTTACCATGGTGTGGATGGAAGGAGGAATGGGGTAGGTGTTATCCTGAAGGAAGAGTATGTGATGAGTGTTTTGTAGGTGAAGAGGGGTCAGATAGGGTGATGAGTTTGAAGCTTGAAGATAAGGGTGTGATAATAAATGTTGTTAGTGCCCCCCAAGTTGGATGTGAGATGGAAGATAAATAAACATTCTGCAGTGAGTTAAATGAAGTGATAGAGAGTGTACCCAGAGGAGAGAGAGTGGTGATTGGTACAAACTCTAATGGACATGTTGGTGAAGGGAACAGTGGTGATGAGCAGGTGATGGGTAGGTATGTTGTCAAGGAGAGGAATGCTGAAGGCCAGATGGTTGTAGATTTTGCTAAAAGGATGGACTACATGGCTGTAGTTAATATTTAATTTAAGAAGGGGGAGGAGCACAGGGTGATGTATAAGAGTGGAGTGAGAGACACACAGGTGGATATATATATATATTTAAGGAAACCTGGTGGTGGAACCCAGAGGTTCAGTAGTGTATACAGAAAAAGAGGCAGGCAAAGAAAAAGTAGGATAGTCAGAGAGATGAAGAAAGTAGACAGGAGTACAAGGAGATGAAGTGCAGGATGAAGAAAGCAGCGGCCAAAGAAAAGGTGTGTGGTGAATTGGTGAAGAGCTTGGACAGTAAGGAGAGAAAAAAGGACCTTTACTGATTGCTAGACAGAGAGACAGAGATGGGAAAGATGTGAAGCCTGTCAGGGCAATAAATGATAGAAATGGAAACTTACTCACAAATGAGCAGAGCGTGTTGAGCAGATTGAAAGAGTACTTTGAGGGCCTAATAAATGAAGAGAGTGAGAAGATTAGATGATGTGAGGATAGTGAACTAGGAAGTACAGCGGATTAGCAAAATGGATGTAAGAGCAGCAATGAAGAGGATGAAGAATGAAAAGGCTTTTGGTCCAGATGATATACCTGTGGAAGCATAGAGGTGTAGGAGAGATGGCAATTGAGTTTCTGGACAGACTCTTTAACACAATCTTGAAAAGTGAGAGGATGTCTGAGGAGCGGAGATTTTAAGAATTTCAAGAATAAGGGTGATGCACAGAGCTGTAGCAACTATAAAGGGATAAAGATGATCAACCACAGCATGAAGTTATGGGAAAGAGTAGTGGAAGTTAGTAGTTAAGAAAAGAGATAATGATAATTATAATCATTATAATTAGGGAGTTGGGAGTTCCACAGGTATGTCATCTGGACCAAAAACCAAAAGTTGGCCACAGGATCGGAAGATTGTGGGTTCAAACCCCTTACCAGTAAGTTGCCCTGAGGTACTCTTGAGTTACCATCCCCATCATAGCTGCCCCCTGCTGTACGGTGTTTGCATGGGTTAAATGCAGAGGTCCAATTTCGTTGTGGTTCTCTGTGTGCTATGACCTCGCAATGACAAGAATAGTCACTTTCACTTTAATGGAGAAGTACAGAGAAGGTCAGAAGGAGTTGCATTGTGCCTTTGTGGACTTGGAGAAAGCATATGACAGAGTGCCTAGAGAGGAGTTGGTTTTGTATGAGGAAGTCAGGAGTGGCTGAGAAGTATGTCAGAGTGGTACAGGATATGTATGAGGGCTGAGTGACAGTGGTGAGGTCTGCAGTAGGATTGATTGTTGCATTTAAAGTAAAGCTTGGATTACATCATTCCCATTCTTGTATGCAATAGTAATGGACAGGTTTGACAAATGAGTTTAGACATCAGAGTCCCTGTGGACTATAATGTATGCTGATGATATTATGATCTGCAGTGAGAGTAGGGAGCAGCTTGAGGAGAACCTGGAGAGATGGAGATGTGCTCTAGAGAGGAATGAAAAGAGGAATGAAAGTGAGTAGGACAAAGAAAGAATACATGAGTGCAAAGAAAGGGAGAACAGCGGAATGGTTAGGATGCAGGGAGTAGAGGTGACAAACAAAGGAATTGAAATACTTGGGATCAACAGCTCAGAGCAACAGTAAATGTGGAAGAGAGGTGAAGAAGAGAGTGCAGGCAGGTCGGAATGGGTATAGAAGAATGGCAGGTGTGATCTGTAAAAGACAGGAACCAGCAACAGTGAAAGATTAGGGACCTAGTTTGCTATGTTGGAGATAGAGGTGGAGACGGAGCTGGAGATGTCAGAGTTAAAGATGCTGAGATTTCTGTTGGGTGTGACGAGGATGGACAGGATTAGAAATGAGTATATTAGAGGGACAGCTCAGGTTAGATGTTTTGAAGACAAAGTTAGAGAAGCAAGATTGTGTTTGTTTGGATGAAAAGAAGAAGACCACAAAGAAGGTTTATGGATGTGGTGAAAGGTGGTGCAGGTGGTCGGTTTGAATGACCATAGACTATAAATGCAAAGGACCAGGAGAAATGAAAATGGATGATCAGCTGTGGCGACCCCTAAACGGGAAAAGAAGAAGGAACAGAAGAAAAAGACAGTCATATCATTGCAGCAATTAAATGTTTGCTGTATATTCATTCGGGGCAGCGGTGGCCTAGTGGTTAGGGCATTGGCCACATGATCGGAGTATCGGGGGTTCGAACTCCTTCCCAATGGGTTGCCCTGAGGTACCCTTGAGCAAGGTGCTGTCCCCGTCCCGCTCCTCCCTGCGGGGTCATGGGGGAGTGCTGGAGTCCATCCCAGCTCACACAGGGCGAAGGATGGGGGACGCACCCTGGACAGGTCGCCAGCCCATCGCAGATGTTTGCTGTATATTCAGTCATAATTAGATTCATAGCTGCATAATACGTCTAGAGACTGCTAAAATCATATTTATACTGGAATCTCAATTCAGATTGCTCAACTGACCAGAGCAGAACTGAATGATCCCCAGATCACTCTACCACTAAAATGATGGACAAGTCAACACCACAGCTAGCACATTTCCTATGAGAGCACATGCTAAATGAAGCATATTTTTAATCGGCTTCTACACTCTCATGAACTGAGCAAGTATTGTGTCAATGTAGGCAGAAGATATATGGTCACAATCTTATAAACATTGAGTTTGGTGAGCTGATGTATGCACAAAATAGTGACTTCTGTGTAAAACAAGCTCATGTTAGCCTCATTAGGGTTGTCAGTATGTTATGCTCAGTTGTTCAGTGCAAGGGATAAACTGCAATACGTTCATCTAAGCTAGACATTATACCAAGACATCAGCCTAGTCCTTATTAATGCTACCATGGAGACAGCAACACTATCAAAAATAGCAGCAAAAAATGAACTTTTAACACCACGATCTTCGCTCTGAAGGTAAAGAAATAAATATTTCAGGGATAGCCTTTCATATGAGCAGAATGCCTGCAGAAAACTTAAGCAGGCTTGTGATGGTGTGAACAGAATCACAATGCAGCCAAATATAGCCAAGCCATATGAGCTGCTCTTGCTCCGCAGCATGGTTTAATTGTTTTCAGCATTGAGCCGTGAGAGAAGTGGTATCTAGATCTGAGGCGCAAAATGCCAGATTTCCAACATGCCAAGTGTCAAAAAACCATCGATTCACACATCATCCAATCAATATTCACTCCCTTTCAAACCCCTCACTAAGGTGGTAGATGTCTTTTTTATTGATGAATGTTTCTTCTGAATGTACTGGATAAGTGAATTTATTACAGAACTTCTCAGTTTTGCTAAGCACTTTATTTTTATTCAAGATTGTGGAAGTAGACCACTTAATCCTTCATTTGACTGTGAAAAAGAGTCCATTTACAATGGATAAGGGAGAACATGAAAATTGGGCTGAATTTCAATTGAGTCTCTTCAGTGGCTGATATGTACTCTTTCATATTCCCACATTTTGAAAACACTTTGCTTAAATCATTTGAATAATTTAAAGAATGTTCTGGAAATTGCTGTCCCTGAACTAAATACCAATTTTTAACGTACAATCATCTGTAAGTTAACACAGACATTTAGGTTGAAGAATGAGGCTACAATTAATAAACTAGACACTATCTAAAATAAGTATTTTTATATGAGTAATAAGTATTGAATTGAATAAACTGTTAACCTCGATAAAATTATATATCGTGAGTAAATTTGGTTTTTAATAAACAAAATCCACAGGCTTGTAGTCCAAGGGAGAGTTCATGAATCGCTATTTTTTTTACTTAAGAAGAAACAGAAGCTGTCTTCTGTTCCACTAGCACTTCCAGGTAAAGTCAGATGCAACAGAAACTTCTGTCTGTGATTCCAAGGCAATATGGAGCCAGTGTTGGATAGAGCACATTATATATTTTTCAAAGGGCGGAGTGATGGGTTTACATTAACGGTGAAATATGAAGGGGAGAAATGGCTCAGACAGGCAACTTCTACAATGCAACCAAATGATACAGTACCAAATGTCCAGCCTTTTGTTGGGCAGATCTGGTTTTATTTGGCAGGTCTGGTTTTGTTTCTCAGCTTTGTTTGATAATGCCCAGCTTTGTTTTCCTGCTCACTGTCCAACAGAACATAAGTATACTGACTTACTCAGAGTGAAGACATTTGTTAATTTGACAGAACACGACCCTATACCAAGCATAACCCTTTTCTCTGACTTTAGGCTAAGACTATTGGAGCATAATTCGCAACAACTGCTTTTTTGCAATAGGTATTTTGGTGAAATTGCTAGTCTTCAGGGACAGGATTACAGTTACTCAGTTAAGGGTACAACATTGTTAGTGCGCATGTAACAAAAATCATTGTCCTCTACTTAATGGACTGAGCACTTTTGTTTACCACAGGGCATGATAGCAGCAATTCAATAAAAATTATATTTATTTTCCCTACTGACCTAATAGGAGAGAACACAGTTACAGAATGATGGCATGACTTGGGAAGTTTCTGCCCATGAAGAGCCAAGATAATAACTGAACCTTTGGATTTATTCATTTTGCTTTCATGGCTTGAAACAGGCAGCTTTGCAACATTTCAGCAATGTGCTTGAGGCTACATGACTAGCTTCCATCATCCAGTGTCCCTTATGTCTTCATTTTACCTGTTAGAAAATGTTGTTCCTTTAAAAATGTACTCCATACAACCTCAGTAACCAATACAATCCACCAATAGCATGCTTTTACATTGAAGGTTATGCATTTAAGAAATACAGGTATTCATCTTTAAGGGAACCTCTTTCATTGGTCTCCAACCTTACAACAATTTCAAACATCAGTTCACAGAAAGCATTAGAATACTAGCAGTAGGTTCAGTGTTCAGTGACAACAGACTGAAGTTGTGGAGATATTCTTTGCTGTAGTTATGAATTTCTGATAAAGGCTTTTCCAGTGCATTAGCATGAGCAAAATTGTTCAGAGCATGAGATGTGGGCATCAATCATAGATGGCACCTTTAGCATGGATAGCCAATGAACCACAAAGATTAGAATCGAAAAAAAATTGTCACTGTGTAGAACAGCTCAAGTCAAGCATCGCCAATTAATGAAAATGTTCTGCTGTGTGGTGGGCAGAAGCCTTCTCGGCTCATTGCACGGCAGGGGAAGGAACACAGTCCAAGGAGTAGCAGATTTCACTAGTAAGGAAAAAAAAAGATGAAAAAAATGGCAGATAAGAATTCATAGACACAAGAACATCAGTTTGAATGTAGAGTAGTAGCTGTGTGGATGTGGAAATAAAGAAGCAGGGTGAAGCACAGCTGACAAGTCATCTGAAATTCTATCAAAAAGCTACTTTCCATTATAGTTGGCAAGGTTCATCTGTATTTTACTGACAGAAAAGACAGACTTGACTAATAGAGGCCTATTTATGAAAGAAAGATGGAGGGTTATGCAATAAGAAGACAGTGACTGAAATTTTAAATCTTACTACAGTACTGGGGCAAAAGACTTGTGTATGTGGTTGCCAAGTAAATATAGACAAATAGAAACATAAAGGCATATATATTTTTGGTGAGATTTTATGTCAGCAGAGCTCGTCTAGTACTTACAGCTCCTGCCTCAGCTTTTCAGTCTATTAAATTCAGGAATCTAACATATTCATGTGATGGCTGGAGTTCACTGCGAAATCAGTTCTTAGAGGCAAAAAACACTTGCTGTTAAGTCTCAGTTGGCTTGATTCCTGCCATGTCTTTTGCACTGAACTGTACACCTCACCACCTATGTCTTACTTAATCACAATATGAATATAAATTTTTTGGTGCAATAGAAAACAAGCTAAAATATAACAGGAAACATACCTGTGAAAAGAAAAGTAATAAATATACAAATAAATAGGTTACTTTCAGTGGGACCAAAAGTTTGAAATGAAAAGGCCATGCATTTCCATACATATCTATGAAAAAAAAACAATACTTTAACTAGGATTGGACCTTCCCATCACCTCTGAAGTTTTAGTTTAAAGAATCCTCTGTTGAGGTGTTCTTTCGTCTATGGGTTCCCAGCTCTAATTCAACCACTTCACCCCAGAAAGGGCTTTTTAATTAGATGGATCAGGTACGTTGGGAGCAAAGAAAACTTTGCTCAGAGCCAGGGATGGGAACCACTTCTTCAAAACAGGTTCTTCTTTGGCAAAAGTGCATGCTGTCTAGCACATTCTGATTGTTCCGTTACTCAAAAACACATTAAAGTTGGCTTTTAACAGAAGAGATGGATAAACTGTGTTTCACTAAACTCTGCTGGACAACGGCCTTGCAGGTGCAGACATGAACACTCATCCACTGTGGCAACTTTCCAAATAACCCTTGTTTGCACCTTTGATTTTATAAGTGCTTAGCGGTGCAATCTGTCATTGATTGCTATAATCACAGTCTATCACCTGCCAAAGTGATGCTGCTCCAGTAGGTTTCTGAATACATAACTTTCTTGGAAGTCTAAATGTCTGAACTTTTAGGGACAGTCCCTCTCTCTATGGTTAACCTTGGTAACCTTTGGGAAAACTGGTTAGAATTGATGGGCATAGTGAACAGGGAAAGGACATAGGACTGGAAGGTAGAAATGAAACACTACAGTACTGGAGAATGCATCTTCCTTCTGTATTTTCAAAGAGTAACTACCTTGTGTGTGTCTACAAAGTGTTTGGCAAGGCCACATGCTGGTCAAAGCGAGCAGCACGGTCACTGTGGAGAGCACTCTGAGCAAAAATGGAGCCGTGGCTTATCTCTCCAGCTTCAAATGTTACATTAGCATTGCAAAGGGGTCAACCCATAACAGATGGTCCACGCTGCAGCGATAGGGCCATTGAAAGAACGGTATTAAATCTGAGACGCTCCAGATTTGAAAAAAAGCACATAGTTTTTTCATGATTGCATTTACAACTCTTCCCCCGATTCTGTGAGTGCTCTTGTGAAAAGCTGGTCCACGGTAAAGTGCTTGCATTACTGATAATGGCATCAATGAAAGCCCGAGTGATACGGAATAATGGAGTGTGGGGTGTCGAGGGAGGGAGCAAGTCTGACTGGGCTTAGTGCTCCCGCACATAGCACTCTAACCCGGCAGTCTTCATAAATATCTGCATCCGTAGGGGTTGAAGCACTTTATGGCTATGAATTTACCATGGTCACCTGCTTGAGCGTTATGCATTTAGAAGCATGTCATTGTGTTCCTGTTTTGTAGCTTGCATATATGGATTATGTCTGCTGTTATATGAAAACCTTGGTTTTATTAATGTACTCATTCGGATGAATTTCTGTAGGAATGGGCCGCACTTGCTTTAGTAATCAATCCAACATTGCAATGAATGAATTTTGTTTCAGCATCTATAGTTTTTCCTAAGGCCTTGCACAGAATCTAATCATCGGTTAAGCAGCATTTTTGTTCTAATGTCATTCATTACCATGTCTAGCCATGAATTTGTAACCCAAATGTTTGTTTACTGCATTGATGAAATTAGTGAACATCTAATACTGGAGAAAGTAAATGGGACTTTTCGGAGCCCACAAATGGGAAGTATGGTTATTCATTACTGTACAATCAGTCAAAGCTTTATTTAGTGTCTGATCTTAGATGCTTGCTTGTGTTTCTGTTTCTGGATGAAGCTCAGTGAGTCCTCAAATAATACTTTTCAATAAGACTCTTAAAACTGTTAGGTTTAAATTTGATAATCAAACTATTTTAAATATGGTTGTTCATTCTTAATCAAAATGTCCAGATGAAGGTGCAGTAACAGAATATCATACAAAGGGGCAGATGAATGGATTTTTAGTTGTTTAGACAACAGCAATGCCAAAGTGTGCGTTTTGGACATCAGCAATGCATTTTGCATTCAGTTTTGCTGCTTTAATGAACATCAAATTAATCTATAAACTTGGTGGTCCAATTCCATCAGGAGTGAAATAGCTTTACTTTTTTTTTTTTGTTTTTGATATGCGATTATTGATGCAATTTCACTTTTAACAATTACTATCATTTATGGCCATTCACATCTTATGGAAATCAGCTGAACTGATTAGATAGACTGCTGTCTGTCCAGCTCAGCTTCGCCAGCCTAAAAAAGTGACAGAGGAAGTGTTCAGCTTTTACTGAGTAGCCTTGTGTAAACTCTCCACCAGTCATTTTCATAGTCGCTTATCCTGAGTAGTGCCGCGGGCAGCACGGAAAGGCAGGGAAACACCCTGGACAGCTAGTCCATCACAAGGACACACAGACAAACGCTCTCACACACACTCACACCTAAGGGGCAAGAATCATCTTCAACCCTCCTGATGCCATTGGAGCACTTGGAGGAAACCCACATGGACACAGAAAATATGCAAATTCCACACAGGAAGGACCCAGACCACTTCGGCTATGAATCTGAACCCAGGACTTTTTTGCTGTGATGCCACAACATGGCCATCACCACATTCAAAACCAAACAAATTCCCAATTATTTGGCTTTCTCCCTCTTTGTTAAACATTTTTACTGCTTAATTTCCTTCACGGTTCTTCGGTTTTGAAATCTAGGTAGGGGTGTCACTGTGTTCAACCCTTAATAAACATGGTATGACCATAACATGATTTGAATCGCCTAAGATCGGCCCATTGTCAGTCAGTCAGTCAGTCATTTTCTGCCGCTTGTCCCAAACAGGGTCGCGGGGGAGTGCTGGAGCACATCCCAGCTCACACAGGGCGAAGGACGGGGGGGACACCCAGTGTTTTGAGTTTCTGTGCACAGTATGGTAAATAAAGCTTTCACGTTCTGTAATGACCTCTCGGCACAGCACTGATGTCCAGCACACGACACCGCCACCACCGTCGTTATAAAAACAAGAGGCATTTTGTGGAATTCTGGTTAACAAAGCAGCTTTAGTTTCAGATATTGGACTTTTGCTATTTAAATATTCTGAAAATTAAAACATTAATGACATCCACTCCTTGTTTATAGTGAATCAGCGGATCAAAGTAAATTGGCAAATGATTGTTGTAAATCATCCCTAACGTTTATAACAGTGTGCCATAAAGAGTTAAAAAAATAAGAAGAAGTAAATCTATTAAAGAGGACTTGCTATCGTCGGTTTCTGTGTTTTTTTTTTATGGTTTTGAGGCATGTGTGTGGTGATTTGGCCCAACCTTTCCTTCCTTCTCCACTTTGTTGCTTGAGTTATTGATGGTATGGAGGATTAGAGAGAAAACCATTGTTTTTCATGTTTTCCAGACCGTACGCACCATCCGCCGCCGCCGCTGTTACCCGCCAACCTGGAAGCGCTGGGTCTTCTTCCTCTTCCCAGGCACCATGATCGCCATATCGGCTGTGGCTCTGTACGCTTTCGTGGAGACAGAGGAGAACTATTTCTACATCCACAGCATCTGGCACATGCTGATTGCAGGCAGTGTGGGCTTCCTGCTGCCACCTCGTGCCAAGCCTGATGCCAAAGTGACCCCGCTGAAGCGTCGCCGGGGCTGCGGCTACCAGCTCTGCGTCAACGAACATGAAGAGATGGGCCTGGTGGACCCAGCCATCATCACCATCAATAGCATCTGCACCAGCTGATAACACTTCACTCGCTTCAGAAACACACGGACATCTGCCTTTTCTCTCCTCCCTTTGAAATTGAAAAAAAAAGGGAAAACAAAGCCAGAGAACTCCTTGTCACTCTGTAAATAAACACGGACCGAGAAAACACGTACATACACTTGAGGTTTATTTCTGTTATTTTTATGTTGGTTTTTTTAATTCTTTATTGTTACTACTCTATTCGCCACTTCTCTGCGTTGTTGGGATGTCGAGATGGTTCATGGTGGGAACAGTTGAACATGCTGCTGCTATTTGACAGTGACTGTACAGATGTGTCATGTAATTATTTATTATTTCCTCTATTATATGAAAAGACCAAATCTATTTTAGGCTTTGGGTGACGTAAAAGAGAAAAGCCTTTAGGCATAATTTTGAACGGCCTATCCCACAGTCCACACTTGTTAACTTGTCCACTTGTCCTTACTTCCACTTATTAAAGACCCTAGATGTGCTGAAATGTGTCTTGTCTAGCTTGACAGCTAGTCTCCAAAAATCTTGCGATTTGAATTTGGCAACACCTGAACATGGTGTTGAAACTGTGGAATGGGTACCAGGTCTGTTATCACTCAGATGCAGTAGGGAGGACATTTCCTCTACGTGTCATGTGGTGTTGTATTCTATACATTTACATATTTAAGAAATGTGGTGCAGCTGGACACCTAAAGCACATAAACACACAAGTGCACAGAAACCACAAATGTGAATTTTGGGACAGGCCGTGGGACACAGGTTTTCCTTTTTCCTTTTTTTTTTTCTGTTCATTCTTAAACTTGCACTGAGACACAAAAATGTGATACTGTACATTTTTTAAATATAAATAAGTATAAGTAGATGTCACTACATGTAAATGTATAGTGGTTTTTTTTCCTGTGGAATGTCTGATCGTTCTTTGGACCACATTTTATTGCCTTTGCAGATTCGCTGATTGTTGATGTACAGACGAGGGGGATAAAGAGAACCCATTGCCAAGAACAGTTTTTTTTTTATGTATCTTTTTTTCTAAAATGAAAGAGAAACCTCAAATGAATAACCTCATAATCCCTGTTGTATTTACCCGGAGAGGAACGGGTCAGAGGGGGCACCTTTTAACGCATTAGCAAACCGATAAAACAAATAAACATTTTATTTTTTCTGTATTCAAGTGGCTGTTATCTCTTTTCCCGGACAGTTTATCAAAGGAGCTACTTGTCGGGAATACGGTGCGCCATATTTCAGTTCTTAATGGAAGCATGTGCTCTGGTGTCTTGCTCCACTATATTGAGGAGATGGGAAGCTGCCAACATAGGCCTCGGAGGAGAAGAACATAATAAATAATTTGTCCTAACGCAGGCTCTTGCAGCACTGCAGCAGCACACAGTCTCTGCATGGCAAAGGCAGAACCACTGTTCATGATATCATGGCCTTCTTCCTGAAGCAATTACCAGCAGATAACAGCAGCACGGTCTTCATCTTTGCTCAACAAAGTCTTAAATGAGCACTTTCTATTGGATTTAAAAATATAAAGCTGTGCTGAGCATAAGGGGTGGATGATTGAATGGTTTTATTGCCATTGGACATGCTAGAATATATGCATACATGAAATATACATACACAACATGGGTATCTTCAGCATCTCAAACACGTTTGTGCCATAAAATTTTTATTATAGAGAGCCTACATTAGTAACTGCATAGTTATAAGTAGCTGATTGGATTTCAGTACATTGTGACATCTAAATTCGTTCATTTTTAAGCAGTGATTTCATTTTTGCTTCCTTTTCTTTTACTTCAAACTGTTTCTTTTTTTTGCAGTTGTGACAGACTTCATGAACCATGTCTGGTTTCAAAGTTAAAACTATTAAATAAATATTGTGACATATTCAATGATCATCATGAAAATGATGTTTTTATGTATCATGATGTTCAATTTGGGGCAGTGGTGGCCTAGTGGTTCGGGCGTTGGCCTCGTGATCGGAGAATCAGGGTTCGAACCCCTTCCCAATGGGTTGCCCTGAGGTACCCTTGAGCAAGGTGCCGTCCCCGTCCCGCTCCTCCCTGCGATGGGCTGGCGACCTGTCCAGGGTGCGTCCCCCGTCCTCGCCCTGTGTGCACTGGGTTGGACACCAGCACCCCCCCGCGACCCCGTTTGGGACAAGGGGCAGAAAATGGATGGATGATGTTCAATTTTTGCCATTTTGCAAAAATGAGCACTCTCTAGAAAAATACTTGCCAGAATCAGGATTTAATCTGAATAAAATCCTCAGAAAACTGGTTGTCAACTGGAGAATGCATTTACATGGGAAGGGGTTATTATTTTATTGCTCAAAAGTAGAAAAAAATGAGCCAACCCCAGGTCCAACTAAGGGAGATCCATTGTTGCAAAAACTGGAATCAGTGCAGTTATTGGCTTATTTATCTTATCAATACATTAACCCAAATTTACCCAGTTCCTTCTAACTTAAAGGTAGTTAATCACTAATTAACTACCAGTAACTATCAGAAATCAAGGCATCAAGATAAACATGTGAATCAACAAAAATGTGAATCTAAATGTCTAAATCAACACACACTTGCCTTAAATGGGAAATTATTATTATACTTAAGATCAGTGGAAGTAGCCTTCTTAATGCCTGTATTGTGTCTGTCCATTTTCACAGATCACTGTATGACATTCAGGTTTAAAAGAGCGTAACTCTTTTTAGAGCAAAACTTGATCATTCAATTAGCACATCAGTTCTTTCAACACACAACGTGTTAGTTCCTTGCTTGTTTTTGAGGTGAAGTGTCACGGCTCTTATAACGTGTCAACAAAGGTCCATCTGACATGAAAGGTTAAAGAAAAGCTGTAAGCATGTCATGTTCCATCATTAACAAGGAAAAAAGATACATCTGCCTCATGCACTTTCACTGCTTAATAATCCAGCAATAAAAACAGCATTTGCTTTGTAATGTCAACGTCTTTATGGTCTGAACAAGTGCTTCTCAAGTGTGACTGTTCCTGGAGACGTATTGCACTGTTTCCCCAGCTAGAACAAACTCACTCAAGGCAGAAAAGCTTTTAAGGCTCTGAAATGTTGTATTAGTATTGCTGTTTTGCTGTATGAATTGTATTTACATTCCATATCACTGCTTCTTTCAGTGTCACAAATTGACAAAAAGAATGCTTTTCTTATATATATTTCTTATATATATAAAATTCACCAGTTCTTTTTCTCCGGCATATGTATACACACTACACAGACTTCAGGGTGATTTGAAATCAAATAGCTACTATGATGACCTAATCATGATGGCATAAACATTTGCTTCTCAGAACTGCTTACTGGAGATGGTGATGCATTCGATACACATGAGCTCACTGAGCTTATCTGTTTCATATTCATTAATTCCCCATTTACACGTGCAGCATGTCGGGATTATCAAGCTAACAAACCGTGGCCTCCCACAACGAAGAACAAATTTAGTCCTCCCTTCGCAAGATTTCTTCGCTCGAATTAATCTCGCCGTTTACGCGGATACTCTGCAGAGTCACAATGGATATTACACTGATTTTTGTGCTATATCTTCCCTACAGTCCTGTCACAAATAGTGAAAATCCTCATCCTCATTTTAAATATTAATAGACAAGGAACACAGTGCAGGTAGGGAGCCGAGAGGAGGACCACTGCCTGTGAAAAGCAAGAATTGCTTTTGTAAAAAACTAAATGCCTCTTGGCTTAACATGGTTCTAAGAAAATCTAAATAAGGCTTAAATATTATGGAGGTTCTTGAAATTTTAAAAATGTCCAACATCAACAATTTTTTTTTTTTTTTCTAAAGAATCATTCACTGAAAAGTTCTGCAAGGAACCCAAAGGTTTTCACATGAATATTAAGAGCTTTTCCTGACATCTTTATAAGACAGTAGCTGCTTTTTTCCTTTGGTCTATTTGTGCTCATGCAGTATGTACATTCCAAACCAGATGCATAATGGGATTTTGCAGGATCTATCAGTAACTAATGCTGGGAGAATTTATGTGAAGCTTATTTCAGGGCTCCCCTGCTGATAGAAATGAATGACAAGCGGATCACAGGAACAGGCATCTAACCACATAAAAGACACGCTTAAATACAGCCAAGTCAACAGATTACTTTCAGCCACATCTTGCTGGAGGTGCTGCCTGTCCTTTGATAATGAACTTTTAATCTATAGCGATATAAATAATCCACTGCTAATGTCACAACTATAAAGGTGCTTTCTCAATGAAGATCACACTTTTAGATGCATCGTTTTCCAAAATCCTACAATACAAGTGCCATAGTTCAAGAATCAGACTACACAGGTTAAAGGGAAATCCCTTTGATATTTAAAATTTTTACAAAATTAAACCTTTAAGACCTCAGACAGTCTTTGAAAGTGGTTTAATGTCAATTGTGCCAAACTGAAGAAACAGATACATGAAATATTTATCACTTAAGCTAATGGTACACTAATATATATACAGCACTGTGCAAAAGGTTTAGGCAGGTGTGGAAAAAAAAGCTGTAAACAAAGAATGCTTTCAGAAATGGAAGTGTTAATCATTTATTTTCATCAATCAACAAAATGCAGTGAATGAACAAAAGAGAAATCTAAATCAAATCAATATTTGGTGTGACCACCCTTTGCCTTCAAAACAGCATCAATTCTTCTAGGTACACTTGCAGTTTTTGAAGGAACTCGGCTGGTAGGTTGCTCCAAACATCTTTGAGAGCTAACCACACAGATCTTCTGTGGATGTAGGCTTCCTCACATCCTTCTGTCTCTTCATGTAATCCAGACCCTCTGTGGGGGCCAGAAGAATTGATGCTGGTTTGAAGGCAAAATATTGATTTGATTTCGATTTTTCCTTTGTTCGCTCACTTTGCATTTTGTAAACTGATAAAAATAAACAATCATTATTTATATTTCTGAAAGCATTCTCTGTTTACAGCATTTTTTCACACCTGCCTAAAACATTTGCACAGTACTGTATATATATATATATATAATCAAACATTGTTTGTTGGTTTTGAGATTCGCCATAATTTTTTTTTTACCATTAGTGCCACTCAGAAGTTTTGCTGCCTTAAAACAACTTAGTGAGCTAATGTGCTAGTAAGTGACTGTAAAGAACCTTTTAAAAATCTAAAGATAAAGATGGCCACATAACCACATAAAGATGGTCCACATACTGTACATTTTGTGTAACATTTAAAGCTTTTTTTCCAATGACAACACTTGCAAGCCAAGAACCCAAAGATTGAATCTTGAGCACTTAGAAGTTTGCTAAGCTACCACAAGTTAAAATCCAAATATCCTACTGTACAACACTACTGCATATGAGCAAATGCTAATACATAAGAGCCAAAAACCAAATATGTTACGCCATATGAGACAAAAACTTAAGATACTACATACGAGCCAAAAGCCAAATATCCCACTAATATATGAGCAACATACCAAATATTCTAATACATATTAACGCTGCATAATATAAACTAAATACTATATAGTAACTGCCTTGTAATACATTGAAGGACTTTAGATGTAACTTGGGTTGAAGATTATCATTACAGACCTGCAAATATGTTGGCCTTGAATCAGTCCAACAGAATGCTCATAGCACACAATAAAAAAATGTAAAAATCTGAACTTAGAGTTATATTTAGGTTAGAGTTGTTTTGCAGTCTTTTGATTCATAAATACTGAGAAGCTAACAGTTTCCAAGGTGAAGCAGTGCTACACACAAAGCATACATTCCTTACCATTTATTATATTGGTATTGCAAATATGAAAAAATCTGCTTCCACATGCAGGCTTTTGATTGCATTCAGTGTGTGAATTCTCAGAGTCGTTATTGGGGCTGCAAAGTCACAATTTACTCCATATTCATTATATGCTACTTTTGACCAGAGTCAGTCTGACAGGAGGAGGCTGAGCTGGCAGCAGCCCAGACACTGCATCGCAGAGGGGCGGAGACAATCACAACATTTTAATTGAAAGCCGATCTGAATATTCATAGGCCCGTAGCCGCCAAGAAAGAAGTGACAGGCGAACGTATTACTGCAGCATGGCGAATAAGCAGATACGCCAGTCACTATTGCGCCGACACGGACAAACCACTCAAATCTGGAGGACAAGTCACAGGAAGAGAGGATGAATAAGAATGAGTTTGGAGAAATAGGAGAAATAGACTATTTACTTTAATGGTATTCAGTGGAAACTCACATAGATTTTCACTGCAACACAATTACATGTTTGCATCTACTGAAATACAAGTCTTCACATTCAGCATCACGAAAATCAAAAAGCCATTTTTGACGCTTCAGTGCAAGATTAAAAATTGGACAATCTTTTCAGAATTTCATTAACCTGTGCTTCTTCATGCTTCATAGATAATACATTATTGTTATCTAAAATACCTCTTAAAATGCATAAATTCTTAATCAAAACACATTTTATTAAAAACACAAAGGAGAAAAAAATATGGAAAAGGACACATTTGAGTGCTTGTTACTTGTTGCAGTATTAACGATACTTAAAATGTTCTCAGTAAACACATAGCAATTTATAACAATTTTGACAGCAAAGAATCATATTGCGCAGCCTAATATGTCAGATCTCTTTTTCTGAAAAACTGATCTTTTTTCATTTGTTTCTTTTAAAACAACAGCTAAGCCAGCAGTTTTGCCCTAAATGCTCTGCTCAGATAGAGCTTAAAGCAAGCGTGGCACATTCTGGAACGGAATGGCCTGAACCCTGATGCATTCTGTCCTACTGTTTTTGCCAGACACTGGTGATTTAGAACAGCGAAGCAGAAGAGAGGAATGGCACACTACAGCGCGCCCGGGAAACGAAAATCAAAGTTGACGGCAGAAGCCGATGAAGACAGACCACATCTTTTACAATCAAAGGAGAGGAAGGTGGAAAAAATATGCCTCTGCAGCAATAAAGAAAGCAATTTTTTCCATCAGCAAGGACCGCTCACCTGCTGTGTGCAAAATCAAGATTTAAGGGGGTAGGTAAGCCCTCAGGCACCAAAGCTCTGATAAGACCTCAGCGTGTGAAGCCAGGCATCAATACACAGGCCTCACGCACGTTCATCTAAATTAATGTAACAAGCAGGCAGCTATCCGGAGGTAGGCAGATAATGCTGTCCGTCTGCGTGGCCAAACGAGTTTCGAATAGTAGAAAGTACATGAGGAGAAAAGCTAATGGCTTTGCTATTTGCATCTTATGCAAAATGCATCCAAGGCTGCACAGATATCCTGTCCTCTAATGACCTTCTCTGTTGCTGACGTAATTGCAGATCACTGTAAATAGGTGTGAAGCAATATGATGGGTGATTAAGGATAACTTGATTCGGGTTAAATAACAATTTTCTGTTATGGACGAGGTAAAGGAAAACTTCATTGCAGACCATAAATTACACTTATTAAAGAAATCGACAGTTAGGTTCTTCGTTAGGGATCCATTGACATCTTTAATAAGTGTGCTTTGAGTCAAGATGGTTTTCTTTCATTAAGTAAAAGGAAAGGCATCAAAATAGTTTCCTTCAATTCAGCGGTAATCAGCAGTGTGCAAAAGAAAACAGTTTGAAAATCGCTTGAGCATTCTTCTGAAGAAGAGTGTTCTTTTTAGAAAAGTTCAGCATTATATTTAAGGCCGACATGTATTTTTGTAAGGTCTTTTTTTGGAAGGTTTTCTTTTCTCCAAAATATTATTGCAACTTCTAGAAGAAAAAAAACAACAACTGGTCATTTGTATTGGGAACTTTGTAAGTATATCAAAAGCATGATTTTAAAACATGCAGACATTTTAAAATTGGTGAACTTTTCCCCTTAAGCCTTGTAAGGTCAACATAATCACTTACAATTGCTTGTGATATTTCATTGTGAACACTGTTGAGATGCTGTCAGTGGCTTTAACCACTATTCAGTTTAAATGAACATTTAATATTCAGCAAAGATGAAAACCTAAACCACTGTGCTATGCCCTTATTATCAACCTCAGCCCAAACCTTGGTCCCAAATCCCAACCCTGGTCCTACTCCAAACAAAACCCCTACACTATTATATACCCAGGTAGTGCAGCATTTTGAGAAATTACAGATGCTTCTTTCAGTAGCCATCAGTATGGGCTTTGGTAGCAGGAGCTCCAAAAGCACTGACATGTTCTGCATGTAACTGCAGCAACATGGACAGAGAACCCTCGGTGCACTCCACCACCTCCTCTAGGTGACCATCTGTCTCTGGTAGCAGCCTATAGACATCAGAGTTGTCTGAAATGGAAGACAAGCAAGCTGTAGAGCTTTCTGGTTCTAGGTGTATTAAAGGGCTACTAATGGCATCTAAAAAAGACATTCCAAAGTCCACCCTTTGCAGGAGAATGGCAGCATTGAAAATTGCTGAAAGGCCTCCAGTAGTGGCAATGACTACAGCTTCATTTTCCTCGTCATCATTCTCATCATCACCTTCATTCTGAGAATCATGACTGTTGATGCTTAAGACCAATGGAAAGTTAGAGAAAGGTAAGTCTGACATTTCTGAGGTAAAGCTGCTAAGCATAATTCCACTAGATGGCAAGAACTGGCCAGAACCCCACGTGTCATTGAGTGAAGCCGAGATAACAATAAAGTTACCCTGCCTGTCTAGCACCCCAATGTGGCTGCTTCTTGAATTGAGAGCAAATAATTCCATGAGGTCTAGGTTCTTCTCTGCTCGAGCTGCATTGTTGAGTCCTTGAGTCAAGTTTAAGAGGCTGGTGATAGCAGCGGCGGTCCTGTTAAAATCTCCAGCAGTGCTCTGAAAGGAAAGGCTTTGCTCCCTGACTCGCCCTAATATCTTAGATAGCATCAGGCCAGCGAAAGGGGAGCTAGCCGAAAGGACAGTGTATTTCTCTCCCTGCGTGATAAGGGACTCATTGATTTCTCCATGGCTACGCTGAAGGGCGGCTTTGAAAGCGGGCCCCTCACATGCCGAGAGGTCTTCAGCCAATTTTATGGCCAGAGTTTCTGGGAAATGGGATTCATTTAGGCTAGCTGCCCGCAACAACTCTGATAGATTCCGGTTGGTGGCAAGCACGCCTGCCAATTTCATGCGTCCACTCATGTCACAAAACACATCACAGAGCTGGGACTGCAGGATTTTGTTCTCGTGGCTTTCCAAGGCCCTGCCTAGGACATCATCGATGAAAAACCCCTCTCTAGCTAGCACTATAGCATCCCTGAAGAGCCTTCCCCACTCTGCATGTCCGAACTGAGAGTGCAGCTCTTTGACGCCCTGAAGTATGGATGGAACCCCATAAGAGGCTAAGGGCAAGTGTGGTGCCGTGGAGCGTGCTGACTTGAATGATCCTGTGCTGTGGTTGTACAGAACTGCAGAGAATACACCACCTTGAAGAACAAAAAAAAGCCAACAAAACAGAACAAATCACAGACCACTTATTTCAGACTGCAAGGTCTCATTCACGGTTGACCATTCAAAAACCCATTATATATGAGGACCATTCATTATAATATTAGGTGAATAATCAATAATAATTAATACTGATAAATGCTATTTCTAGACCCTCATTAACCTTCTGAAAGACACTTAAGTTAATGGAAAACCATGAAAACCTTGCATTTACCCATGTAAGAAGTTTAAAGATGTATATTAAGCAATGTAGGGTTTTTACTTTAATGGAACTAATCTTGCGGTAGATTTTCTAATGTAAAAATGCATCTGTTTTCAACTTTTACAAATGATATTCCACTTTAGTGACATATTTGCATCTATTGCTTAGATGCTTCTTGTCTCCAGACTTACATGTGTAAAATTGAAATCAATTCCAAACATGTCATTACCAAAGCAGATATCACCATGAATATTTTGAACAAAATTTGCCAAAAAGTCTACATGGTTGCTCGGACCATATTTAATTGCATCAAGGTCAGATAAACCCACATGTCCAGTTTAAATAAACCTAATAGCATCAAAGTCAGAAGGTTCAAATGGCCTATTTAAATAGATGAGAGCTTAATGTGGAAAGATATTCTGAAGGTAGGAATTATTCTAATTTATGGTTGCATATAACTGAATTATTTTATTTGTAGATGATGAATGGAGAATATGCTGCTGACCTACTCCTGCTGTGTGTGGGTGGACAACTCCCAGGCAGAGGAGAGAAGCAATAGCTGCATCTACCACATTTCCTCCTTCCTGCAGAAGTTCTTTACCGACCTTGGAGCAGTTAGCTGCAGAACAACAACAACATCGGTTCATCATAGTGTGTGGGTTGAAGCATAGTCTTTGACAAATAAATGAACATTATAAAAAAGTATTCAAATGGAGAAATATTATCTTTGCCTGTAGATGATTATAAAATGACTGAAACGGTTCTTTATACATTTACATTCACGGCATTTAGCAGATGCTCTTATCCAGAGCAACTTCCATGTCCTAATTAAAGGGACAGTCCCCCTGGAGCAACTCAGGGTTAAGGGTCTTGCTCAGGGACCCCGTGGTGGTAGTGCTGGAGGTGAGATTCAAACCTGGGACCTCTTGAGCCATAGGTTCCATAGGCAAGTACCTCACCACTAGACCACCGCCATCCGTACATTTGACTAATTATTGTTGGAAGGTTTGGAAAAATATATACACAAAAATTCACAATTATCTGAGATACAGTTAGTCTGCTTAAAGTGCTTGGAGTTTACATTTTGTTTCCTTAATAAAGAGCAGCTAGAATTGAGCAAAAAGGCTAATAACACTATCAGCCAGTAAAAGTCAAAGATGATTCAAATATTTTGCATGAACACATCCTCAGGCTCTTTCTCAATCCACTCAAACTGCATCCAGCTCTTCAGTTGGAGTTGGAGCAGATTGTCAGTGTGGTTTAGGAAGCGGTGTGACTAACTGTGAGCTATGTAAATTAACTGAAGTTTAACATGGGGGTCTGCTTTCTCAAAAGAGGAGCGTGAGTGCTGATGTCCTGTAAATGCAAAGAAATCTGATCCAAGATCAGTCCTTCTTATGATTATTTTTGTGATTTCCTGATAATGTCCAATCAGGCTGACCAAAACCGTGAAGTCGTGTTGAAGTTATTTTTTTTTATTCTAAACCACTTGATTCTGTTTTCTCCACTAAATGAACATCTGCACACGCTATCTGTAGGCAACGTTAGTATTGTAAATCCAATGCTAAACTGAACAGGATTAGGCTGGACTAAAAAGACATCTTGACTGATCTGGAAAATAAGAAAACTGATTTTTAACTTTAATATTAAAGGAATAATGGCTTTAAATATTAAACATCAACATAAACAACCTTTGTCAACTAGTTTATGATGTATATTATAAATAATGAATAATGATTTGAAGCATTTAAATAGAAATCTCCATTTTATGTATATATTAAAAATATAAACCTGAAGATGTCAGTACAACACCATGGTGGTAAAGAGGAACATGACCATGGGAGTGGCCATCATGGCTATGATGACCATGGTGACCATCTCCATCTTCATGTTCATGGCCCTCTTCTTCTTCCATCTTTATGTCCATGTTACTGTCACTGTGTACTCCTTCAGGATAAGACCACCATCCATTCCGCTGAAACAGTATGCACCCGATGACAATTCCCAGCAGAACTAGAGCCACCACAACCCGGACCCATGAGTCTTTCTTCACGGCCTTTCCATTCATTCTGTAGCCCGCCCTGTGGGACCCGAAAGGAATAACAATAGATGAACAAAAAAGAGAGAAACCTCTGAAGTCTGGACAGATTTACAGATGAATAAAACACAGAGACAAAGCAGAGCATTCAGCAAGCATTGCAGGATCTAAGCGTCACCCTGCCTCTGTGGCGCATGATTCAATGCTGTGATGTTGCTCAGAACCTAAAGTAGGGCCAGGGGGCTCTCTGTGGAGATGGCCCATTACTTTGATCCTTCCAGCTATACGTTAGCTCAGTAAGAGAAGCTGAAGAGCACATCATCACAGAGTTAGACATGTAACTAAAGTCCATCTACATTATAGGCTATTCACTGTGACTTTTTCCTCAGAAGGTGTCCTTCATTCAAAAAAGAGGGCTACAGTGCGTTATGATTTTTTCATGTAGCATTCAAGACCTCTCAGGCACAGGACTGACAAGACAAACTGCATGCACAAGTCAGTACAAAATGCAAATACATATGAAAAACAAATAAATTAGCTACTTTAGGGTTTTTCTGAAACTATAGGCAATTAAAATCCCCAAATCAGTTTAGCTCTTTAGGAAAATCAGAAATTAAAGGTTGTTTATTTAGACTGCTGGCTCAATAAAGAAAATAAAGAGAAAAATAAAGGAATGCATTTATCTAGTGACTCATTATTAATAATATAAGATATGCAAAATAAAGATTTGAAGAAGGAAGATGCAGAGGATCGGAAGAAACTGAAACAGTTGATCCTCTGTGGTAACCCCCAAACAAAAGCAGCCTAATGACGAAGAAAAAGAAGCAGGGGACTCATCTGTTCATTTATGCCAGGTTAATTTCTGCTTCTGAGATTATGTTGTGAGTTTGTTTTTCCTAATGTGAAATTAGCACAGTTTTCTGTGTTAGTCTGTGTACCTCATCATGTACTGGCCCTATTTAAGGTTGTGGGGGATGCTGAGGGCGAAAGGAAGTGAGACACCCTGGACAGGTGGTCACATCCCACGGCAGACACACACACTCACACACAGGGGGGCAATTTAGCACCTCCAGTTCACCTGAGGTGCAATTCCTTCAACCATGATGAATCCCAACAGAACTCCCATATATAAGAGGAGAACAGTCAAACTCCAAACAGAAAGGATCAATCCCCCCAAGCATTGAACAAGACTCAGAACCTTCTCACTGTGAGCCAACAGTGCTAACAACTGCACGTATGATTGGCCACCTTTAAAATGTCAGAAGTTAACATGTTTCCTCCACCATCACCACCGACTATCATGCAACTATACAGGAGGAAAATCAACAATTATTTCACATAAGAAAATTAATATTAATAAAATTAACAAAGAAAATCTTTTTATAATTACACTTTCTTAAAAGTATGATGTAGTAAACATGTAGAGTTTCGAAACATACCATTAAATCTCTAGTTAATATAGAGTGTGTGTGTGTGTGTGTATGTATGTATATATATATATATATATATAAACTGTGGGCCAGGAGCATTACATTTGTTATTCACAAAACAGGTGCAGCAGCCTACATGTACAGTTCATGGGCCTTAGTGAGACAAAATGTGTGTCTTTCTCATGAATATGGATTTGAAGCAAGGCCATGAAAATTTTGTGGAGACATTACATGGCTCATTACACATTTTGCTTGTTTAGTGAAAGTTTGAGCTTATTCAAGTACCTGTTTTTTTGGTTTTTTTTTTAAAAAAGGCGTGTATAAAAGGTGCCTGCCTATTACAAAAGGTGCAAGTTAACCTTAAACTAAAAGTACTGAAAGTTTACCATTACAATAACACAATTTAAACTCCCAGGATCAGATGCGGCGACGAATTGGGCAAGCAAAGAATTTAGTATGAAAGATCTTTAACACCTGCTTGTCCATCATTGAACTTTCTTTCCTTTACCTCTGCTATTTACTGCATGGTGGGGGAGGGGTCATGGATAGTTTGCCTGATAATCTATAATAAAAAACATTTAATGAATGTTTAATTTGAGCCAATTTACTTATTGACCCAGTCAGTCATCCTGTTAAGCCTGCTTTTTCATGGTTCATTTCATTTATAAGGGTTTTAGCAAAAATGCAAGCCAGGCAATAAGAACAGGTATATCATTTTAATAGCAAAATATCAAAACCATGGATTAAAACATAAATGCTGTGTGTCTGTGTTGTTTTTGGTAAATATCAGGTCAAATCGGGCCTGAAATGCAGGAATGGATGCGTATTAACACAGGACATGAAGTTTCCGGACAAAAAAGTGAAATATTTTGGGTTTATATTGTGTGCAATGAAATAAAAGTGAGAGTAAATGTACAAATCACTGCATCTTTTTCCATTTTCCAGGGTTGTATTATACATGCCCAGCTGGGAGGATGTAAAATGTGAGAAATATGGGAAAAACAGATGAGATCTGACTTGTGATCTGGGTTAAATTTGGCTTTTAAATTTGGCCTAGTAGTTAGGGGAGTTGCCAGTAGGTTGCCCTGAGGTACCCTTGAGCAAGGTACCGTCCCCGTCACTGCTCCCCGGGTGCTTTCATAGCTGCCCCCTGCTGCGCGTTTGTGTGCATGGATTAAAAGCAGGTCCAGTTTCGTTGTGGTTCACTGTGTGCTCTCACAATGACAAGAATAGTCACTTTCACTTTGTAGAGGTGAAGCTGAGGCGCCATGTCATTACAACTCTCTGCTCTTCCTCACCATGCTGTGTTTCACTTCACCACAGTCCTCCTCCGGTGTTTCTCGGTTGATAGTAACTCTGTGAGGATGTTGACACACATTAAAGAGCAGTGAGCTGAGTTTAAGAGCTAACTTTAGCACAGTTAGCCTGTTCCCATAGTTTCACGGTAAAATATCACCTCAGGAGAATAAAAGCTTATTAACGGCAACACTGAGAGCCTGAAGTGCTCTCTTTTCACATCATGTCACTCACTGTCTGAGGTAGACAGTCACTTCTCCTTCTTCGTCCTCTCTTTCCTCCTCCTCCTCCTCCTCCTCTTCTTCGCCGCTGCGCTCAGTCGCGCGCTCGGGAGCGTCGTGCGCGAGCTTGGAGTATCGAACGGTCTCGTGCACCATGCTGACAAAATGAACTTTAAACCTTCAAAACTCCTCAACACCGAGAGACACGCGGCTCTGCGGCTTTCCTGTCCGCCATCCGACACACACACACACACACACTGCACCTGTCCGCCTCTCCAAAACTACTTCCTGCTTCACCTGCTCTTCCTGATTCACCTGTTACTCAACCCCCCCCCCCCCCCAGAGAGAGAGGAGTTAAGATACAGAGAGAGAGAGAGAGAGTTAAGATACAGAGAGAGAGGTTAAGATACAGAGAGAGAGAGTTAAAGATACAGAGAGAGAGAGAGAGAGTTAAGATACAGAGAGAGAGAGTTAAGATACAGAGAGAGTTAAGATACAGAGAGAGAGGAGATTAAGATACAGAGGGTTAAGATACAGAGAGAGAGGGTTGAATGCAAGAGAGAGAGAGAGAAGTTAAGATAGAGAGAGTTAAGATAGAGAGAGAGAGAGAGGTTAAGATACAGAGAGAGGTTAAGATACAGAGAGAGAGAGAGTTAGAGCCACAGAGAGAGAGAGAGAGAGAGAGAGTTAAGATACAGAGAGAGAGAGAGTTAAGATACAGAGAGAGAGAGAGAGAGAGAGAGTTAAGATACAGAGAGAGAGAGAGAGAGAGTTAAGATACAGAGAGAGAGTTAAGATACAGAGAGAGAGAGAGAGTTAAGATACAGAGAGAGAGAGAGTTAAGATACAGAGAGAGAGAGAGAGAGAGTTAAGATACAGAGAGAGAGAGAGAGTTAAGATAGAGAGAGAGAGAGAGAGAGAGTTAAGATACAGAGAGAGTTAAGATACAGAGAGAGAGAGAGAGAGAGAGTTAAGATAGATAGAGAGAGAGAGAGAGAGAGAGTTAAGATAGAGAGAGAGAGAGAGAGAGTTAAGATACAGAGAGAGTTAAAATAGAGAGAGAGTTAAGATACAGAGAGAGAGAGAGAGAGTTAAGATAGATAGAGAGAGAGAGAGAGAGAGAGAGAGAGATACCATTATTATAAGTCAGAGAAAATGTGAAATAAGCTCCAGTTTTCTCCCTGATGCGCCGAGTCATCACACAGTAAACTGTCCACTTCCATCAGCAGCACGTCTGATTCAACCTCATGAAGCACCGATTCACCAAAACCAGGTAAAAGCAGGAACGCAGCCTTACACTGTGATTACCGGAAGAACCATTTAACAACACTCCACATTCAGTTCTTCCTCGAGATGTTAGTATCTATACACACACGTAGTGTGAATTTTTTTTTTTTCAATCATGACAGGATTGGAAGCAAAAGCTGACCAAAGGTTTTTTTTTTTTCAGTTACACATAAGTAATTATTTTTACTGTAAAAATTAATAATAGTTTTTTTGATAATGTTTGACCATTTTTCTTTACAGAAGCAGTGTGTGTGTGTGTGTGTGTGTGTGTGTGTGTGTGTGTGTGTGTATGCATTAAAGAGATTAAACCAATGCACTGAGGCCAAGAGTGTGTGGAGAGTGTGTGTGTTGGTAAGCTCCCACAACACTAGAGAGTCACATCACAGGTGGTGCTGAAACATGAACGTGTGACATGATCTTCAATATCTGGCTGACCCGGGCAGGACAGGCTCTATATGACTTTCAAAGTAGACTATGATTTCAAATCTCCATCTTCAGAGGCTGCATGCTGGACAAGGGGCTGGCGCTATTTCTTTTTGACATTTTGCCGAGACGCAGTTCGTAATTGAATGTAAAGTCCCCACTGTGATTCGACGAAGGCACCGGCACATCAAGGTGTTAAAGAAAGCGCAGGAGATGCAGGCCAAGACTGAACATCTTAAGCAAAGCGATGGTGAAATGTCACTTGGGTGTGTGCGGGCGGAGTGTGTAGACTGTGTTCTAGTGGAATCACGAACTCTGAGTCTTGAGCTGTGCTGAAATTTTTACTATACACTTCTGAATGTCAGTGCATTTTGGGAATGCAGCTAAAAAACACACAGCAGAATTCACTTTGATCATTAATGTGTGTGTGTGTGTGTGTGTGTGTGTGTGTGTGTGTGTGTGCGTGTTGTATGATATATGTCAGACTGGAAGTTTATACATATTTATAATGGCAAATAAAAAGGCAGTTTTCTCAAGAGTCGCCTGGTCTCCATTGATCAAAGAACTAAGAACAAAGAACAGAAAGTTTCTACAAGTTCATCGTGAAGCTGGATGCGGCGTTTTTCTGTACAGGCCCTGATTCAGAGCGTTCAAAAATCCAGGGCTCATTATGAAGGGAGATGTGGCCACTCTCCCAGTCCAAAGGGTTAAATCCTCTCCTTTGTAAAATGACCAAGCCTACATTAGAAAACCTACAGTGCAAAAGGAAAGTCTTGATTTTCTTTTCATTAAATCTTGCTAAGAAATGACCTGTTTGGAGGAAAAATGCTATTTATATGAAAGTGACAACCCTTGTCATTGCGAGGTCACAGCACAGCAAGCGTGAACAACGAAATTGGACCTCTGCTTTTAACCCATGCACACAAACACCGTGCAGCAGTGGGCAGCTATTGAAAGCGCCCGGGGAGCAGTGACGGGGGCGGTACCTTCCTCAGGGGTACCTCAGGGCAACCTACTTGTGAGGGAACTGAACCCACAATCTTCTGCTGCGGGGCAACTCCCTAACCTCTAGGCCATCGCTTCCCTGCATAGTAGATATACTATCTACTGCATATGCAATATTCACATATTTTGAATATGTTTGTTTTAATGTTTGTTACCTCTTTTTTTCAGGTTCCCAGCTTTCTAACAACACTTTTCAACAGTTTGAGCACATTTCCCACGAAACGTTCTGTGTTGTAACTTTTAAAGACGTTCAGACCATTGTGAACAAACCACGCACTGTACATTTCTCTAGAACATTACATCAAATGTAATCCCTTTTTTACATACAATTTTGTTCGTGCACATCTTTAAAACATCTGCAAAACACTTTCTAATGTCATCCATATTTGCATAACGAGGAGCTTTGAATTTTTGAAATGTCCCCAAATTTTTGGACATCTTAATGAGGTTACTGTAATCATGAGAGTGAGATATCGCATGCACACCGTTGATTAAAAAGAGCGCAGACATTACAGGGACGTTAAAATGAATTAATAAAAGCAGCAGCAGATATTTTGTAGAAATGTGTAACCTTAACTAAACATTTTTATTTTTTTATTATTTTATTATTCTGTTTAATGAAACCATTTAGCACTGAAAAAAGCAAAAATATCAGATTTGAAAGAAGTTTGTTTGTTTCCTTTGAGAAAGTTGGGCTACTTAAAGGTTCTAAGACAACATTTTTAGGGTTGCAGATCATTTTATTGCTCTCGTGTGAATTTTTATGCAGATCTGATAAAGTTAATCAATTCATAGATAAATTGTTAGTTATATATATATGGGTTGAATGTAATTATACATGTAATTACTCTGTTAATAATAATAATAATAATAATAATAATAATGAGATGATGATGATAATAATGGTGATGATGATTTTGATAAAATAAAAAATAAATAAATAAATAATAATAATAATAATAACAATAATGATGATGCTTATGATGATGATGATGATGAAAATAATAATAACAATAATAATAATGGTAATGATGATGATAACAATAATAATAATAATAATAATAATAATAATAATAATAATAATAATAAATGAAGAAGACAATTTAATGTGTTATTTCTAACACAGGAAAATTATATTTGGTCCTGCTGAACATAAGGTCTGCACATTTATGTGTTTCTCTTTTCAAACAGCTGATAAAATGGCATAGTCAGAGAACTGGAACAGAGCGTATTGGAGCAGGAAGAACATAAATGACTAGTTCAGATAACGACTGTTGCAGAACACAAATACTGAGCTCCTTCCATAAGAGACACTACCTGTGCCAGAAGGGTGAGAAGAGTCACAGAAAAGATTACCAAGTCCTTCCAACATTTCAGCTGTCCTGAACAGAAGCTCAGCATCAGCTCAGGCCCTCCAACACGTGCCAGAAAGAAAAGATCAGAGTGATCTGTTTCTGCTTCTTCTGCAGTTCAACTTTCTGACATAATTTTCATATTTATTATTTTGATTAATAATGAAACATCGTTATATCGTTTCACTTTCTTATATGATGTATTATTGTGTAATCTAACTAATAAATAAGACCCTAAAGGTAAATAATAATTCAACTATTTTCCGGATCAGCAAATTTCTTCTAACACTAAAAATGATTGCTTTTTTTGGGGCTCTTAGCTTCTTGCCGAAAGCGATGAAGTTGCAGTAAACATGGAAAGCAGTGATCTTATTTTTTTAAATAGTAGTGTAGGCGGTTTGGAAAGGTTGAGGGAATTGCAGGTTGCGTGCTTCAACAACAGCTTTAAATTTCGTGAAAACTCAGTCCTGGATGCTGCCCTAAGGCTCCTTACTGGAGTGTTTTCACATTATTCGCAATGCTAATATTACACTCGATGGGAAAGGAAGTAAGACAGGTCTTTCATGTAGTGAAAAAGTCTTCGGGGTAGTCATCATTTCAGCAAACTTCCATCCCTTACTCTCGTAATTCCACCAACTTAAACCAGCTTACATATTACATTCATAATCGTTACCAACTCATTTGTGATAACTGCTGAATGATATGCTGAAATGAAATATAGGCCCAAGGTTTGAGGGGTTACATTGTGAGAGCTAACGGCGTTCAATACTCATGACCCATTGCCTTTGTGAAACAGCTGGATATCTGCAGCACTGCTTCTGATGTTAGATGTTGCTGCAGAAAGGTGCAGGTTTTCTTCTCCTAATAGAAGGTTTTGTATCTTAAGTGCCGGCCTCAGTTTGAAGTGATTTATAGGAATGCAACCCATGAATTCCAGCTTTTTGAGGCTCCCCACATGAAGCTTTTGTCTTGATAAGGTTGGGCTTATGTTTGAACCTTTGCTTTTATAGTTTTTCTAATCAATCACTCTTGTCGGGCCTTCATGTGAACGCTGCGCTTCTGATTTAGTTCTTGTTCTTGTCGACACAGTAAACTATAAGCACTTTTACAATAAAACTGACTACGTCGATCCATAACATGAAAAGCACCTGCTTATATGGTGTAAGTCACCCTTAAGCCACAACAAAAGGAAAAATTGAGCATTTTCTCAGATTTGTTTAAAACAGCCCAAGACATTTATAAAGTCTCAGCATCATTAACAATACTTCTTTAAGTTCTACTTATTCTTGAGTTACTTGTGTTAAGTAAGGTACAATTTCTGAAATCATATGTAATCATATAATAATTTTTTACTAGCAAACAGTATAATCAAGGTGACTGGTGCTGGATATAAGCACTAAACATTTATTTCTCAGTGCGCCATAACAATAATATCAATGATCAAAAAAACCGACCATCTTAATGAAGCAGTGTCTGGCAAACTCTGCACACTGATTCTCCACTTTTTCCCTGTGAGTGGATTGACTCCAGCACCCCCACATTAAACTGGTCAGTATAAGCAGTTCAGAAAGTGGATGGAGGGATGGAATAAGTCAGTATCATTTTATTCAATGTTCGATGTCATGCTCATATCAAAAGTATGAAAGTGAAAGTGACTATTCTTGTTATTGTGAGTACACACAGCACAGCACACAGTGAACCACAACGAAATTGGATCTCTGCATTTAACCCATGCACAAACACACACCGTGCAGCAGTGGGCAGCTATGAAAGCGCCCGGGGAGCAGTGACGGGGATGGTACCTTGCTCAAGGGTACCTCAGGGCAACCTACTGGTAAGCGGTTTGAACCCACAACTTTCCGATTCAGTGGTCAGGGATCACATCGTATTAACATATTATATCTCCAATCTGTGGGCTCTTAGAAATGTAGGAATCTGGTCACTCGTCATATGAGCTGCTGAGTGTTTCTGATGATCGTTGAATGCCGATGGAAATAAAATCTTTTGGGAAGCACTCCTTAAAACCTCATAAGTAACATAACTTAGGTTTATAAGCACTGCTCTTGCCAATGATTCTATATGTACATCAGAAACACATCTCAGAGATATATCTTCCAGATACGCTGTAATTTCTAATCCATTTAATGCCCTGTATAAGATTTTGCTGAAGGATATATGATTAGATGCACAAACTCTGCATTCTAGTGTTGAGGGGAAGCTCATAATTTGTGCACTTCATAACGCGAGAAAGACTGAGCATCTCACTCAAGCAACCATGAGTAATCCAGCTAGACTCCTGAAGATCTCCTGAAAACACTGATTAGCTGGAACAGGTGTGTTATTATTTGTTTGTAATTAAACTCCGTAGGATGGTATGGAAGCTTTTCAGGAGACTTACTGATCCCAAACAAGGGGTTTCAAAACATGAGACTCATCTGTTTCTTTCAACTTAAAAATAGCACTTTGTAGGAGGTGCTTTGCTCTGCGTTTGCCCTTGATCAAGATTTGATCTTAGGATAAATCTGTCATAGCTCTGGATTAGAACAGTAGTAGGGGTGATCTTGTAGAGGAAGGGTAAATGTGTGTTGATTCCAGCATAATTGTTACCTGTATTTTGTGTGTTAATTTGAGTTCAACAGGACCGGGATCATTTGCGGTGTGTAAGCTTCTGTTAAGTGAAAGTGAAAGTGACAACTTGCCATTGTGAAACACAGCACAATGCACAGTAAAACACAATGAAATGCAACCTCTGCATCTAACCCATACACACACATGCAGCAGGGGGCAACTATTGAAAGTGAGCAAAGGGAGCAGGGATGGGGACGGTACCTTGCTCAAGGGTACCCCAGGGCAACTACTTGTCTGTGATTATGAGTTCTTATTAGTTAGATACATTAATTCATAGCTGAACTGCAAAATTAAAAAGAGAAAACTGCACACAATACACGTTTGTGGTTCATGGACTAGACAGGAAACGTATGTAAATGTGATATTCATCATCATGTTATTCTTTTAATGCATGTCTACTTAAGTAAATGGGTATTTATGCTATTTATGCTGTCCTTTTTTAAAGAATCTGTTCATTGTATTAACTCTAAACTCAGTTTGTAAATGTATTATAGTTTATATATTCCTTGAAGCCATACAGTTACTGCAGTGAATTGGGTCATGGGTCGGTTCCTTATTGGCTTTATACTTTCCCAAAATGGGCAGACTGAATGCATCTCCATGATAATTCACCCACCGGGCAAGAAATCATGTGTAAAATGTGGAAGAAATGGCAGATTTTCCCTTTTATTATACAGAGTGACATCAGGGCTGAGCTTTGCTTCAGTGACCAACCAAGAAAACATATATGCAGGCCAGACAAAAACAAATAACTCTCTGTTTTTTCTGGCAGTTGTTTTTCCCAAGTGTGAACAGCTGGAACCGTTTAGAAAAACCAAATAATGAATCCCACACGCCAAATAATGATTAATTTGTTTGCAATTAAATACAACTATGCTTTGATCTACATGTAAATCTGTACATGTACTTTATCACCGCTGTCATTTTTATGTTTGATTTTAAATTGTTTTAAAATCATAAAAGTGCTTTCTTTGGTCACGTGATGATAAATGGACCAGAACAAACAGTGCTTTCATTTGGAATAAAATTTTTTTACTGGAAATAACAATTAACACTGTTTTTCTTTTTCTTATCTTGGGAAACGTTGCCATGCTGGAGATGCAACATTTTGTTCCACCACCACAATTTTATCTTTGAGTACTTATTGTGTTTATTCATTAAGTAAACCTCCTCATTGCACGAAAAGACAAAGTGTATTGTTCTTTTAGTATTAAGGTGGCATTAACATTTTTCGTAGTAATTGCATGTAATAAATCCATGGTGCTCTGGGAAAAAGGATATGGTACATATTTAACATCATTAGCGAGTAGTTGGCTTCCCACTAAATAATGATGCTGTTGAAATGCAGAACGTGCAGATGCTGTTCCATAGCACCATGATTATTATTCCAATTAACCAACCCCAAATGGAACTGAAAATGAACTAAGCACATGCCTTTGGCACTCATAAACTCAATTTTGGTCAAAACTACCATCACGCCAGGGTCTAAGCTTTCACAGAGTTGTGTGAAGAAGAGCACATGGAGGCTGAAGCGGAACAGACAGAGAAGCCTGGATTTTGACACATGCAAATAGGAGGTAGCGTAGATTTCTGCACTGCGTTCTGACAGATGGACAATTAAAAACAGGAGTATGCTGGAAGCAGAGCAGCATCCAGTGGGCAGCAGTTGGCATTGATAAATCTCAAGTGGATGCTGATAGTATTTCAGCTAATTGGTCTGCTCATGGTAAAAAAGTAGTTGCTTAAAGCTAAAAAAAAACAGAAAATAAAGACATTTAATACATTCCTTTAAAGCTCTGCTGTTTCAGTGAACACAGTGTTACCACAACAGGAAGTAACATTAATGAAACATAATGGCATTCTTTCTTCACAAAGATGTTTTCTTCAGAGGTTGAAAGAGCACACACAAGGCATCAAAGAGGTTTCCATGGAAGGATTATGTAGTTAAGATTCTACAGCCATTGAAAGGTACTTCTTAGAGTCTTTAGATCTGATGGAGGTTCTGTAAACTTCATAAAACTCTAACTGTTGCAGGGTGCCAATAATGGCAAGGCTGCAGTCTGAGTGGCACCTTTGCAGCCACTAATTACACTCTCTGTTTCTTTATTCCTAATTATTTATTCCTACTTATCTGTAATTTATCCACTGTTTTTCTCTTTATATTTTGTTCTTCTCAGCACCATGTACAGAAGTTGTAAACTTGATTTTGTCGTAATAGTGCAACGACATAAAAGATCAGTGTATTGTGTTGTATTGCACTGTACTTTGTTGTTTTGTGTTGGTTCTATTCTGTTCTATTCTATTGTGTTCACACATAAAGTGAAAATGAAAGTGACAACCCTTGTCATTGCGAGGTCACAGCAAAGCACACTGTGAACCACAACACAATTGGACCTCTGCATTTAAACCATGCACACAAACACTGTGCAGCTATTGAAAGTGCCCAGGGAGCAATGACAGGGACAGTACCTTGCTCAAGGGTACCTCAGGGCAACCTATTGTTGGGGAATCAAATCCACAATCTTCCGATGGTGGGGCAACTCCCTAACCACTAGGCTACTAGCCACTCTATAGAAGCATTCTTTGAAGAACCTAAAAACCTAATGTGTTTTTTTTTCTTTTTTTTTTCTATGGCAGAGTTTCCTAACTCTGGTCCTGGTGTTATCTCCCTCCCTGCATGTTTAAGTATTTCTTCTGTTCCCAGCAGGGCTTATGCAACTAATCAGTTAATTAACATGCCCTTCCTGAGCTGACAGAAATAACACACAGAAATGTGCAAGACCAGGGTTGGGAACCTGTTTTCTATGCCATTCCTAACCCTGGTCTTGAAGCCCATGGCCTGCAAATGTTAGCTTTTCTGCCCTAATACTCACTTCAACCCAGGGACGGTTTATTTATTAGCCGATTAGTTTGACCAGGAGTGTTGAGAGCAGTGAAAACACTAAAATGTTTAGGGCCTGTGGGGGGCCTCCAGGACGAGGGATGGGAAGCGGAGAGTTTTTTATTTACATAATTTTTAAGAGTGTTCTCATATGCCACCATGCTAGGACCAGGTTATTCAAGGGAAATAAACACCCATAAATAAGTGGACTGGAGAATATTTGGTCATTTTAACACTGTATACACATTCAACGCATTTCAAAAATATCATGGTTGGAAATCCATGATAGAAAGAAAGAAAGAAAGAAAGAAAGAAAGAAAGAAAGAAAGAAAGAAAGAATAAGCAAGAATTTTTTTTTTTATATGGCACCTTTCAAAAGCTTTAAAAAATCTTTTTACACAGCGTCCACTAAATGGCCCCTTGATGCTAGGCATGGGCAGCACATGTTAGGATGCAGATGCTGAAGGTTAGTACTGAGTGATCAGTCATGAATGCACTGGAGTAAAGAGGTCCAGAATTTAGTGGCCAAGGCACTAGCAATAAATGAAACAGTGATGAAAGACAGCATTTCTTTTAGATATTTCTCCCTCTGGTGTTCAACTACAAAAGAATACTGCTGCCCAGTGTGAGAATAAAATGACCAAATGGTTCAGTCCTGCTCAGAACTGCCCCAGAAATGAATAATCGGCTATTTATTGCCTTCCATCAATCAAAAAATCTTCAGCCAGCAAATTTTAAAGTTTGGAGACCTTCTTTAAAATCACCAGTTCTAAATTTCCATTCCTCATGTTAACTTACAGTCAGGCCAGGGGACACTTCACAAATCATTTTGAAGCCTATGGCATTGCTAAGCTGTCTGCCTAAATGTAATACACAGAGCTTTAAACACAGGTCACATCGGTCACTAACATAAATCCAGTGTAAAAGTTCTGACAAGGTAGATCTTGCATACTTAATTTTTAGTTTGTTTAATCCTTAGTTACATTTCAAAGTAAGCATCTGAACACTATACTACAGTTGAGATTTTCTCCTTTTCCAGATTTGCGTAGTTTTATGTACATTTTTATATACATATTTTGTGTAGATGGGGTGGTGATGGTCTAGTGGTAGGCTACTTGCCTAGGGCTCTATGGCTCAGGAGGTCCCAGGTTCAAATCCCACCTCTGGCACTGCCACCACTGGATCCCTGAGCAAGACCCTTAACCCTGGGTTGCTCCAGGGGGACTGTCCCTATAATTAGGACATGGAAGTCGCTCTGGATAAGAGTGTCTGCTAAATGCTGTAAATGTGAATTTACAGTCTCCCTTTTTTTTTTAAATTAAACAGCTTTTATTGCTGCTTGGTCATTTAGGAAGAAAGATGTAAATGAGCTCTGTTCTGATTGAATAACCTGTATTGTGTTTCTTTTAAAAAGCAGATCGAGCTGAAACGTTTCTCTAACTTTAAGAGCTTGTGAGCTGTCCACATTTATGGATGTGTAATAAGTGTATTATATATATATATATATATATATATATATATATATATATATATATATATATATATATATATATATATATATATATATATATATATATATATATATATATTGATTTTCATGAGATTTTAGATCAATTAATCATAAAGCTTTGCAGCTCAATCCCTGTATATGGACCATAGACAGAGAGAAATTATTCTAGAGGTAGGATACTTGTCTATGGTTCAGGAGGTCCCAGGTTCAAATCCCATCTCTAGCACTACCACCACTGGGTCCCTGAACAAGACCCTTAACCCTGAGTGTCTCCAGGGGGACTGTCCTGTACTCAGGGACATGGAAGTTAATTTCTGGGATAAGCTGCCTGCTAAATGCCGTAAATGTATCACGGGCAGCGGTGGCCTAGTGGTGGCGTTGGCCCCAGGATTGGAAGATCATGGGCTTGAATACCTTACCAGTAGGTTGCCTGAGGTACCCTTGAGCTGGTACCCCATCCCCTTCACTGCCCCCAGGCACTTTGGCCAGCTGGTGAATGTGTGGGCTTCTAAGAAATGCAGAGTTGAATCTTTGTTGTGGCCTCACTTCTGTGCTGTATTGTAGCTGTATTTCACGAAATTAGAAAGTAATTAGACCCTTCTCTGTGCAAACTCAAGAAACTCTGTCCAAAAACATAACCAAAATGTCTGCCAAACAGCTCAAACCAGAACTAGGACTAGAGTTAAGGGGACACAGGGTATTAGATGTGGTTTAGTGAGGCACTCCCACTACCCTTGTTAAATGGCCTTTAAGTGAAATTTTGTTCATGTGTATCATGTTGATGAGTAGTTGGAAGTGGTCTGCGCAGGTTGTTAGACAATATGTTAATGTATTTTTCGAGAGAGGATATGGGCTAACTGGGTGTCTGTTGAGTCTATGTGTCTGTTAATGAACGATCGTCTAAAAAAATTACTCTACTTGAAATTAAACGCAAAACAATGACATTTCCCCTACCATGGCCATGACTCAGAGTAATAGAAACAAGCAATGATCAAGGTTTGATAGTGGCCCCCTTTTGGCTTCCAATGAATCATTCTCATCAGCTGAATGGTGAAGGAAACACAGGTGTCTCACCGAGAGGAAGGTTCTTTTCTCGCGCCACCACTGCACTGAATGAATGATTACGTGTCAGTTATCTGGCAGTTCTGTCTGTCATACCTGCATCCTGACTGGGACGAAGCTAAATGGTAAACACTCCGAAAGCTGACACGTTGATATCTTCACAAGACTACATGGCTCAGATTCCACCATTGCTGTTTACAAGATTAGGACTCTAGGGCCTGCATTGTCTTTTGTGAAAAGGTTGCTTTCTAACCCAGGTATGTAGCTCACAAATTCCTTGGTTGCGTATTGTCTTTGGGCCATTTTAAACAATAATATGGGCTGAAGTTATGTATATACGTTCATGGCGGCTGCCACTGTCCAGGGCAAAGGCCCCCTCGCCTCGCCTCTGTGTGCGCTAAGTTCGATTAATTGTGCACTTTCCCGCACCTGGGCAAGGCACAAGCAGCAGAGGCCGATGGATGTATATAATGTATAATGTATATATATATGTATAATAATAATATAATGGATAATGGAAAATAATGGATGTGAGCCAATTAGTCACTAATATATATATATGAGTTATATGCAGGGGCAGTGGTGGCTCAGTGGTTAGGCATTGGCTGTGCATGGGATTGGATGATCGGGCTCGAAACCCCTTCCCATAGGTGTAAGCCACTTTCTCTGAAGAACCCAGCAAGGTGCTGTCCCTGTCATGCTCCTCCCTGCGATGGTTGGCGACCTGTCCAGGGTGTGTCTCCTGTCCTTCACCCCTGTGTGAGCTGATGGACTCTAGCACTCCCCCACAACCCCGCTTGGGACAAGTGGCAGAGAATGAATGAGTTATATGTATATACTAAATAAAAATATTTATAAATAAAAAGTAAAATTTGGTTAAAAATATAACATGGCTCCATTTTTTTATACTTGATTCAGTGATAGAAACACAGTCAATGAATCCACATGACACAAAAATCAAATAAATGCAAATTTTTCATTAGGTTGTTCATTGTCAGATGTTATGCATATGTTCATTCAGCTTAATGTCAATTTGTTCAACCTAGAAACCAGCACCTACATAATTTAGTTGTTAATTTTCAGTTGCTACTGAGCCCAGTTGATGGAGCCTCACGATTAACAATAGGGCACATAATAACCTCCTCTTACATTAGAGTTAGGGTTTAGCCAGCTAACCAAAGAGCAGAACAGAGAAGCACACATAAGGGGAAGGAGGTGGCTGGTTGGAATGAAAACACACAGCAAGGTGAGTGATAGTAGAGGGCTAAGAAGGTCCAATACGCAAATAAATGACACAACTTTTCAGCAGGATTACACTGATGCAGGCTGCATTGACTGGAGCTAACAAGCAGCTGACTCCGTTTCAGCCAGGTACTTTCATTTGTTAAATAATGCCAACATGCAGAGATGCTTAACGCCACCAACAGTGTGAGTTAATCTTTTTGATAGGTCTGCATCTACTGAATAAATGTAATGTCAGATATTCTATTGAATATAACTTTAATAGTACTTTTGATGTAGAGAATCAGTCGTTTTAAACACAGTCGCGAAACCTTCGTTACATTAAAATGGTTTCTCTGTGATGTGCTGGACGCGCTGTTTCAGGCTAGTTCTGGGGGAATTGCTCTAGACTTAAGATTTTATTAAAACTCAGACAGGGGTGAGACATACATGTAGAGCATAAAATGGGAGAAGTACCCAAAGAATATTCTTATTTATCATGGTTTTACCATTATCATATGAACAACCAAAAACTCAGAAGACTCAATGGGTGTCATAAATGTGTTTTAGGAATACTTTATTTTTATATCTATCATCCCATATTTTATCCAAGGTAAAAATCAATAACTTATTTTAAAATAGGCATTCTTCCCTGGATCTTGGCACATTTTTTTATTAAATTACACAAGCATAATAATAATAATAATAATAATAATAATAATAATAATAATAAAGGGTCTAAGGCTGTTCTACCATTGTAAAGAAATCTTAGTAACTTTGTCAAAAATAAAATTTTCCACATTTATAAAAATAAATAATTTAAACCCATGAGCATAGTGGCTTTTTTGACCTTTGTTACATATTCACTTTGACCTCTCTCTAGACCTCTGTTGCCCACACATTTTCAGTAATCTGTCCAATTATTAACACTCCAGTGAGATATAACTATAAATGCTGAAATGTATTTATTATTATAATCTATCTCTCATGCATGGTGACATGCAACATAATGTAATATTTTTGTGCTTTTAAACAACTTACTTTCACATCTTGAGTAATTTGCTTCCTTCACACCTACAGCAATTTTTCATAAGCTTAGTTCATATATAACCTACTTTTACAGGAATAATTACCTCATAGTTTCCCTCACAGGCCACTTTATGAGGTCTACCAGCCTTATAAATTCTCGTGAATAAAAACCAATGGGGAAAGGTTGCAAATATGAGTCAAATTATGGTCTAACACTGCCTTTTAAACAGATTGCTATTTTAAATGTTAGTAAAAAGTAGAAATCATGGTTAATGAGCTCTTGTGTGTTTCTGCAGTGAACAAAGTTAAAGACTCTCAATGTCGGATATAACTAAACAGACCCAAAAAGGATGGAGTCATTTTTATTTCTACATTATAAACTTAACTATAACTTCCTGAAGGAAACAATCAAATTCCCCTCTTGTTCATAATCTGAGGCTGCATGTCAGGTAAAGATCTTGGGCTCATGCCAATCATTACATTAACAGATAATGTACATTGAACTTTTGGACACTTTTTTCTTTCCATTGAAAAATGAAATGACTCTTGTGAAACACAGTGCAGCACTCAGTGAGCCACAAAGAAATTAGACTTCTGTATTTCACCCATTTCATCCAGCAGGGGGCAGCAACTGACAGTGCCCAGGGAGCAGTGATGGGTACAGTACCTTGCTCAAGGGTACCTCAGGGCAACCTACTGGTCTGGGATTCCAACACACGTTCTGATCCTGGGGCCAACTCCCTAAACACTAGATCACTGCTGCCTTTAAAAGTTTGGTGCTGATATCATCTGCCAGAATGATATTGCTGCCACAGAGCAAAGGTGGGGAAGCTTTTCTCTGTTAAAAATCCATTATGACACTGAAACAGAAAAGATTTATCTTCCTTTTTTAGTCCTGGAGCAACAAAGTCAGTCTACATATATAGCAATATGCAGCATCAGCTTTTTTAGGCTTGCTAAATGTTCAGCTTAATTTATATATACATATATGTAAATGATTTTCTCCAGACAGTGGCTATACAATGCAGTTTAATAAAACTCATAACATCATCCAATAATTTTAAGATTTTAAGCTTCCCCTTGGAGAAAGGATTCTGCATCGTCTTTGGCCTTTCTACACATCTTTAAGTCATTTCCTTTAAAAAATTTAGAACCACAGATTTAATTAAACAGGAAGAATCCTGTGCACCAGTGGCGAGGTTAACACACTGCAGCCAGCCTCTGACAAATGCACTTATCTGCTCTGCTGCGGTGCTCATTTTTCAAGGCTCTGCTAATTAGAGCACAAAGGGCATCCTTGTCTGCCGCACAGGGTGCTCAATCAATACACGATCACAGTCCACGCCGGCATGAGGATAATGGCTGGGATGCGGGTGAAAAGGTTATTGCGTAGGAACTTTAGCCTGGCAATGAATTAAAAACAAGCAGGCTTCCTTAAATGGCAGCCTAGTTTTGGAAATGTAGCAATTTTCATGTGACCTGTTTTGCAGGGTTAATGGTATTAATTCGCTCACAATACTTACCAAGCCTGGTCTGGCTTGGTGGGTTCACAGAACATGACCTTCAGCATGGGTGTCTGTGGGTTGCTCTGTTCCACTAGGCTGCTCCTTTGACAGGACAGTGTAATTTCAGTGTGATGTGTGATGCTCATTAGGGCCTCAGAGGTCAATTATCCTTATGATCAGGGTGAAAAGCTTTTAACAATGCGAGGCAACAAGTAGGACTGTAATCCTCTGCGGAATACCAGGCATTTCTTGTTTTTTCTTATTGATGTTTACCACTTATTAAACGATATCAAACTGGGGTTCTTTGGAGCCAGGCGACAGGAGAAGGAACAAACACAAATGAGTTGAATAAATGTTACCCAAGTCAGATCCATCTCCCTGTAATGTAAACATTCTGTATTTTTTTAATGGAATCCAACTATCAAGCCTAAATCACCATGATTATTTAGAATATGGACTAAAAAATGGATGCCTATTGTTTCTTTACCCTCCTTAACATAAAGGCTCCTACACAGTTCTTGATTTGGAAAAATATAAAACATTCACAGCATTAGGTTAACAGTGTAAGAGTTTTCACATACTTTTGAAACTATAGAAAATTTCAGCAACGTCATCTCTGTCATAAAAAGACATTACATTTTGAGATTTTCCACAAAATTTCTGCAGAAAGCAAAGTGTGACAATGATGGAGCCTCCGCAGTCTTGATGTAACACAAGTTAGATTGGGTCGAAGCTTTAGACTTTGCTGACATTGCACTCTCTCACACAGCCACTGCTGCAGGTGGCAATATGCATTAGCTTTGGATAATAGAAAATATGTATCCACTGCATTTCGAAAAGGCTTGATGCTTGAATTTCATGCATGTAAACACAAGCCATTTAGAATGGGCAAATGGCTGTGCCAGGCGTCTTTATGATTATGCACACTAACAGCAAACAGGGGAAAGTGAAAGTGATTTTTGACTTTCAAAATGTAGTATGGTGTTGACTGATAACAACTGACTGAAAACAGCAAAAAACAAATCTGAACATAAAAGTAGGAAATTTATGATGAATTATTTTTGAAGGTCATGCTCACATGACTCATATGACTATTGTGAATCCACCATTTAATTGATTTAAATCAATCATTCAGGTTTGAGTCTCAGGTTTGCCACAAACTTTACCCTTAACCCAGCAACCTGGTGAGCAGTTAGTTTGTGCGTAACTTTTATTTCTTCCCTGTGAGTTTCCAGACAAATGTGAAATTGGGGGCATGAATGTGCAGCTCCATTAGCTGAGTTAAGTATCAATATAGCTGATTTTGTTGCCCCGTTATTAAATTAATGCTTTTTTTTACACTATGTATATGAAATTATAGAAATCTCCAAAAAAAGAGCAAGACAAAGACAAAAAGTAGCCCATGGCTTGCCAAAACATGCAGCCCAGTATTCAATCCAATCAAGCCAATCAAGCGAATTTCTGGTATGATTTTAGTCTGGTTCTTGTGAACTGAGAACATCATAATTATTATGGCTGTACCTTACCCCCCTTTAAATGTTAATGTAATTGTTGAAAGGTTTAATGGCCACGTATAAATTAGACGATGGATTACTTCAGAAAAAGAGGAAAAAATAGCACAGTGAAGATAAGTATATGTAAAATAGCACTTTTAGGGAATATATAGGGAAATAGGGAAAGTTCTAAAATACTAAACATATTCTGACATTCATTTAAAAAGCTCTGTGAAGCCCTTTTAACACTAATGTATCACTTTAAGTCTTAAAATCCAATTTGTTTTTTTTTTCCTCAAGTTGTTCATATATGTCTTTAGACATGAGACTAAGTGTTCCTTTACTTAGCAATATGCTGTCTAAACTATATGCAATTCCGGCCCACGTCCACTTGCAACTTTATTTCTCAGAATTCCATCCATATCAGTGGAAGCTCTACCACATGAGATATGGTGCAGTGACCTCCTCCTCAACGTCTAGTGAAAAAGTTTAAATTTATGCAAATTAGAGTTGCTGCCACATTGCATCTGATCTTTCAGTTCAATCAGATTGGTGTTTGTCACAAACAGAAAACATGAAACTTTCTCTAAAGCTGCAACAATTTTCTGGAAGGGGAACCAGCTCTGTGGCCAGATGCATGCATGAGCTCAAGCATAGAGCAAAACATTCCTTGTTGCAACTGCAATATGTTGCAACAACGCTCTCGAAATGAATATTCCATCACTAGCTGGCACGGATTTTTAAAGGTGCAGTGAAGAATTAGTTTTGTCAACAGTATTGGTGAGACTGCAGTGTAATCATTCAATCCCACCAAAACATTCAAAGGTGTAACTCTACTCCTACTAATACAATTATGGCCATATCTCCTAATATTCTGTGCGTCTGTGTGAGAATTTAGCCGCAATTGTAATATTACTACACAGGCACTGCGTGATCCTCCCTTATTTTGTGTTACAAATGCTGTGAATGAAGTAATCTAAAGAGATGGATGGATGGCTTCACATTGGTGCATGTGTGGAGCGTGTGATGAGAACAAACAGCTAGAAAATGGATTTGGACATGTTTAAATTCAGGAGACAGTTAGGTTGAAAACAACCTTAATGTTATTGACCACTGAGGTCATTATCCCCTGATGTATTAAAGACCATCATGAGCTCAGCATGTTTCTCCATGTTAAAATCTCTGGGGTGTTATTTAAAAGCATTATTCAATGAATAAATTGGTTGAAGAGAAATGTAAATGGAACAACACACCATATAGCCTAAAATGTTTCCATAATCAAAACAGCTAGAGTGTTGATAAAAAACACTGGTTTATTAGATTCGTTGTTTGAATAGCTGATCATTACAGTCAGGATTTGTACAGCAGGGAGCAACCCTCGGGGCTTTTAAATCTTTCAGAACATGCTTAATGATAGCCGGGGGGAAAATCAATATCTGTAATTTTCTTCAGGTAGAATCAATTTTGTATTTTAAACTACAAGGCTACTCTTATTTGAGTTTTGTTGGCAAGAAATAAAGTTCTTGGGTAAATATTAAAAACCGAAATGTTTACATTTTTTAGATGTCTTGATAGAGGCAGTGTATGAGCCTTCAGATCATGTCTGAATTGTCAGTGGGTGAGATCACTTCCATCAAGAAAAAAGATTCTAACAATCTAGAACTCTAGACACATCACTGCAAATAAAAGTGGGAGCCTAATTAGTGCTTATGGACTAGGCCCCATGAGGAAGTTTGTGGATTCGAATCTCAGACTCAGATGGCCTGAGATACTCTTGTGCAAGGTACTGTCCCCCACAACGCTGCCCAGGTGCTGGACGTATCGCTGCCTCATGCTGCACCGTGTGATGGGTTTTAATGGGTTCATGTCACAGAATATATTAAATATGTTAATACGACTGTTTTCAGTTTATACTGAAACATGGCATGTCTTTTACAAGCTCCAAGTGACTCTGATTAGTCTAGAATGGGCAAAAAGGATTCATGTAAACTAGCATATTGCTATAACGCTACTTTGATTCAGTAAGGGCACTTGCAGAAATTGGCATTCTAGAAGAAGTGTTCTTGTTCCTTGTGTTCATATTCACAGCTCTCATCTGTGTTCCCCAGTGCTGTATGACAACATATTTATCATCTGTGGAACAAGCAAATATGCCCTCAGATTAATTCTAATGCATCAGAATATGGTGCAATTATGTTCCCTGAGTCAAGGTAGACAATAGACCCCCTGTCCAAAATATGTTGAACTGTCTACGGGCTCAGCCTGAACATTTGGGCCCAATTTAAGCTCAACCATAAACTCATATTTGGAAGCTGCAGCACATGAACTTGGGACAAAACTGTAAGGCAGGATTTCTGCAGGGCACTGAAAAGAATGATACAATCCCTACATCATTGCCCAGGTTCAAACACAGCTTCCTCTGAGTTTCACTGCAGCGTTTCTTAAAACGGCTCTTTGAAGAAAGAAGGCATGGGACCAAGGTCCCATCATGTTTTATTTTCCTTTCATTCCCTGTATAACAAGCTGTTTTATGAGATGCAGGTTTAGGGTTAGCAGCTTCTAGACACTTCCACAGAGTGTTGAAGGCAGTGCCACGAAGGCAAGTTTTAGAAGCAGGCTGACTGGTGGCGCAAGAGTTTGATTACTCTAGAATCTCTGGGGCTTTCTTCAGCTGCACATCAGGTGTAGGACACTTACACTCTTACACACACACACACACACACACACACACAGAGAGAGAGAGAAAGATAATTTTTTTGACTTTTCTTTCATTGCAGACATTATGAAACCCAAGATTCCTGCATTTATTTAGTGCAACAAATTCCAAAACAAGTCATTTTGGACAGTAATTATTTACTATTTTGCAATGTTGCCATTCCTTCTCATATTTGAGAGATGTTTTGCCATTTATGATACCAAGCAATGAAATGGTTCAGGTGTTATTTTGTCCCATTTTGCATTGCAAACATGTCTCTTCTTCCACAGACATGCCTTTGTAATGTGTGCAGAATGTGGTTTTTCATTGTCTTGTTGAAAAAAGCATTGATGTTCCTGGAAAAGATATCGTAGCCCATGCTGCTCTAAAATGTTAATGAACATTACCTTTACCAAGAGCACTAACACAAGCCCATTGCATGACTGTGTCTTGTTGCTGATAACAGTTTTCATTTTTAAGACTTCATTTTTGCACAGTAAAATTGAAAATGACATTTATGATTGCAACTCTGTATTGTAGTGCTTGACAAAAGCTTGCCAAAGTAATCCATTGCCCATGTGGTTCTGTCAGCTATTGATGAATGACAGTTCTTGAAGCGGTGCTGCCGAAGGGATCGGAGATCATGGCTGTTCAGATTGGTCTTAAGCTCGTTGTGTTTTGAAATTCCTCCAATTATTTGATTATATTATGCACTATACAGTGAGACATAACAAGAAATATAACAAGAGTTGTCACTTTCACTTCACTTTCACATTTGTTGACAAACTGGAGACCCTCTGCTCCTCAGAGACTCTGAGTGTCACAGTGTGGTGTTGAGGGCTGAACGCCAACGCGGAGCTGAGAGCTTCGTACTGGACTTTAATGATGGGCAACGTGCACAGAACTCAAATTAAACATAACCAACATAACAAATGTAAAACATAACCCGAGTAATCTCACAGTGCGCATACAGAATGACCAGCGTCCCGCTCTGATTCACTGGGGCTTATTACGCCAGCCCCAATGAGGCACACCTGTCACCCAAGCCCAGGTGTGCACAATCAGAGCAGGGCGCCCTCTACTGGCGCCGGATCGTTACACTGAGAGCCTGTTGTCAATACTGTTTTTTGTACCAAACCATGATGACAATTACCTGTTGAGATCACCTGTTTATTCACCAATGTTTAGCCCTAAACCGGCCCCAATTGTTTTTGGATGTGAATGCAGGAAATGATGAATAACAACAAATGAAATGAAGCTCAAGACACATAACATATTTTTGATTCATACTCACATTTTCTTGTCTTGTGTAGGGTTGCAGGAGTCAAACCCAGCTCTCAAAGGTTGAAAGGTAAGGAATCACCTTGGACAGTGTGCCAGACCACTGCAGGACAGACACACACACAAACACACTCCCACACAACTAGGGGGCAATTTAGCTTCTCCAGTCCACCTGATGAGCATGTCTTTGGACTGTTGGATGAAACCGGAGCTCCTGCAGGACCCTCACAGACATGGGGAGGACATGCAAACTTCACACAGAAAGGACTGAGTATCTCCTCCAGGAGCTCTGGTTTCCTCCCACAGTCCAAAGACATCAAAGACAAGTCAGGCAGATTGGAAACGTTAAATTGCCTGTAGGTGTGAGTGTGTTTGTCCGTGTGTTTGCTCTGTGAAAGACTAGCGACCTGTCCAGGATGTTTCCTCACTTTTCACCCTGTGAGAGTTGGAACAGGCTCCAGCACCCACCCGTGACCCTAATTAAGAGAAGCAGCAAAGAAAATTAGTTAGTGAGAGTGAGTGGTGTATACTGGAATATATATATATATATATATATATATATATATATATATATATATATATATATATATATATACTCTCTG
>CM029390.1:11757918-11762831 GCA_017165825.1 Hepsetus odoe | reverse complement strand
ATATATATATATATATATATATATATATATATATATATATACTCTCACTAACTAATTTTCATTGCTGCTTCTCTTAATTAGGGTATTTATTTATTTATTTATTTATTTTTTCTCATTTGGACTTGTATTTTAAGCACCCATACTTTATTTTACATTGTGTTTACACTGGAGCATTATCCAAGTAAAGACCAGAATAGCAATGTTTTATCCAAGGACGATGATTAGTAAAAATACATTTGTTTGATTTGGAGTAACCCTTCCCTCTGAAAGCCCAAGTGGACCCAGTCACAACAACAAAATGTCCCCTGAGCTTAGCATTTCCAACAGCAGCCTTCAATGTAGGGGTCAAACATTCAGGCATGTTCCATTCTCCTGCTGTGTGATGCACATTCACTTGTTCACTTGTGTCAGACATGATGAAGGATATATCATCTGACTGGATCACTAGTGCCTTTGTTTTTATACCACTGACCTCTAAAGGTACAGTCTTTCAAAAAAGGTTTATGCACTGCAGCTCCACTGTTTTATCCGTCTCTTTGTAGTAGTCGATGGAATGTTCTTGCTGACACACTCTGATCACATTTTCTGTCACCTGAGAAACCCCGCGTGTCACTCACTGAGTGTGTGCTTTCCAGCCCTGTTTACTCATGTCTTTCCCAAAGGTCTAAATGCAGATGTCACTTTAGTCTCAGCACATGTTGAATCCCTGAGCAGTTATGTAGTTTTTGTAACTCCTGATATCTATGCACCAATAATGAATCTTTATTAAAATATCTTTTTCTTTTGCCATCTTCATCTAAAATCCAGGTCATCCAGGCCTTCTCAGCCTGTTCATACTCATCACAGAGCCTGACAGGGTGCTATTTTACCTAATTGTCTCCCACAGAGCAGCTGTCTGAAACCATATGCATCCATGCTTTGCTCGTAAATTCAGCTTTTTCATTTCTTTCACAATATTTATTTTTGATATTATGTCCCATAAACAGTTATGTGCAAAAGTCTTGAAGCACCCCTCATTTCTTCAAATGTTGCTTCTAAATAGGCAGAATTTCTTGTGTTTTTCAATGTATTGAGCAATATTTTTTGAGGCATCTTGAAGGACAAAGTGTTTAGCTCTTATTTTCAGCACAGTCCATGTACCTGACCAGTTTCAGAGAACTGCTTTTGCTGTGGCCTATGTATGCCGCTTCACCAGTGATTATATTGTGGTAATACTGAATGCTGAATGGCTGGAACCATTTTATCTAGACACCCATTTCTTTAGGTCCTTTCAAGTCTGTCATAGTAAAACATTTGATTTTGTTTCTTTTAATTCAGTCTATTCAACATGCCATAGATAAGACAGTTTGACAGGCATTAAATTGCATTTTTGCACCATCAAACAATGTTTGTTTTAAAGGTACTAGTGCAATACGCACAGCTCATGCTGCAAAAGATGTGCAACCAACACACCCATACGTAGAGTGACACATTAAAAGGCTTGAATGAGATCTAACACTCTAGTCTACAGAGTCTACTGAGACATTCTCAACATGTTCCATAGGCCCTGCTTCTTCACTCCAAACAAAAACATCATCGTAGCAAAAACACATCATCTAAAACACTTGCACCTCACCTCAGAAGGCTGCAGTAGGACATTTTTATTAAAAGAACTAGGGCTGTCACTTCCAGCTATGCCTCTCTCTGAGGAAGGCCCTCTCTGAAGGGCTAGCAGGTTCAGTTTCAAAGCAACACACTGCATTTTCTATTCAAAGTTACACATCATTGACACTTCAATTAGAAACAATGGCTCTATTTTCTTATGACAGCAGAGTCTTTCTTGTAGGTCTGAAGTTTTGAAGGGGATTTTGCATGCACAAAACATAAAAGGTAGGTAGTGGGCTGTGCTTGGTATATTTTCTTTACTAAAGCAAAAAAATAAAATAAAAAAAATATGTTGAATAAACTTGAAAACGTGAATAGTAGCAGTTAATGAGTAAAATTTATTGCAAACTTAAGTTTAGCTTCCTTTGATACATAAAGAGGGAAATCAGTAGAATTCAGGCCTTAAAGCATTCTTGCTCTGAAGCCCAAGGGAGATCAGCTAATCAATATAAATATAACCTACCTGAATAGCTTTTGAATCGTGGCCTGATTGCCATTTAAAGCAAACAATTCCCTTAATTATGAACCAAATGCTCACTTTCTGTTCCATTAAAATTGCCCCTAATCCTATTGCTTTCAATACCCTTAAGCATGTTTAAACGTGGCCTGTATGCCCTCGATCAGCAAAGCCTTTATACCAAGCCTTTACCTTTATGAAAGAACCCTTTTTTGAAAAGAAATAGTCATGTTCTGTGTTTAATAAAAATATACTGATTCTTATACCCTTTCCCACCTTTACCAACAAAGCCTTTATCTCCAACAAGCAATCCATTGCAAGCAATGGCCTGATCTTAAGTCTTACTAATTAATACCTGCCATGATGTGGTTTGTATTATCAGTCTTGATTGTTGGGCTGAAAGGGAAATCCAACCCAGAAACCTGCTTTATTCAACCTGCTTTATCAGAGTAATGTCCTTGATAAGGCATGCAAGTTTACACGATCTGACTAAGAAGAAAACCTTTTATTGTGTATGTCATATAGGTGTGCAAATGTTAGATTTTTGTTGAATAAAAATGAGCAGGTGGATGTGGGTGAACAAGCAACAGCAGGATATGCAAAGGAGTTTCTTCTATGACCTGCCATAGAATATTTCCAATGGAACAGAATTTTGGTATGTTTATATTACATATCACATATTACATATTATACACATACAAGCTTTACACCTTATAATTGTGCAGGCGATTTAAAAAAAATAGCTGATAAAATAACAATAAATAAATTGCTGAAAAGGGCAATAAACAACACAAAAAAGCACCTAAAAATCAGAATAGTCTACATTTCATTCAAGAAATTAGATAGAAAGATAGAAAGTGAAAACAACAGCATGCAATAGAAGCCAAACATTTGTACAGCAAAGATGGACTGATGATGTAGGATCAGTCATCAGGAAATAACTGCAACCTCAGACAGCCTTTATGCAGTTTATGCAGATTCATTCAAATGAAAATGAAAAACAAAACAAAAAAAACAACACAGGAGTTAGTTTGAGACTTGATGTGAACATGTAAGTCTCTGATTCTGCATGTGAAAAGAATTATAGCATTGTCTTTTTGAGTTGGCACTTTAGAGATATTCAAATGGAAGCACCACTGGTTGAAGTAGCTTGTAAGTGATTGGAACATTTACTTCCATTCAGAGATGAATATATATTTTTGACTTGTATTTGATCTTGTATTGATGATGTGGGTCAGATTACTGTGTAAAGTCTTCTAAAGTACATCCCAAAGGACAAAAATCTCCATGAGGTTAAGTTCTGGACTCTGGACTGGGATAAGCTCCAGCATTACATACAATGTTCGTCAGGAGTCGTGGTTGAGATACTGAGAGAAAGGATAAAAATTCAAAGTCCCCCGTAAAACAACCATACATTAGCCTTGAAATGCTTTGATAAGCAGCTGCAGTAAAATAATTCTAAATCAAGAGGCTGCATCCTTCTCAGCACCCCTACTTTCCACATTCCTTGGTGAAAGTTGTGTTAGGGTTTAGAGTTAAATTATTTAAATAACTTAGGTTACACAGGAGACAAAGTCTTCAGGACGTAAAGGACTTTATGAAGACTAATGTTAGGGGAGAATGAACATTAAAAAGGATTTTTATTGTCACAGGTTTACTTCACTTTAATGTAGACACAATGAGCCCATTTTAGTTGCACATTTGGCGACAGCGTTTCTCCTTGCTGAGTGGTCTTTCTATCGCTTTAAACCTAATTCATTTATAATTGTTCCCAAAGAGCCAAAGCTCTCAGACAGTGCACTTTTGTTGCCTCAGACCTTGATGAAGTAAATATATTAACAGCTAGGTACCACCCCCCTTCCATGCACGCTTTGTTCCCCGCAGTATGATTCACTTGTCATGCTCTTTTGTTTACTTTTCCTTACGTCTGCTCTCTCGCTCGCTCATTTTGTGACTCTAGGACTCAAAATGCAGCCCTGAATTTCAATTTCAGAGAAGGGCACAGAGTGGAGCTCACATATTTGGAAAGTCTGAACGCTGACAGCTCTCACAGAGAGTCCAGGTGGAGTAGAGGGCTTACTCAGGCCCAGATGGAATGAGTAATAGTCCAAATGCAATGACAAAGCTTGTTATTTTCTCAGCCTTTCGCCAAAGGTGAAGGCATAGAGCAGCATAACATGAGTCCAAGGGAGGAAAATAATGGGAGACAAACAGCGGAACCGTGTGTTGATATCATCAGGGTTCACCGGAGGATGCATAATTCATGAGGAGGTGATGAAGAGTTGAGGGTTGGTGGAGTAATGGCATGGTAGGAGCCGGAGAATAACTAGAAGATGAAAGGGGAGAGCCTTTCGCTTCATGTAGTTACCTAGACACCGACGTTCAGTTCCAGCTAAGAGAACGGCTTTTTCTGTCTCAGTGGATTCAAGCGACGCATCCACATCAGCTTGCTCTGAGGAATGCTTTAAAATAGCCCTTATTTATACCTGTGAATGGTCACTTTCTTTGGGTTCTGAATCAAACTAATCAAACTAATCAAAACTGGTCCTGTGATCATATGATATGATCATAAAAGGACATCTTAAAAAACACTTTGAAAGATGAAGTGGGAAATCAACCGGTTTTGCAGAATTGTGAATAAGTTGAAAATGAAAATGAAAATTGTAAATAGGAACCAGAGAGAAAAAAGCCTTTAACATAAATCTAGTCAAGTGGGGGGGCAAGGTTTCTCAACAGTGCATCATTTCTGAAAGCAGTCTGAATGAATCAGTTTACATCTCATGATAGGACTTACATTATTGGTGCATCACAG
>CM029390.1:11066771-11137672 GCA_017165825.1 Hepsetus odoe | reverse complement strand
CTGTCTCTTCATGTAATCCAGACACACTGGATGATGTTGAGATCAGGGCTCTGTGGGGGCCAGAAGAACTGATGCTGGTTTGAAGGCAAAAGGTAGTAACACCAAATATTGATTTGATTTAGATTTTTCTTTTGTTCACTCACTTTGCATTTTGTAAATTGATCAAAATAAACAATCATTATTTATATTTTTGAAAGCATTCTTTGTTTACAGCAGTTTTTCCACACCTGCCTAAAACCTTTGCACTGTAATGTATCTATATCTATATCTATATATATATGTATATATATATATATATATGTATATATAATGTATATAATGTATATATATATATTTTTTTATAGTCTTCAGTCTTATACACTCTTAATGATGAAAAGTATAGAAATAGTAGAAATAGCCACTTTATGCTTTAAGATGAGTTCTTTTTTTTCTCTGAGTTTTCTTTTTGTTTGTATGTGTCAATTAACAAAAGTCTAAATGTTAACAGATCCTTTAAAAAAAAACAAAAATTATTATTATTTGGTGCTACACCAAATAGCATGTTTTGACTCTTTTATTCGTACTTTTTAATTGATATCAGGATATCAGTATACCAAATATGGATGCCGTAAAAAAGGTGACAGTAAGATGGTACACAGGAGTTACTGTGATGTCAATAAAAAGCCCAAACCCATCCGCAGGATGTGCAACCTACAGGACTGCACCCAGCCCCAGTGAGTAGCTCTTAATGTCCTCTACATTCTCACACTTTTACTACATTTTGCTTTTCCTTCATTATAGTTGTCACCATTGAATGAAATATGACACTATTAAGGCCTTATGGTTGAATTTAATTTCTATTAATTAAGAACTAGTGGGTCTTAGTAGTGAAAGAAAGAAGAATAACATGAAGGAATATTGGTATGAACTGTTGGATTTCACCCATGTTTTAGGTAATGCTGAGATATTATTAACTAAATTACTATTATTACCTTTAAATACTGGATAGTTGCAGCCAGTTTTTGTTATGTTTCTTTCATTTTACAAATTTATATTGAACTAGACCCTTGGTGCAAGAAACATGCTATGAATAGCTGATTTTCATGGGGAGCATATTTCTTTTCAGTCCGTGTTGTTTTATATTTAACCTATGCGGGTAGTGTATTTTATATGTACTTGCATTAATGGTAAAGACTCATGCTGTTATTTTTATGCAAATGCACATTAGAGATACTAGAGGTACAACACTCATTTGGGCCTCCATGCAAATTTTTGTCTTTCATCCTCCATAGAAGGAACCAATATATGCACTTACATAATAAAATAAAAATACCATACATAATAAAAAACGATCCTTCTTTTGACATAATACTTCACAGGGAGAGCCTGGTGGGAAGGATTCTGATTTAATTGGGATGTCTCATGCTCTTTCTTTTTTGTTAAACATAAAGGCTTAAGTCTGTTAGAGTGCTTGATTATGGATGTGCAGTACACCAGCCTGGAGGTTTCTAAGCTTGAACTATTGTTGCTCCACGTGAAGTGTTGACAGACTTTGTGCTGGGAGCACAGTTTGCTTTGCCCTTACCCCTGCTGTCTGAACAAATATATCCCGTGACTGTGGTAGAAGCTCTTGCACATCTTCCCTATGATTTCACGCTTGAAAGAATTTGCATTGTGCACTTCTACATTCTGGTGCTGTAGCAGAAACGTTTGTCATCAGACCGCTGAATAATTACGTTTCCTCATTTTCTAATTCAGCTTGTTTTATATTCACTGTTAGGTTTCCAGATGAAGCGTAATTATATTTTAATATGTGGTTGGTTACCTATTACTGTATAAGTTATCGGTTCATGAAGCATTTTTTAAAAGGAATTGATGCAGTAATTAGTAATTATTATAACTAGTAACTAAGTTACAGTAACCGTATTATTGACTGAGTTTATTATTTATTTACACAGAAATGTGTGATAGTTAGATAGATAGATAGATAGATAGATAGATAGATAGATAGATAGATACGTAGACATGGTGTGGATAGAAAGGGAGGAGGCTCCTAGACAGCTTAGTCCTGGTTGCTTTGGGTTGCTTTCTCAGCAGTGGAATTGGATCAGTGATTGCTGGATGGTTGGCCTTGCTCCAGTTTTTTGGTGCCAAGCCAGATTGCGATGACTGTTCCTCCCTGCACACATGAACCAAGAGTTCAAACCTGCAAGGGTCTAATTCAAACAGACACCATCCTGTTTGTGCTGATTGTGAACCAGTGGTTCTTACTAAATTGGTTGTAGTTGTGTGCAGCATGAAAAGCTGAGGAGAACATAGCACAGTTGCCTTGCTAGTGCCTGTTCTGTCTCTTTTAGCTTTTGAAAACAACTGGAGTAATCCTATCTGTCTGACACACATGGTAAGGTTTATGCTCACACCTAACCATGTTATGTGGCATCCTCATAATCTGCAGCTGTTCTCATTGGAAGTGTAGCTGCAGCAACAGCCCAGTGGTGCATTTGTGTTGTTTTTTCAGCTCCCTGTGTCACTTGCAGTAAGTCTAGTGTGAAAGGATACGTTTAAGTTCTATCTACACATAAGTAGAAGGTGTGAAGAGTGGAGACCCTGATATGCATTAGAAGAAACCATTTATTGTTTTCATTTCTGAGATGTTCTCTGTGTGTTTGCAGGTGGCAGGTTTGCAGTGAGTGTTTGTATTAATCACATGGACATTGTACACAATAAGCAGAGAGTCCCAGTTCAGTGTCAGAGTTCATCTCATGCAAGCACTATATGGCAAACATTAATTACTATCACGGTTCCCACTGATTCCCAGCCATGGCCATGGTCCCGGTCCCCGGAATACTGACCCAGGAATTCCAGCAGACACACCACACAGCCCAATCATTGCACCCAAACCCTCATACCTGGTTAACCGTCTATTTAAGGATTGCCAAGCCGACCCAGACTAGTTCGTTCTTTGTTTGGTGTGCTGTCTCCAGTTGTATCGATTGTAAGTACTAGGTAACCGGCGAGCACTTATGCTTCCGCTATATTCCTTCAACAATGACAATTGCAGTGTTTCTCTGGCTAATACACTCATTTAATATCATTTGTGAAAAGTTATTTTAAGAAACTCACAATTGCTGTCAGTAGGTAATAAAATATTCAAGGTTTTACGCCTAAGGAGTAACGCCCTTTCTTCCATCGAGGTAGTGCTTCTCAGTTAAGCACATAAGTCTTATAATAGTCATACCATTGACAACTAAGGTTTTTTATTACAGTGAAACTTGGCATTTATCAGAAAAACATTTTTTCCCCCAGTGAGATTCCTTGAAAATCATGATTTGCCTAGATGATGTTGAGAAATGTCTTTTTCTTTTTCTTTTTCACATTCCTAAATGTGAAGGGCAGCGGTGGCCTAGTGGCTAGGGCGTTAGCCGCATGATCGGAGGATCGGGGGTTTAAACCCCTTCCCAATAGGTTGCCCTGAGGTACCCTTGAGCAAGGTACTGTCCCCATCACTGCTTCCCGGGCGCTTTCAATAGCTGCCCACTGCTGCACAGGTTTGAGTGTGCATGGGTTAAATGCAGAGGTCCAATTTCGTTGTGGTTCATGTGCGCTGTGCCGTGACCTCGCAATGACAAGGGTTGTCACTTTCAAAAGAAACACTTAAACATTGTTCTAGGGCAAAAAATAGAAACAAAAAACTCCTAAATGCTCTAAATCATGCTTTACAGTTACTTTACAGTAGTAGTTTTGTGTATTGTAGTATTGTGTTCTTGCTTTTTGCTTTACTTGGGTGTAAGAGAGAGTACATACATACACAACTTATCTATTTTTCTATAAATTCTCTAGAACACTTTAGAGCACCAGCTCCCCTTTGATGCAGAGACTACATCACAGTCTTCTGCTCATTATTCCAACAATAATACCTAATAATGATAATACCTGCTACTGTCCTTTTGTTGCATCCTCACAATGAACTTTAGTTGTTTTCCATCATCCATAATGGATCTTTCTGCCGCCATTATTCCAGAATAATAAGCGACTGTAACAGTGCAGCAGAGGACAGGCTTGGATATCAATAGTATTGGTGAAAACCTATGCAAATCAGAGCTTATTGTTATTCCTCAACCAGACTTAATAAGCCTAGTGCCACGAGGGTTCAGGATCTTCTAAGAGCTCCCTCTGAATTTTATTGGTCTCCAATGAGAAAGAAAGAAATCCCCAGCATGTAAAACTGATCCCTAGGCTCAAATTGTCACCTCATAGCAAACTGGTGTCATATCAAGAACATGAATGAAATCATTTTCTTGCTACTTAGTTCCCTCTAAACATATTTCTTGGAGTCATTTATCTTGTGAAATATAGTTTTTAATTTATACTTGATTTTTCAAACAGTACTATCTTGCTGGGAAGCATTTGATATTCAACATTAACAAACTGTGAAGTGTTTAATATTTAATTTTAATAATTTCATAAAACATACCCTGTAAGGCTGCACAAAATGCTTTTAATCATTAATCTCCACATTGGCAACATTTGTATTTGTATTATTTTGTATTTCTGCACACCTTAACACATTATCCATCATTTCATTTAAAGATGGATAATGTGTTACGGTGTGCTAATGCATTTGTTGCAGAAATACAAAATATGGCATTTTTTCCTCCACATAACATTCATCCCTAATGCAGCGCTAATCAGTTTTCCAAACGAATGAACGTTGAATGCCGTCAGATAAAAAAAACAGCTGTTCAGGATGGCTGGCTTTTCCTCTGAGTGTTCCTCAGATGACTTGTGCAAGCCCCTTAGTCTCTCTACAGAAGCAGTAACACAGAGTCAGAGGCTGTTAAGTTGCCTAGCATGAGAGAGTGCTTTAATGAGACGGTAACACATGGGTCTGACATTAGGGGTCTGGGGTAGGCACGTTCCCTCGGGCTCTGTGTTGCTGTATACCTGGAGCAATGCCATGGGCTTTCAGTTTGGCTTCAGACGTTCACACACCGGCTTCCCTAATGAGGAGCTGCTGAAAAGAAGTGCTCAAAACACATACTGTATCTTTTATTAAACCAATGTTTATATGCATATATTTTTTTTTTCCTAGTAAAGTCTCAGAAATGTTTTTTTCCACTTGATTTGAATGCTTTCTCAATGAAAATGAAATCACATTTTAGGATTTTTCTGTTTTTAATGTTAATGTATGGCTTAGATATGCAAGGGTTTTGAGAGAACTGCTGCTTTCAAGTGCAATTTGACTGACATGCAAAACAAGCAATCACACAAAGTTTTTGTACATTCAACAAAGCTTCTGTTACATAAGACAGTGTACCACTCAGTAGACACACTAAGTGTTGTTTACTTGCTATTGATGGCTATAAGATAAATAGCCATTAAAAATGGATAACATGAATGTTGTTTAGTTCAGTTTAGTTTATGGCTAAGTCTTAGAGGTTTTTAGAAGTCCAATGCTTGCTACTAACATTCAGCTTGATAAATGTTGGTTTTGCACTGATGACACTGGTGCACAGAAGCACAGATAGGTTAAATCTTCTGGAAGAGGTGAATTTCTGAAAGTTGTGGTGATTTTAGAATATTCTTTTACATCAGACAGGTCAGACCACCTATGCGGGTAGTACCTTTTAGCAAACCTCTAACGAAATACTTTGTTCAGATGACCATTTTAGTGAGTGGTCTGCAAGTAACCATTATTTGTGTTTACAAAACACTCACAGAGTAAATACCAAGTAACAAATAAATAATACATAGTGATTTGTGGCTGTGTGCTAGTTTAAGTATTTTTAGTCACCATCTGGAACCTGGTTCAGCAAGTCAGTCCTTCATTAAATCAAATCAGAGAGGCTTCTAATGAAGATGGCTGGTGAGCAATGAGTCAACATCTGATGATCTTATTGCAGCAAATCATTTCAGCTAATAACATCAGCCCAGTGCAGAAGCATTTTGAAAACTGTTTCTCCAGTAAAGAGTTGTGTGTGAAACCTCCTGCAAAATGTCTGTGATAAGCAATTTAGAGCAGCATCAACATTCTTGCTAGAATGGGGTGGTGGTAGTATAGTGGTAGGATACTCACCTACAGACCAGTCCCAGGTTCAGATCCCACTTCCAGCACCTCATTGGGTTCCTGAGCAAAACCTTTAACGCCAAGTTACTCCAGAGAGACTGTCCCTGTAGTTAAGAAATGTAAGTCGCTCTGGATAAGAGCATTAGCTAAATGCCATAAATGTAAATGTATAATAGCTCTATTTACTGTTGAAAAAGTTCTGAAATGGGAGTATAGTTGTGCAACACCTTTAAGTCTCGTAATATTCATGAGAAACTAACTATGAATGCACTTCTTTGCATGCATGATTCTAGTGTATATGGCGGACCATTAGATGAAACCGCACTGCTTTCTGTTTGTAATATATGTGTCTAGATTGCTTTAGTCTGCCAGCTACATGATCATGCAGCAGACGAAACCCCTTCGAAAAATCTGCATATGTTTCTGCAGGGCGTGCTGAGCATTTCCAGCTGTTTTCTGCAGAATTATGGTGCAAATTAAATTAATTCATGCTAAATGAACTCTTGTTTATGGAACAGCATGTTCAGATGATGGCAGCATGATTGTAACGTGCTTTCAGTTCTGTGGGAAATCTGAATTGATCTGCTTATCAGAATTAATTTGATGTGTGGCATAAGTGGAAGTCCTATGCGTATACATTTCCTGACATATTTCATTTCCTTCCTGCATTAAAGAGAAGGATCAGAACGATTTCCAACCAGTGCGTTATTATTTAAGACAATATTGCATTAAAAATCCATATGAATATAATGAGTTTTACTCACATGGAAAATGAGTTTTAACACATGGAAAACATTATGTTTTGTTAAATAACCAATGTGCTGTACATTGGCCCTAAGCAACACCGTAATGTATGTAAAGTTTAAATGATGAAGGCGCATATCAAGAACAAGCAGAAAAACTTTTATTTTTTCTGTTGTTACATAAACAGCAGGGGCAGATTATGGTGATGTGCTGTATTTATGTAGAGCAGATTCTTCTTGAATGAATTAACTATTAATTGCTTACACCAATAAGCCATAGCATTAAAACTACCTGCCTGATGTTGTGCAGGTCCCCCTTGTACACCAAAAAGGGCTCAGACCTGCAAGACTGACCTCTGAATGCGGCTTGTTTTAAATGGCATCAAAACATTACCAGCAGCTGAGAGGTGGACACTAGCACACTCCTCAGATGATCTGTTACATTAAAATATGGGGAATTTGGAGGGTGGGTGAACAAAGTTCATGTTCCTCAAACCATTCCTGAAAAATGTTTGCAGAAGGGCGAAAGAGGCCACTGCCATTATGGAATAATGTAGCCATACAGAGGTGCACAATGAGGGGATTTAGGTAGGTGACATTTAAGGTTTCCCAGCAGAACACTGCCCAGAGCATCACACTACCTCTTCTGGCTTGCCTTTCCATATATATTTTCATATAAATGGTCACCATTTATGCATTTGTGTATTCGAGTATTTGGTAGATGCTCTTATCCACAGCTACAGATGCTAAATTGTGTAAAATATGCAATATTAGCATTATGAATAAAGGACAGACACATATTTTTAGTTCCGTCTCATTGCAAAGAGACACCCAAGGCATGTTTAACATTTTAGGAAGTGTTTGTTAATAATATTTTAATCTCTTTTAGCAAATCATGGAAGTGATTCCAGACAATTTTGCATCTTTGGGGATTCATTATTTGCAGCTTATAGGAAAATTGTCAAAGTGAGAAGTTTGTTTAATTTGTTTAGTCATCTTAGAGGAAGAAAAAATAAAACTTTGGAAAGTGTTAGATTCTTAAAAACAGACTTATAACCCAGCTACGATATTTGACTTTTTTCTGTTCTGTTTCCTAGCCTACCACAAACTTTCGTTTTGGCCCTTATAACAAACATTGTGACATGTCTGTTCATCTCTGCTCTCAGGAAAGCCGCAACATTAGCTATTTATGAAACTTATGTAAAGGTCATCATTTTTCACCAGTAACCTCAGAGAAACAGTACAACTTATGCATTTCACATCCATCATCAGTGTTTCCTGTGGCTACCAGTGCATGAAAAACACAGAAAACTCTAAACTGTTTTGGTCTAGTTATAATAAATCCTATAAAACCAAAAATAAAAAGATGTTGATTTGGTATCTTGAAAGTTTTAATTGTATGTAAATAATTTTGAAAAGCTCATTGCTCCCACTAACATCTGACCTCCACTTTTCCTGGGGTTCCTTTATAACACATTATGATTCATACATTATGCATTATATATATAATGCCTCTAGGCATAGGGGATGAGAGGAAATCTTTACACATTAGATTAAGTGTCAGCTTTTTCTTCAGTTTAGTTTGAACATATTAATAATGGATGCAAGCTGCAAATGTACTAGTGCCTTGTTAAGCATTATTAGAACATGAGTGATTTTTGCAATGGCTTTAATATGCATGCTGTGTTAAACGGATTTGTACTTTTAAAACTGCTTGTTAATTACAAGTAAGGCTGAAAGATGAGGTGAAGATATCACATGGCTGTGCAGGAGGTTCTTGTGATCATCCTTTTAGATATTGGAAATGCAAATTGCTGTCAAAGTAGCCAGGTAGACTTTTATAAAGAAATTAAATTTGATTTAATTGATTTCCAATTTGATTAAATTTTTTTGTGTAACAATCATTCTATTCTTCATTTAAGATTTTTCCGCACTTTACCTTGCAGAAAGCTTTATCCTAATCACAGATGCCCATGATAATATTGAAGTCTGGTGACGGTGAAGGTGACTTAATGTAACGGTGGCGTGGTACTGGAAGGACGTCAGGTCAGAGCCAAGAGTTTAGAACAGGAGTTTATTGTTCTTATTGACAAAACAAACAAGACACAGGGAACGGGAGACTGCAGTTCTACACATGAAACCCTATGACTGGGGAACTGCAGTCTAGCCCTAGATACTAAGTGGTCTATACAAGGCGACCTATACCTAGTCATAGACACCAAGGTTATACAAACGACACAAAGTTTACACAACCACCACCCGTTACGCGTAGGTTTGACCTACCTAATGAGCCGCGCTCTGTTCTGACTCATCGGGGCTTAAATCGTCAGCCCCAATGATGCACACCTGCCCGCAGGGGCTCAGGTGTGCTTAGTCAGAACAGAGCGCCCTCTAGCGTACCCTAAACACCTTGTATGTGACCGAGGGCGCCCTCTAGCGTGCCCAAAACACCACACACACATGACAGAGAGCGCCCTCTAGCGTGCCCAAAACCTAACACACGTGACACTTAAACACTCCATTCAAAATACAAATGTGATTTGTGTTTTGGATCTTTGTCTTGTAATATCAATTCTCTCATCTTCAGTTTCTTTCTCTTTTTTTTATTTAATGTGGGATATTAGCCACAAATTGTTAGGATTAAGTCAAATGGTTTAATTTCTTTTTCCTCCTAACATTTCCTATGCACTAGCTGCCATACAAACCAGTGGATAAAAGCTACATTGTTTAAAAAAATCCACCCTCATGCTTAATAAAGTGCTGCTATATTTAAATGCAAACATGTCTTTGGATATCATATGTCTGTTGTGTTACATATTTTGACGATGATTCGGGCTATGCAAACTATATATCACTTTTAAGAAATATAACTTTAAAACACGGGAAACACCACTTTTGGGTTTTTCTGTAACTTACAAAGTTTGAAAACCTCTCAGAAACTGCTGTCATGCCAGAGTTTGCTTTAAAGAGTAATTGCACCCTGAAGCCATTGTTTTAATTACAAAATGAAATATATTGCATTGGTAAAACAAATAGTATTACTCTAGATTTTTTCTTTGTTTCAAACTTTCAAAATCTATTTGTAGTCAGTGTAGTGTCTTAAGCACCCTCTATGGCTTTGCACAGCTACAGGCATGCTCCGCATATATTATTAATCCAAATAGACCACGTGCCTTCGTCCTTAGTTTTTTGTAAAGAGAGGTTTAAATTCATAGCTATTCAGTTCTTAGGGAGACAGTGTGTTAAGTGGAACATCAAAAATATGTATGAGGACTCCGTCCTCAGGGCTGTTTTGAACAGTTCCGTTCCTATAACGCAGACAAAGAAAACATCTGTCTTTTTTGCATCAGTTGCCTTTTTCTCATGAGGATCCCATTTATATATGGTAATTTATGAAGAATATGTTCTGCATTTTCAGTGTAACTGATGGGACCCAAGGAGAAAATATATGTAATTTAAAACTTCGTTTTTATGGGTGGTGGTGGTTTAGTGGTGGGGTACTTGCCTACGGACCTCTGGATCAAGAGGTCCCAGGTTCAAATCCCACCTCTAGCACTACCACCACTGGGTCCCTGAGCAAGACCCTTAACCCTGAGTGTCTCCAGGGGGACTGTCCCTGTAATTAGGACATGGATGTTGCTCTGGATAGGAGTGTCTGCTAAATACTGTAAATGTAATGTTTTTTATTCATTTATATTATTTACTTTCATTTATATTATTGACTTTTATTTAAGGGACAGTGGTGGCCTAGTGGTTAGGCCACGTTGGCCTCGTGATCGGAGAATCAGGGTTCAAACCCCTTCCCAATGGTTGCCCTGAGGTACCCTTGAGCAAGGTACCATCCCCGTCTCGCTCCTCCCTGCGATGGGCTGGCGACCTGTCCAGGGTGCGTCCCCCATCCTGTGTGCGCTGGGTTGGACACCAGCAACCCCCCCGCGACCCCATTTGGGACAAGCGGCAGAAAATGGATGGATGGACTAATTTCAGACAGTATGAACTCAAGCTTTATCCTGAATTAAAATTCAAAGTACATGTAAGAGTTTTATTTTATGGGTAATTCAACGAATAAGAAAAGGTAACAAGCAAAGCCACGAAGCCGACATTATTCCTGTGTGCTTTTTTGCGTCACCAATGATTTTTACCTTGTATGCACAGCATAAACTACACAGATGAGCCCCTTTAAACAGGAAGAACATTGGAGTGCTATAGTAAATGCAGCCACAGGTCTGGCAATCCGTGTCCTGTTTAGCATGTTGGTTCCAATATAAGCTCTGCTCCTTCCTCAAGGCTGGGAACTTTCAGGTTTCAGGTTTTAAAGTTCTTGTTGTTAAAGTTCAGTTGTAAAAAAAACTTGTCTAGCAGAGTACACTTAAAAGAGTAATTATGCCCTGAAGGCTTTTTTCATTACGAACCGATATCAGTCGAGTTGAAGCAACATTACAGTATGCAAATCAGCAAATGTTTCTGCCCCCTGATGACGACGTTCACTTTCCGCTCTGCTGAACAAACATAAATGCGAAATTAGGGAAACAGAGGCGAGAAAACAGTTAAGGTAAGATAATTGTGGTTATGTAGGGAGAAATGACCAGTACTGCACCATATATAGTCACAGTGCCATAATTTATACCAAGCTGACAACCTTTACATTCACAAGGTGAATGTGTGTGTGTGTGTGTGTGTGTTTGTGTCTGATTGTAGCATCAAACTAGTGGGGTGTTTTTAAACCGTTTGTGCTTTGACAACAGTATGCTAGCTTTCCTGTAATCTGGAGTAGTACTTGGCTTGTACTGATGTGAAATATAAATATAAATATATGTATTTACCTTTTTTGATTCTTAATGGTTTTCTTTTATAAACATTTTTACATTATACTTCTAACAGATTTATTATATGCGCCATATTACAGTTCAAGCCCTCTGGGCCCACCTTGACCTTCGTTGTAGTGCTCTTCTGATCCCAGTGTGTTGCATAAAGTGAATAAAGATAACTTACCAGATTCGCTTTAACATTATCCTTCTTGCAGACGTAGGACCACTTCAACGAGACACAAATGAAGCCTAAAAGAAATGCTTTTGTCGCTTTTGCAGGTGTTGATGATGCAAGGTCATCTTTGAGGGATGTTCTTGTAATCTACATCTTCTTTTCTTTCGGCTACTCCCGTTTAGGGGTCGCCACAGCAGATCAACTGTCTCCATTTCTTACGGTCCTCTGCATCTTCCTGCTTCAAACCAAACACCTGCATGTCCTCTCTCACCACGTCCATAAACCTCCTCTTTGGTCTTCCTCTACTCCTCTTTGTGGGGCATAAGCACTAACAACATTCATTATCACACCTTCAACTTCCAGCTTCAAACTCATCACCCTACCTGACACCCTCTTCACCTCCAAAACACTCTCCACATACTCTTCCTTCAGGATAACACCTACCCCATTCCTCCTTCCATCCACACCATGGTAAAACAATTTGAACTTTATACCTGGCATTACTACCCTTCCATCTAGTCTCTTGCACACACAAAATATCAACCTTCCTTCTCTCCATCACATCAGCTAATTCTCTTCCTTTACCAGTCATGCTGCCAACATTCAAAGTTCCTACTCTTACTTCCACTCTCCTGCACTTCTTTCTCTCCTCCTCCCTCTGGACATGCCTTCCTCCTCTTTTCTCCTTCTTCTCCTTTGGCCAACAGTAGTTCAATTTCCACCAGCACCATTTAGGCTAAACAGCACTGGTGGCGGTCTTTGTTAACCCAGGCCTTGACCGGTTTGTTTCATTGTCTGCATATTGATTTGGCAAAGTTTTACACCAGATGCCCTTCCTGACGTAACCCTCCCTCTTTATCCGGGCTTGGGACCGGCACGAAGAAATACACTGGCTTGTGCATCCCTAGTGGCTCCCTAGTGGCATATTTACATGTAAAGTGATAATATTCTTTGGGGGCAGCACCCAAACCAGTATGTACAGAAAAGAAGTGTTTGGATACATTAACACAGAATGAAAGGCTGCATGCTGTTTGCAGGGAGAACATGATATAAGAAGTATGATAGGAACGCAATCTGGCCTTGGCTTTTATCAAGACAAGCTCAAGTTAGGTAATTGGGAATTTGTTTGATAAATTCAAAGATGACCTGTATAAAAGGTCCACAAAGGATTTATTCAGCCAAGTCTCAAAGTCGTTTTTAGAAGCGTTCACTGAACATTAATTGTTTGTTGAGTAGATTTTGTTGCCAACCACAGCTTTGAGATGTCTGCAGTAAAACGCAATTAATTTTTCACATTATTTTACCATATTTTGGTCCAAACAGTTGTCTCATGGGCTCACTATGTCAAATCCTTCCTAAATTGTCAGGAGATTGACTTAGCCATGCACCTTTATCATTTTTAAGGAACCACTCTTGAGTCTATTTGGCTGTTAGTTTGATGTTGTCTGGACATAAATACATCCATGTTCTCCCCTTTCTTGGCTGATGAGATTTAATTGTACCTAATAGCATCCACTCTTTGTTTTGCTCAATTTATGTTTCCCCTTTGATAATGTGTTATGCCTCAGCACCATTTGCAGAGAAGCTGGTCCACATCATGATGCTGAGTTTTGTGTGCTGTGCAGGAACGGTGCTTATTGTTCATTGTTTATTGTTCTGTGTAACGCTGCTATTCCGTCTGCTCTCAGGTTATGCTTGAATCCTTGTCAATTTGATTACATTATAGTCTGAAAAGCCAAAATCTGAATATTTGTGTGTCCTGTTTCATGTAAAGCTGAAAACTTTATGGCACCTTGTGTGCTTTGCACACCAGAATTTCAGAAACTGGGATGGGCTTTACAAATAATAACATCAATTATGTTGGCCAATATTATCAGTACGCAGCACAACCGGTAATGTCAACCAGTTTCCTTGGTTGTACACTCTAATATACTTTTTTTTTTCTCTGTAGCAGAGACTTAACTACACACCGAATATTAGTTAATGGTTTTGCGCTGGTGTCTCTGATGATGAAGTAGATCTGGACTGGGTTTGGGTTTCATATTTAGCATGACCACCCAGTGAGGTCTAGTGAGGATTTAAAAGAAACATGTAGAGACAGGTAGGAAATGGCCTTTAATTTCATTCTGTTTTTCACCTGTTCTGTTTTTCACTGGGTCTGTTTCCAAACCCTTCAGCAACCTTTTCCACTTTGCGCAAAGCTTGTTGTCTATAAACAGTAATCCTCTGGACCACTTTTAGTTCACTCACTCACTCATTATCTTAACCACTTATCTGGAGTCAGGTCACAGGTGGTGCTCAAGCCTTTCCCAGCTCTCACAGGGTGAAAGGTGGAGAAACACCCTGTCACCATGCCAGTCCATTGCAGGGCAGATGCACATACACACACACACACACACACACACACACACACACACACACACACACACACACACACACACACTCATACGTAGGTGGGAGGCCAGGAGCGTCTCGCTGTGAGGGGATAGCAGTACCCACCATTGGAAAGTTTACTTTCAGTTCATATTTGTATTAAACATATGTGTTAAAACGCACCTCTGCTGCCTCAAAAAACCTCTCAGACCTCTACCATACAGCTAGATGCCATTAGTTATGACAATTATCTAGCTAACATTTCAAGAAATGGAAAATAATTACTCAGGACTCCATCACAGCTGGTGACATGCCTTTGAATTATAAGACTTGCACATCTTTATTCTGCCATGTTTTGGACAGAGCCTTCAGATTTGTACATTGTTTTATACAGGACAATAATTTCCACCAGTAATAATGCCTTCTTACAGAAGTCAGGGGCGTCCAACCGGAGCTGTCCCTCTAATATACTCATTTCTAATCCTGTACTTATCCTCGTCACACCCAACGAAAACCTCTGCATCTTTAACTCTGCTGCCTGTATTTTTTGTCAATCATTTCATAGTCATGTCATTTCTTTCAGAAAATATTAATTTATTAAAATATTAATATTAATACTTCATTGCTTTACAAATTATACTGGACTGCATAATAATCTAAATCTAAAAGATCTAAAGAATAAATAAATCTTAAAAAATAAATCTAAAAATAATCTAAAAAAAAACAGGAATAAATGTCATTCTTGCTTTCCATCGTTTATTACTTTGGATTTTTGGGTTCAGTACAATATGTCAATATATTCAGCTTAAGTTGAAAACTACCCTAAAACAATTAAGGTTTACTGCAACGAAATGCTGGAGGATTATAGCTCGATAATACTCACGCTCCTTAACTGCTGCTGTAATTATAATGAGCATGTCCAGGAACTGGGGAAGTGGTGGCCTAGTGGTTAGGGTGTTGGCCACATGATTGGAGGAGCAGGGGTTCGAACCCCTTCCCAGTGGGGGAAGAGATTCTAAAGCAAACATCCATGCTATCAAGAAAGTACTTTATACATTTCCTTATATATTTAGATCATGTAAGATGTTCAGTTCTCCACTGATTGATATGAAAAGCCTACAGATTATGAGAGGTTATTAATTGCAGGCAGCTGTCACGTACTTCTGAGAAGAAAGTGTACTTCAAGTGAAACACGTGTAGGAAGAGGACAAGACTGACACATAAACAGTTTAGAGCTGCTTATTTCAAACAGGTCAAGAATAAACATAACTTTCTATAATTCAGACTGCGAAGAAATCATTCATGTCTTCACACCTTCATTTCTGAAGCTATTGTGAACACATGAGACTTACTAAAGAGCACCAACATGGTCTGATCTTTTTGTTAGCAAGTTTGGTAAGAATCTCAGTCTAACACACTCTTAATAATAAAGGTGCCAGAAAGGTTTCTGCGCCATATAAAAATGCAGTTCTGTGTTTTAAAAAACCTCTACACAATGTGAAGAGCACACATAATATACATCATGTTTAGTGTGACGGCTCTTTGAAGGACCCTTAAGATACATTGTGTTTATGTATGCTAATAAAAGGTTCTTCACACTCTCACATTCCAATTACAAGAGGTTCTTTGGGGAATTAAATTTTTTTTTTCTGAGGCATTGGTTAAAGTGCCCCTAGAGACTTTTTCAAAAGTGTAGCTCATTCTGCTTAAGTGTCATTTACTTTATGCACAAGGTAATCACTAATTAGCACTTAATTTAATAATCACTTTGATAATAATGTCCGCCTTAAATGTGTTTCTTTTAACAGAGCAATTTGTTTGACAACTGTGTATTTGTGTGTGTGTGTCCGTGTGACTGTGATGATGTGTGAGCTGATAATGACACATGTTCATCACCCTCATACTTCTTTTTTTTTCATGGGCAAGTGTCATTCCTTCTGGAATATAGAAACCTAGTATTCATCATTTCATCATGGGCAGTTGTATTGGAGAAAGAAAGTTTGTCTAGAACCAACATTTCTAAAATGAGAAATGTTGCAATTATACAATCACTGCTGAAGGTGCATTGCTTCTGAAGTACTACAGGAAGAGTGTTTTACAGCCTAGGTTTCATTTGTTCTGTTTCGATTAGTCCAGTTGTTTTATTGACCTACACTAGTTCCACCAGCCTGTAACAATATGTGCACTAAATCTGTTCATTGATCTCAGCTTCCCTATGTGCTGTCTCTGACTGGGGTATCTGTAGTGCTTTCCATCGCTCTACTTTCCCTTCACAGATTGCACTCCAGACAGTGTCAAATGGCTACAAATTCTGGCACTAAAAAGTCACTACAAGTGACTCCCATATGGAGCTTGTAGTAGATTTGGTTGTTCTTTGTAATAAACCGTAGGGAATTTAAACCGATTAGGAATTTGAAATCTGGGAAGTTAGTTTCAGTGGTATGATACCAATAGTCTTATTTCAGATTGTGAAAGTGAAAGTGACTACCCTAGTCACTGTGAAACGCAGCACAACACAACTCAACGAAATTCAACCTCTGAGTTTCACCCATACACACACGTGCAGCAGGGGGCAGCTATTGAAAGCGCCCGGGGAGCAGCAACAGGGATGGTACCTTGCTCAAGGGTACCTCAGGGCAACCTACTGGTAAGGGGTTTGAACCCACCGTCTTCTGATTCTGTGGCCAACTCCCTAACCACTAGGTCACCGCTGCCCCTATTGTCCCTAAATGTCCACTATTTAAAGCAATTGCTTATTTACTTTTTTTACTTTTTATTTACTTTTTTTTTATTTACGCTGGGGCAGCGGTGGCCTAGCGGTGGCCTAGCGGTTAGGGCGTTAGCCGCATGATCGGAGGATCGGGGGTTCAAACCCCTTCCCAATAGGTTGCCCTGAAGTACCCTTGAGCAAGGTACCGTCCCCATCACTGCTCCCTGGGCGCTTTCAATAGCTGCCCACTGCTGCACGGGTTTGAGTGTGCATGGGTTAAATGCAGAGGTCCAATTTCGTTGTGGTTCATGTGTGCTGTGCCGTGACCTCGCAATGACAAGGGTTGTCACTTTCACTTTTTTTTTTTTTTTCACTTTAGTTGTAAATAAGACAATTTTTATGAACATGTAATTTTTGCTATTATTTGCTAATATGAAAATGCCTGTGCCATCAGTCCAAACCAGTTCTGGCTTTTCACATTTTCGTGGTCTTTTCTTAACAGGTGGATAGCTGAAGAGTGGGAGCATTGCACTAAAACCTGTGGTAACCTCGGTTACCAGATCCGCGTGGTACGCTGTGTCCAGTTCCTCCATGAAGGCAATAATCGTTCCATCCACAGCAAGTACTGCAGTGGGGAGAAACCAGAGGTCAGGCGACCGTGCAACAGAGCGCCCTGTCCAGCCCAGTGGAGGACTGGAGCCTGGTCTGAGGTGGGCCTTTATGTCTTGTTAGGCCATTTGATATAAACGACATCACTTCACTATTCCAAATAGATCATTTTAGACCTTTTTGTCAGCACAGCTGATATACAGTAGAACCTGTGTATATTTGATTGTGAGCTACAGATCAATGAAAAGAGGAAGTTTCATTTGGTTGCTTAGCTATGTCCAACCATCATCTTCAAAAAAAGGTATCTATTCTGCAAAGTATAAGTGCTTATATACAAGCTTATGCGGTTTAGTAGTCATGTCCGAATGGAGTGAATGGGATTCAAGAGAGTACACTTTGAGCATGTTAAGCATAGCAGTCTTACGTTAGCTAATGTTAACCGACATAATAACTCAAGGAACTTAGCAGAAAACAGTGTCGTTTTATTAGAACACTTCTTTTAAACGGGTGCGGTCTGGTCCAACATACATTTAGCAAGCTGATGCTCCTTGGCTTGGGAATAGCATTTACATATTCGCAAGTCTGATATCATGCAGCACTGAATCAATAGCTCAGCTTCCTTCCTAATCCATTACCAGCATGCCTGTAGCAGTTTGACTTTAAACTCTTTAAACTCTGAGACATGGCTGTGCATTGAGAAAATTGTACAGATTAATTACACTCAAATACTCTTTGTTTCGAATCTCTCACTGAGACCCAGCATCTATTACAGCTACAGTACTGTGCAAAAGTTTTAGGCAGGTGTGGAAAAATGCTGTAAACAGAGAATGCTTTCAAAAATGGAAGTGTTCATCATTTATTTTCATCAGTCAACAAAATGCAGTGAATGAACTAAAGAGAAATCTAAATCAAATCAATATTTGGTGTGACCACCCTTTGCCTTCAAAACAGCATAAATTCTTCTAGGTACACTTGCACACAGTTTTTGAAGGAACTCGGCTGGTAGGTTGTTCCAAACATGACTGTGTTTCAACCTCTGTGTGACATTGATGATCATCAGCACCTGTTTGGTGAAACTGGTTGATCATACACCGACTATAATCCTACAAAATCCCTGACTGTGTGCAAGTGTACCTAGAAGAACTGATGCTGGTTTGAAGGCAAAAGGTAGTAACACCAAATATTGATTTGATTTAGATTTTTCTTTTGTTTGCTCACTTCGCATTTTGTAAATTGATAAAAATAAACAATCATTATTTATATTTCTGAAAGCATTCTTTGTTTACAGCATTTTTTCACACCTGCCTAAAACTTTTGCACAGTACTGTACATTCTTGATTGCACTCTTAAGTCAAGGCAATATTGAAACAATTTATCATTGCATTTTCTTACAAAGCCATTCCAGCATGAACTACGCTGTTAACAGTAGTGTTGGCATCTTGTTGAGACATACTGTGATGTCAGGCAAAGGTAGATGGCAGCTTATACATTTCATAAAGTGATAAAATAAATAGATAGAAGTATTGTTTTCTAGTTTATTCAACTTTAACAGAACTATGTGTGAATTTGCTTTTAATTAAAGTTGCTGCTTCAGCATTAAATAGAATTGCAATGTTGTCATCACATCATTCAAACATTTAAACTGTTAAACATCTTTCTTTAACCACTTTTAATTTCAATGGAAAATTAACAGTGACATTTTGAGCCATTTCTATTGGACAGTTTGTCATGAAATGTTTGGTTAATGAAAAGTTTAACTGCCATTTTTAAAAAAGATTGAGAATTCCCTTAAGAGTTCGGCTTCTGGGCATTATTCTTTACTGGAAGTTAATTTAGCTAAACTTTAGAAGCAATTTAGGAAAATAAGCTTAAATTACATTAACAACCTGAAAGCCGAGACACATGGCTTCAGGAACACTTACACTCCATCACAAAATAATGCATGTAATTAGAGAATGTAAACATGTGCAATTTTGAAACATTTAAATTTTCCTTTATGTGTTCTAGTGTGTGCAGGTGCTTGAATGGGTTATGCCAGATTAACTAATTGAACTGATAAGGTGGGGTAATTGGATAAATCATGTTTTGGCCAAAAGTGCCTGGGGGCTGTGATTGACAGTTAAAATGCAGTGAAATTAAGTATGTGTTGTTTGAAAAGAGGGTACACATATAATTATTAGGTGCTGGTGACAATCAAGCATTCATGGCAGTATTAGAGAACTGCCTTGAGAAAGAAAAAGGCCACATGAAAAAGGCAGTTCCCTTCATTCATCTATCAGACATCATTCACTATTCAAATTCAAATGACCTTTTTGACCAGACTTAAAATCAATGAATCCCAGTTGACATTTGCAAAGGCATTGCAAACAGTAACAATCTTATTACACAACTGTGATATGCAAATATCAGAGAGCATCAGAAAGAGTATTTTTACATTATAACCTTTTGTGTTAATATCTTGTTAAATTTAAACAAAAAATTGAATATGCAGTTCATCAGACAAACCATATTTTGACTGCAACCTGTGGTTCAGGTGAACTGCTGTAATATAACTGAATTTCTTCATTTCAAAAAAGTTTGAAATGTTCCAGTTCCAGTTTTAATTGTTTAATCATTGCATGTCGTTGACTTTTTCATTAGGACTGTAATTTAGGAATATGAAAAAAAATTGTGAATTCACTATAATCTACAAAATCTGGAATACAACAGGCGAATAAAGGGAACGGAGGCGCAAGTGCACGATGAGACCAAGGGGGTTTAGCTTATTCAAGAAATGGAATCCACATACACCTTCGATTCCCAACAAAGAGCGGATAACTATGGGTCGGCTTGGCAATTTTTGTATAGGCAGTCGGGCAGGTGTAGGGGATTAGGTGAGCCGGGTGAAGGGAGTGATGGGTGACCTGTCAGTAAACCAGGATTGACTGGGATCTGGTTGGAATCGTGACAACATACAACAGCCTTCTATCTGAACCCCACACAGATCTGTCTGAATCCAAATGCTGTTCATCTGAATTTGTTTTTCAGCTTGACAAAATTCCCTGTGAATTGCAGCTTAACCAGACAAAGTGCTTCCTAAATTTTTCGGGGCAGCAGTGGCCTAGTATTTCGGGACTCGGATCCAGGATTGGAAGGTCGTAGGTTCGAATCCGAGACCAGTAGGTTGCCCTGAGATACCCTTGAGCATTGGACTGTCCCTGTCACTGCTCCCCATGCACTTTAAATCACTGCCTCCTGCTGCACAGTGTTTATGGGTGAAATGCAGAAGTTGAATTTTGTTGCGGCTCACTGTGTGCTGTGTTGCGTTTAGCAACGACAAACATAGTCACTTTCACATTCACTTTATTTTTACCATAATTTGAAGAAAGCCCCCCTCAAGTCTAAAGCAGTCTAACGAGGCAACAAGCTTCAATCTTAACCCAACAACATTCTGTCTGAATCAAAACTCTTTTTAAACATCAGTTACCCAAAATAAATTAACTGGAATTAACTATAACTTGACAAAATTCTCTGTAAACTGCTCTGTAACTTTACAAAATATGTCTGAAGTTCATCATAACCTGAAAAATATCTTTTCTGCAAACACAAATCTATTTTTTTTTTTAGGAAAATACAGAAATGTGAACTATGCTGCTGTTAGAAGAAGAAATGTTCTTACAGTGAAACTGAATGATGTGCTTGACTCTGACTAGATGTTCTCTCGTTAATTCTTACTCTTTTTCTCTCCCTTTCTCAGTGTTCAGTGACCTGCGGAGAAGGGGTGTCTAGGCGGCTGGTCACATGCCGTACCGGAGATCAATGCAGTGGAGAGAAACCAGAATCTCAAAGGCCTTGCCGGTCAGGACCTTGCCATGGTAAGCTGCCTGGGGCACTTCATGACAGAAGCCCTTCCAATGCCGCTGAGCCCACATTTAGCCCAAACATTCCTCTGTTTGCTGGCAGACAGTCAATAAATAATATCAATAGGAATATTGAGAAATCCAGCAGCAATATTGGATAACTGAACCGGTTAGTCCTGTTGGCACATTTTGCTTATATTTATTCAACACAACCCAGAGAAAAGAAAACATACCATATACATTGCTGTATAATTCAACTGTAATGACACTAAATCTGAACAGATATTTCCCCTTATATGGAAATAACCAACAATGAAATAAAGTACAGCATACCAGATTTACAAACATGAGAGACCAAGCTAATAAGTATAAGAAGCACTAAAAACCTTTCACATGTTTTAGCCTGCTGGCAAATGTAGCTATTTCTCAGTGCCTTGTGATTGGAATGAAATAATACATTTGAAGGACCCTTATTTCTTTCACTTTCTGAATTAAGCACCTAAACATGTACTAAACCGCTCTTCTTTGAAAACATTTAATTAGGTCACAAAATGCCAAGAGATCCTTAACACCTCAGAATTTGTTGTTAAAAATTGTCGTCTGCATGAGTAATTTATTCTGTGACACTCTTCACTTTGTTTAGACCTTTACTCCACCTCAACGTTCATAAAGTCCATTCTTGGCATTTTCGTTAAACTAAAAGGTTTCTAGTTTCGTTGGGCAAGTGCCATTTTTTCTTCTTCTTGATATACAATTGGTTCCTTCAGCATTAAACTAGTAAATTGTTTCTTGGGTCTAAAACTGACTGTTGTCTGATTAATTCTCTCTACACCTCAGCCCAAAAAATTGACCCTGATTGTAGCACAAAGAATTTCTGTTTAAAGCCAACTGGGGCAGCGGTGGCCTTGTGCTTAGGAAGTTGCCCTTGTATCGGAAGATTGTGGGTTAGATTCCCCACCAGTAGGTTACCCTGAGGTACCCTTGAGCAAGGTACTGTCCCTGTCACTGCTCCCCAGGCGCTTTCAATAGCTGCACAGTTTTTGCATGGGTTAAATGCAGAGGTCCAATTTCGTTGTGGTTCACTGTGCGTTGTGCTGTGACCTCGCAATGACAAGGGTTGTCACTGTCAACTACAGCTGAGAAAATCCTTTTTGAACTCTGCAGCTCAACAGAAGCAAAGTTTGCATCAAGTTCCATCACAACCCCCCAAAAACACAGTAAAAACTCAAATGGGAGTAAAGGCAGTCTGGAATAATCCCATTTAAAGTGAACCAAAGTCCAGCAAATATTTAATGCTTTATCAAGGGCACTCTGGAAGGTCTTAAGATTGAGAGTTTAATCTGTGGTCAGTGATAAGACAGAAAGGTTACTGGTCCGTAGGAAGCTATCAGAAATGGATTGTGATAGCTCCCTTCATAAATACCATTACCTCTCAATGTTTAAAACATAACCAAGACTTTAGGAGAGCGTGTCAAGTTTGGCAGCATCTGGAAAAAACATTCCAGAGAAGTTTTGAAAACTGCTAGTTAAAGTCTTTTAGTTTCCTTTGCACAATGCAAAGCTGTTCTCAGCAGGGGAACATAGAATGTCCAACCCATATTAAGTGAAACTTTTAAATAACACTGCAGTATTCTCCTAACAAAAGGATGTCCTTCGAGAGCTCAAAGTGAATTTGCCATTTGTAAAAGACAAGCAAACCAGCACTGATTGGCAGCAACGGTTCTTAATCCTACTTGTAACAGAGAAATGGACTAATTGTATTGATTATTAATTCATGCCCCTCTATGGGTTTTTGAAGAACAGCTCTTGAGCTGCTTGTCAGCACTTATTAATGTGATTGATGAAATGTGGACCTTAGTAGCTCCATTAGAAAGACAGATTTGCTTCACTGATCGCTGAGACGGAGTTCATTTAGACCGGACCTTTGTAAAGGCAGATATGTTTCAGAATTGTGCTTGAATGCTATCATTTACACTCTGATATGTAGGTATGGTTACCTACTGATCAGCCATAACATTACAAGCACCTTCCTAAAATTGCATGTAATCAATAAGACCTGAATTTGTGCTCTGGTATTTAGTAACAAGACATTAGGAACACATTAAGTTTTGTAAACTGTCCATGGATGGGACTATTTTGTCCAGCATATCTCACAGATGCTGATTAGGTTGAGATCTATGAAGTATGAAGGCCTAGTCAACAGCATGAACCCTTGCTGCTATGCATTTAATTATTCCTAAACATGGCAGGAGTAAGAAGGGATGTACTCTATCTGCAGCAATATTTAGGTGGGGGGGTATATGTCAAAGTCAAATTCAGAACATCATGGCAACCATCAGACCTTCTTCCATTGCTTCCATTGTTCAGAAATGGTTTAGGGAACATGAAAGTGTTGACTTGGCATTCAAACTCTCCAGATTTCAGTCCAGTCACTAAGGCCTTGTAGCTTTCAGCTTTTTTAAAGGCAGACATCTTAAAGCTGGATAAAACAGCACACCTTCAGAGATCTCCTGGATTCCATGCCTCCATGTGTCAGAACTGTTTTGGAATGAAGACCTACACAATATTATGGATGTTATTATGAATTATGAACCTACACAATATGGCATGAATGTTATGCCTGTTTTTTGTTGTTGTTGTTGTTGTTGTTGTTTTTTAATATGGTTAAAGATAATAGGAATGGACAAACATGCATCAAAAGTATAATCATTTTAGGAACCACGCATGGTAAACTATATTAAGGAAGTATCTTTTATACATTGATTTTCACTAAACAAATACTTTATATCGACCCTTTATGCTAAAAATTGTGTGTTGCATAAAAAACCTAAATAAAAGATTTCTGTCACAGATGAACCTTGTGGAGGAGACAAGTCCATATTCTGTCAGATGGAAGTGCTGGCCCGCTACTGTTCCATCCCAGGCTACAGCAAGCTTTGCTGTGAGTCATGCAGTAAAAGGAGCAGCATTCTCCTGCCTGAGGCTGCTGAAACAGAAGAGGAAGTGCGCTTTGGGTCCGCCTCACAGCTCCTAGAGACCCTGTCAGCCTCCATCAATGGCACCCTCAAGCTCCCTTCCCGTGGTCCAGGCCCAGCTGGACGTAACACAAAGCAAACCTCCACAGCTGCACCACACAGACCAAACGGCGAAAATAAAAGTCCTAAACGCTCTGCACAGGCCACCAAACCCAGTGCCAGGAACCTGCCTGCTTTGGCAGTTCATGGACAGTCCAGCAATGCAACTTCACAGCAGCCGGATAGTTCTCGAGACAGCCGGTGGCTCAAGGCATTATCTAAAGTGGAAAGATGAAGGCAAACTTTTTGGTTTTCTTTTTTTTTCTTCTTCTTCTTCCTCCAGGACTCTCTTTTTGTTTTTGTAGATATAATATATTAGCTTTATCCCATGACTTACTTCAGATCTTGCTTATGAGAGATTTTAGAGCGAGCGAGAGAGTAAAGTGCTGGTTCACTTTCTGGTTTCTGGGTCCCCCCCACAAGTGTTCATTCACACTAGTCAACTCATACATCTCCGGTTTTGGATAATATGCCAAAGATCTTGCAAAAATAGTTAAAGGTCTTTTTTCAAAGGTTTGGTTTGTGGAGGTTTTGCACAATAGCCTATGCTAAAGAGACACCAGTGGTACTTATTATCAATTGCTTCTAGTTAAATTGATTTTTAGATTTTCTTTTTTTTTTTTTTTACTGGCTCAGAACTTTGTTTGTTTAACAAACAAATATTTATGAATGTTCCTGTAAATACTGTATGTGTAAAAGTCAGTATTATTTTAAACTGAAACATGGTGCAAATTTGTACTGTTCAAGTACATTTACAGTAGACATATCTGAAGATATGTTCACAGTTTTCCCTGTCAAAACAGACCAACCAGTGTGAAAATTATAGGATGCTTTAACCATTCTGTGAACACTTTGAATACCAATGTCTTTCAAGGGATTTCTTTCAGTCATAAGCTTTTGTCTCTGTAACTGCATCAAAATGTCTTGTCAAAGCTGAGACTTGACATCTGTTTCTGCCTGTTATCCAGTACTGTATTCTCTGTTGTAGCTAAAGGTTTATTTCTTGAAAGCAGAATGCCAGGACACATTTAGATGTCAAGATACAACGTGGCCACTTCTTAGGAGTCCATCACATGCACAGCAAGTGCATGAAATAGGCATTGAGCTGGAAGTGACATGGACCTTTCTTTGTGAGAAACGCATTTCACAATGTTTTGTGCTTTTGCTTGCAAGAAGAAAGATATTTATTTTTAACCAAGGGTTATATCTCAACCACAATGCATCTGACTGCAATAGCAAGGAACCCCCATGTACACAAAAAAACCCATTCACACAATCCGCCTATGTGCCACTGTATAGCTGCTGTATATAGGTTCAAGGACTTTAGAGTATTTATTGAGTACCTAGACTGTTTTAGGTCCCTTGCATACAAGCAGTTGTTAGCCAAAAGAAAGAAGCAAACAAACAATAAAAGAGCAAAATTGTTGGTCTTCTGCAGATTAACGCTTCAGTGCAAATTAGCATTTAGAAGTAGCATCAGCTAATGCTTTAGATATCGTACATTTTTTTTTTTTTTTTTGAGAAAGCTGCCTAGTACAGCTGTTAAGCTCTTAGTGTAGACCCAACAAGGCTGTCATTCACAGCTGTTTCAAATCAGTCCATGATAGAATACCCAACGAAGCTGTTCTTACAGATAATTCATTTTGATTTTGATTAATAAAGTTCACTCAAACGTAGAGGAATCCATATGGGTATAATTCCCATTGGCAAAAACAGGCAAACATGGAAAATGTTGGTGTTTGTAGATATCATTTTTAGATACAAACCTTGGAATATTTTGGTTGTAATGTCTTTGACTTACTGCATGTGACGACTTGGCTGCTAATTTCATGCAATGCTTCCCAAGAGAACGAATATTTTAGGATTTTTTTGTAGTTTTTTTTTTCTCCATTGACAATCCCTGAGCCTCAGACAGATTCACTATATAGAAAACGAGACATATCTATCCCCAATGCTACCTGTGCAGTTCATTAATGCCCCAACTAGCAGTCACTTTTTAACAGCTTGCAGTCATTTCTATCTTTATTTGTACTTACATTTGTTAGTTGTAATTGAAGTGTACACTACTGATGCTGTTTGTTGTAATGGGGAGCACATAGCAATAAAGACTATACTAAACATTTGCCTGTCACTCAAGTGATCTTCAGTTCACAAGTGCTTTGCCTTGCATTTTATACCGGCTTAACCTGAGGGGCTGTTGAATAAAACGATCTGGTGGGGTGGGTGAATCTGAAATATGAGCTTGGAGAAATCAAATCTTCCATTATAGCGGCTGCTATTTATATTCATCCTTTACTGGCTCAATGAGAGTCGATCGCACTGACTGATAAAATGACAGATGGAGGTATAAAGCATTGCTTTATCTTCACAGCATCAGAAGCCTGATTTCTAAGGGAAACGCGGGACAAAAATTGTTTGCAGAAAACACAACCCGCTAGGAACTTGCTTGTACTGGAGCAATTTTGTTGCCATTTGGATGCATGACTAATTATTTTGTTTATTTTGTTTTGTGAATTTTCTTATTTTTCACTCTACATTCCAAAGCATGTGTTGATATTCATTGCTCAGATTTGGGAGAAAAATAGATTAAATAAATATAAATTATAAGTATAAATGATATAAATCTGAAATAATACATATTCAAATTGATACCCTAATTATTCACCATTTTTATTTTCATTTCTTTTCATTTATTCAATCATTTAATTTAGTGTCTAATAGGGTTTCATAATGTACAATTTATATTCATAATGATTTATTTCAACAAACTAAATATTACCATAGTAACCACCCAAAAAAAAAAAAAAAACAGGAGAAGAATCTATAGTTTCATTAAAATATTTTTAATGCAGTAAGCCTGGCCTGGCCTGGGCTGATTTAATTTTTTTCCTTTTCAACAATCACAAAGGTTCTCCTCATATTTCAGTGATTTTAAAAGATGATCTGTTTTGATTATCTTTGGTGTGGGGTGTCTATAAGTATATATATATTTACTCCCAGTCCAGTCAGGCTGCCTCAACTGTGAATCATGTAAATGCATCGATAGTTGTGATTCACTGTCCTGTAGTGGACAGTTTTCTGGTGGGAAATGCAAAGTCGATGTCATGCATGAAAGACTGTCATCCGATGAGAGCCGAGCTGAACATATCCTCATGATTTTCTAGAGTCATGGTGGATTGTGAAAATTCCAGCATGCTGTTGTTCATGGGCCTAATCAAAAATGTGTGTGGTGTTTCATTCAGCAAATATTGTGTGGCGACCGAGATAGAAACATGTCATGTTTTAAACATCTGTAAGGTGGATCATGCAAAAGTGTTTGTTAATGCAGCAAAATCTGAATCAAAACAATTTAACGTTAGGAAAGATAGATAGACATTAGATAAAAGAGCTAATTTTCTTGACATCTTCCTCTTCTTTTGGCTGCTCCCATTTAAGCTTCGCCAGTGCAGATCATCCGTTTCCATTTCTTCCGGTCCTCTGCATCTTCCTCTTTCAAACCAACCACCTGCATGTCCTCTCTCACCACATCCATAAACCTCCTCTTCTCCTCTTTCCTGGCAGCTCCATCTTCAACATCCTCCTTCCAATTTAATCCTCATCTCTCCTCTGGACCAATGTCCAAACCAACGCAACCTTGCTTCTCTAACCTTGTCTCCAAAACATCTAACCTGAGCTGTCCCTCAAATATACTCATTTCTAAAATGAGCAAATTCTCTTGACATCCAAATTAGAAATTGCATGGATATTAATCAAACCCTTTTTTAAAAATGAAATGCGATTAGCAAATGCAGGTACGGGATAAAATTAATACAAATAATAATGAGCTTCCCTAAGAAGAGTTTTAGAAATAAATGCTTATAGCTTTCGTAGTGTTTAAGCTTCAGTGTTTAAGCAATATTTCCAAAGTACTGTTTATGTGCTGGAAAGGCTTTAATCTTTGCCTATATATCTATGAGATTACTGCCTTCAACATGTTAAGAAATATTTAGAAAAGTGTCCAGTGCAGTCAGTTAATAGTGAGTATTGCTCAAGGTCAACTTCTCACAAGACAATTCAATTTCATGCATGTCATTTACTCATGTTCCCTTCTGCCTTATGCTTTTAAAAGCATTGGAGTGATCAGCTACAGCTCAAAATAGCTTTTCTAAGAGCACCATGAAATTGCATCTTCAACACAAATCACATGCCTTTGGCAGTTGGGTGGGTAGCAAAGCTCTGGCCGTTTTGTTTTAACAGTGACGTTGCAGTTGCTGTGGAAGAAGCACTACTTCTCGAAGGAGAACACTGAAATAGCAGCTAAATGTGTCAGCTGGCAAATGGCCTGGCAGAATAGATTAATTTGAACTGTCATCCTCAGGTGTGAATGGACTCCATGATAAGAATAATAATGTGCTGGCCCCAAATTCACCACTGGGACCAAGAGCGAACAAGAGCAATAGCATGCTGAAACTGACTGATAGCATCTAGTTTCATGAAAAATTATAATCACAGCAAATCAATAAAAGCAGAACCCACTTCTCGTTAGTTTCTAATGAATATGTTCTGTACATATGTGCCTTTTGACCTGATCTTTCCCTCATCAATATTTCAGAAAATCTGTAGGCATGTTTAATATTACACAGGATATTGTGGACTGATAAGACATGGTAGCGTCAGATTTTCAGTTGATCAGCCACTGGTTTATCCCCAGCATGCCAATCCCTTAAGTGTGGTTGAAGGAAAGAAAAAAAATCTATATATACATTCTGGGGTGACTCTGACCAGTGTGAAGCTTTCATAGACTATCAGATCCAGCATTCATCTTTTCATGCTCATCTTTGGGATGGGACTACATGGGCTCATTTCATGCATATTTTTGTGCTGTCTCTCATATAACACCTGATTCCACTCATTATATAATTAACAAGCTCCTTATCGCCTGGATCAGGTGTGTAAAGTGGGGAAAACACGCCAAGCATAGGGTCACAAGTGCTGGGTTTAGGGAGCCTTGGCTAGTTGACTTATTCCAGATGTGGCATTTTAATTTGGAATCTCAACATTAATCCAAATAAGTGTCAGTGCCATTAAGTCAAGAGGGAATAAATCAATAACAGCCAGGATCATTAGTAAATAGACGGGAAAGCCAGTCATGAAGAAAAATGCTTTAAAGGCATTCAGTACATCAAGAACATTAACAAACACATTGATAGCTACAAAGGGCAGAATAAAGCAGAATTACATTAGACCTTGTATACAACATTACAACTATATCATTAAACATTTATAGGAAAAAAATGTACAAACCTAATTCTTTCTAGTTTCTGAGACAAAATATTTTGGGACCGACAACAACCTCTAAGTCAGTGAAACAAAGGGGACAATGCAGAGAAACTGGGACTGCGTGCCACGCATATCGCTATACATACCATCAAGTGTGTTCATCATGAAGGGGACGTCATGTCTTATGTATTCATCCAGCAATACCCTTCACATCCTTTAAGACTTCCTCAAAAATATTTTCTTTGGAAAATGTTTTGGAACATGTGATGTTCAGATTTTTTTCTAAAACTGCATGTCCAGGCCAGTGAGCCTGTTGTTTCTGAATTAGAATGGGTTTTCACTTTGCAATGTAATTTACAATGAGGCAAAAAAAGAAAATAAATAACCCTGAACCTTAATTTGAAATATGAGCAAATCACTCACACTATTCTCTCCTGAAAACTTGATTTTTTCCTGCAGTTAATATTCATGTAGCAGAAGAGCCACTTAAACCAGCACTTTGCTAATCCACACTCAGTGTTCTGTCCTGATTTGGGGAATCTGATTATTCATAAGTGAGCTTCTATGATTATTCATACGTGAGCTAAAACGCTCTCTGTTCTCTGTAGATTTTTAAAGTTGCAGCAGCATTCAAAGGCTTGCATAAAACCTGCTGGGTAGTTCATTATGACTGAAACTAAACTCTGCTGGTCTGTATATCCTAATTGAACATTCCAGGTTTTTTAAGATAATTTGCTGGTTGCCCTGTAATTTCCATGCATCAAAAAAACACCTGTAATAGAAGCCAATCTGTATAATGCTGAATTCCAGCAAAATATAAAAAAAATAAAAAATTTTATATTGTAGTCAGTAAACTTCTAAGATACTGGTTTAAAGACAGACAGACATGACAAAATACTTTACCAAAGCTTTCTGCAACACTGGATCAAGCAGAAAACCCACCCATACCTCCATATTTGTAAGATATTGGCACAAATACTTTGCTTTGGACAAAGTGTTTAATATCTGAAATAGCAATTGGTAAAGATACACAGCTGTGAAGAAATCTAAGGTGTTACTAAATATGAAATTCTGTTTCTTTACTCAGTATCGCAAACACACATACAGTATAAATGAAACAAGACAAATGTTTTGGGGCTTAAAATGACGTAAAAATATTATATATTGTTAATTGTTCTTTTTCATTTACATCAAATTGAGACTTTTTAAATTTGTTTTGTTTTCTCTCTGTTCTGCAATTTGTAGCATCATATTGTTTCTTTTTAAAAATGCATTAAAGAAAATGTAGCAGTACCTTAAATGTATAAAATGCATATTAATATATGATGCGTAAGATGATGGTGATTATGATAATGCTGATGAGGTTATACTTTAATTTTTAACAAAGCTAAATTTGGCTTTGCAATGTTTCATTCAAGCAGTGATGGGGATGGTTCCTTGCTCAAGGGTACCACAGGTCAAACTACTAGTCTCGAATTCAAACCCACAACCTTCTGATTCTGGGGCCTAGTTCTTAACCACTAGGCCACCACTAAGCTTATGTTCTAGCATTGATAGCAGTGAACACTCCGAGATAGCACTGAACACTTTCTAAAAGCTCCACAGAATTAAAATGAAGATCCTCATGTATGTTAAAGCCTAATTTATCATCCTGACATCCCACACATTTGAGATTATCCTACTTTTTGTTATACTGCATAATTTGTTCTTTGCTTTTCTTATGAAGTCACTTAAGCTTTTCCATTGAACAAAGCTGAATGACTAAATAATATGTTTGGATTATGTATTACACAGAATCTGCCATTAAATCATATCACACAAAAGGGAAAAATAACAAAAATGAATATGGAGGGCAGAATGAAAGTGGGAAAAAAGCTCTGAAGCATTACGAAGACCTACCATTGCCTCGGTGCTCTCAGAGACTGTCACAAATGGCAGTGATCCAACTTGCCAATAGTTGCAGCCCTGCTTCCATTAAAATGATAGCCTATGAGTAATAATTGTATGCCTGCTGACTGCTTTCAATAAAGCTTACTCTTTTTGATAAATTGAAAGCAAAAGACTGGCATAGTCCATTTCTTACAAAGTGCCATGAGTCAGAATCCTGTGAATGTTTGTGGGGGTGTAAGAGTTTGTTGCTTAGCACCTACAGTACTTGGTATACAATTTCTTGAACAGAACAAACCATTTGCCACCCTTGTCAGTATTTTGCTCAAACAGATTTTCAGTCTTTCTATTTTGCTTTCGTCCTTTCATCATTATTTTTCAAAAGAAGCTGTTTTATATATATATATATATATATATATATATATATATATATTACATTATATATATATATATATATATATATATATATATTACATAGCCACTATAGTTCATATCTGAAACACACAAATTCAAAACTGTGAGCTCCTGAGATATTGGTTTTAGGACAGACAGGCGGGACAGAATATCTTTCCAAACCTGTTCTTGTGAAGCTTGAAACTTTCTGCAACACTGTATCAGAAATTCCACCCACAGACCTGCATCTAAAAGATATACCACCAACACTTTCCCTTTGAAAACATGTTTAATATCTGAAATAACTCAAACAGTACACTTTGTGCAACTAAAAAAACGCTTGTTCTATAAAAACGTTCAGTAAAATGGTGGTTGCCTGAAATGTTTTGCTATAGCTGCACACAGAGGAAAAACTGAAACCAGACAGACGTTTCTCAGGCTGGACGGGGATACAAGAGTAGAAAAACCTTCTTAACTTTAATGTAACAGCATTGACGTAGACCTTGGAAGTTGGTTAATCAGCTTTTTTGTCAGTTCTCTTTATTGCATTTTAAAGCTTTCAATCATCTTACAATTGGGGACGGCCCTTCTGATTAAAAAGAATGAACAGCCATAGCTTAATAACAGGATCTTGAAAGTGAACGTGAAAGTGACAACCCTTATCATTGCGAGGTCACAGCACAGCACACAGTGAACCACAATGAAATTGGACCTCTGCATTTAACCCATAACCTCAAACACCGTGCAGCAGTGGGCAGCTATTGAAAGCGCCCGGGGAGCAGTGACGGGGACGGTACCTTGCTCAAGGGTACCTCAGGGCAACCTACTGGTGAGGGAATTGAACCCACAATCTTCCGATGCGGGGCCCTTCCTTCCCTTCCTTGCTTAAGTGACTTCATAAGAACCACTAGGCCATCTTACAGTAACTATATTGTTCTCATGTAAACCACAGCTTACCTACATCCATCTTACACCTGTTCCCAGTACTTATTATAATTTATTTCCGCAAGTTGTGGCCACAAGTTAACTTTATAGTTCCCTGTTAGGCTTCTCTGGTGTGTGTGTGTGTGTGTGTGTGTGTGTGTGTGCGTTTTACCTTGTCCATGTATCTATGTTTTCATCTGCTTGTGTTTGTTTTTGTCCATGCCCCACCCAAGTCCTGTCCCTGCACACCTGCTGTCAATTCATACCTCCTCCTCCTTGTGTCAGGTGTCTCCTGTTCCCCTCTTTCTGTATTTTCTCAGCTGCATAGCTGTTGTTTCATGTGCTGCTGCCGTTTTTTTGCCCTTGTGGTTTAGTTCTTTAGGTCTTAGTTTTTCAGATTAATTTTTGTTTTTTAGTATTTAGTGAAGTCCTGTCCGTATCTGTACTCGCACCTACAACCTGCCATCAAATAGTGACGCTCCAGTCCAAAAATGGATGAAGTGAGTTTTGCATATGAGATGCCTGCTGCGGACGCTGCGGTGCTGACCCTCAGGAGACACGTGTTCCTCTGTGTCAGTGGTGTCGAACTCCAGTACTGGAGGGCCAGAGTCCAGCACATTTTGATGATTTCCCTCCTTAAAGACACTCACTACACCCGCCACTAATTCTGAACTCGGTGTGTTTAAGGAGGGAACTCACTGAAATGTGCTGAACTGGAGTTTGACACCCCTGCTCTATGTCAATGAAGAGGCAGCCCGGCTAGGCCTCTGCTGTATGAACACTTTTAGGGGTCCATAGATGGTAGCCTAGAGCATCAGCATAGAGTCAGCAAGGCATAGAACATGTAAATGTAGGACACGTGGTCTTTAGCCTGCTGCTCAAGAGAGCCCATCTATAGCATCAGCACCAGCGTTAGCTATAGCTTTAGGCAAGCTTTTAAACCTGTAAATATTACATCACAATTTTGTCACAACATTACTGCTGCACAGGTTCCACAACTTCCATTTTTTATTGAGCTATGAATGTTTTTTTACAATGCTGGATAGTGCAGTAATTATGTTCATCCTTCTACAATTGATTTTTTTGCCTAGTTTAGTCAATGAAAATACTTATAGCTTCAGATTATTCCCCCCTTGACACAAAGCTGTCGTAAGATAAGAAATGAAATGTAAAAAATAGACATCCTCCTCTTTAGACTGATTGCAGAACATGTTCACGTTTGTGGACACACACCACACATGAAATTGGGGGTGGGGGGTGATGGTGATGGTCTAGTGATAGGATACTTGACTATGGATCTATGGCTCAAGAGGTCCCAGGTTTGAATCCCACCTCCAGTACTACTATCACTGGGTCCCTGAGCAAGACCCTTAACCCTGAATTGCTCCAGGGGGACTGTCCCTGTAATTAGGACATGGAAGTCACTCTGGATAAGAGTGTCTGCTAAATGCTGTAAATGTAAATGTAAATGAAATAAGATGCAGAGTGGTTGTGTTAAAAGTAAAAGAAAAACAGGACATTTAGATTGTTACACCCCCCCCCACACACACACAAACACACACACACCCCCAATGTGCATAAAATCACTGTTATAGGTTATGAAACTCTGCAAGTAAAAGTGTGCATTTTGAAATGAAATTAGAGCCAGCAGCACTGAATGAATGTTGGCTCTGAGTATCACACAAGGTTCTCCTCAGTCATCATTGCACAAGCAGAGCAGTATGCAGGCCCTGCATAAAGGTCTGTGGAAACAAAACTTGGAGCAGCAGCCTGGCTTATCTCCCAGCCACAGACACTCCATTCCCACTTACTCCTTGCTTTTTTTTGCTTTTTTTGAGCTGAGTAACACCCTGCACACCTGTGCAGAAGAGGGTACTTTCCAAAGAAAAGCTTGTGCATCATACTGTATGAGGAAATGTGTGATTTTAATAGCAACAGAAAATGTAAAGCAATTTAATGTTGCAACAAATGCGTACACTTTTATAGATCACTTTTTTTAGAGTCACTTTTATACTATACAGTGTGATTAATTCATGCCTAGTTATTATTTTCTCAGGGCAACTACTCCTTTTTATAACTATATTTTTTGATATTGTGACTTCCTGTCTAGAAATCATTTTGAAAAGTATTTTTAGGATCAAAAAATACATTTTACTTTTGTCAGCAATAGCTATACAACAAAAGACCTCCAAGAACTTTGACTTCCCCACAGTGTGTGCTAAGGATTAACATTCCTGCAATGTGCATCTCTGTCAGGAAGACAGGTTCTTACTGGTGCTCTAAATGTATTTATTAAGTGAAATAATCTTCTCTACTGGAGAAAAGTCTGTGCAATGGTACCTTAGGCATGTTACCCTTTAAAAAAGCAGATGAAGTGCTATGGATCCCTTGAGTTTCTTTTCATCTTCTTGATGTTTTTGAATTCCCATGAATGTTGCTTGACTATCAGTAAATGGATCATATAATCTCAGTTCTGGAGACTGTACTAATTATGTTTGTGGCATATTATCTGCCACGTTCATAGACGATCAAAAGCAAATCCTGATGCTGGTTTGACAAGGTCAGGTATGCCACAAGACATCAGGGCTGTGTCAAAGTCAGTGATGGAACATGTGAATATGATGTAATGAAATCAAAATTTAAATTTGAATGAATTATTTATGATGTGCGTAGTATGATATGCAGTCATGTCATCATATCAAAGCCTTAAACTTTTCTCTTTTTTTTTCCAAGTGAAAATTAACACAAATCCTGCAAAAGTTTGGTAAAATTTGCTATAAAGAAATAATAACAATAATAATGTAACAGTTTTGTGCCAGTAGAGGGCGCCCTGCTCTGATTGTGCACACATGGGCATTGGGTGGGGTCTGGCGTTATAAGCACTGGTCATTCTGTGTGCTGTGTTCTGTGTTTGTGATTATTCATGTTACATTTTACACTTGTTATGTTTAATATGTTTAGATTTGAGTTCTGTGCACCTTATCTGTCATTAAAGTCCAGTACGAAGCTCTCAGCTCTGCGTTGGCGTCCATTCTACAACACCACACCGTAACAAATAATAATAAAGAAAGGGGAGTGGTTGGGATGCAGGGAGTAGAGACCAGCTATGTTGTGTGGGTTGGAGTTGATGGCACTGACGAAAAGACAGGAAGCGGAGCTGGAGGTGTCAGAATTAAAGATGCTGAGATTTTCATTGGGTGTGAAGAGGATGGACAGAATTAGAAATGAGTATATTAGAGGGACAGCTCAGGTTAGACGTTTTGGAGACAAAGTTAGAGAAGCAAGGTTGGTTTGGACATGTCCAGAGGAGAGACAAGGATTATATTGGGAGGAGGATGTTGAAGATGGAGCTGCCAGGAAAGAGGAGAAGAGGAAGATCAAAGAGGAGGTTTATTGATGTGGTGAGAGAGGACAGGAAGATGCAGAGGACCGGAGGAAATGGAGACGGTTGATCCACTGTGGCGACCCCTAAACGGGAGTAGCCGAAAGAAAAAGAAGAAGAAAAGTAAACATAATATCACCTGTGCTGAAGTAATTTGTTTTTATGAATATATTTATAATTCAATATTTTATGGATTATTATAATAACATTTGAGCAAAATGTTACACCTGATAAATAAATGCAAACTGCACTTAAATTAGGGCAAACCAAAAAAAGTCTTCCCAGAGCAGCTTCAAAGCTACTTCGTCTCCTACCAATCTCTTGAACTGTATTAGAGGGATGAAAGACCATACTTCCAAATGATATACTCTCAGTGGGTGTTTTGATGATGACGGTGGACGAGAGCACTATGGTCTTTCATATTTCAGGTGTTCGACTAAGATCTGATTTATGATTTTTATATTTAAACTGTCTTTATAGTGAGGGGTGTATATGGTCCTATAACTCTTCTATAAACCCCACTCTTTGTTCCTGCTGATGTTCTCTACTGACAGGCTCATCTGAGGAGCAGCTGCTCTTCTTTGTCCATTGCACTAATGTTTGTGCAACACACTCAATGACTGTGCACTTTCCACCAAAATATCTAACCTTGTTTACGTATGTCTTATTTGCAATATATCTAATTAAAGTTCATTTCAAATAATAGCCAGCCGAGCTGTTTTGCTGACTGAACTGCCTGCCACCTGTTATCCCACTTTATCTGATATCTTCACTTTCTTGCGAGGCTTTGCAGGATTAATATATTAGAAACATTGCAAATTTAGGTGCCCATGGTCAGATTGCATATTTTGTTGTTTTTTGTCAACAAAATCTTTTATGTTTTTGATTTTGGTTTAAACCATATAAAAATTCTAAAGTGCCGTGAGGGAGCCGACACATTAGATTTCAGAGCAAGAAGAACCAAGATGAATCCCAGGTAGAACTGCTCAGCAATGCCATATGACAGCAATAAACCTGCAGGGTGATTTAGGCGAAGCAGGAGGAGGGGGGGGAGTTGTAGCGTGCAGTGTTATTGTGCAAACTTAATCTCCTTGGCAAAGTTATCAGTAGGAAATCTTGCAAAAGTCAACATCTGAAGCACATAAATAATAAAGATAAGCCATAAGGACTGCCAATAAAATAGAAGCTCTGGAGCAGCCAACCGAATGTCGACTACAGGGTTCTAAAGCCCCTAACATGAAAAAGAAATTCCTTGTGCCTACACACACTGTGAGCAGTGAGCAGTGAATCTGTCCACTGCATTTAAACCAATCCAGCCATACTTGTAATGGAACGACTTCACTGCAAAGGTGCCGTCCCCGTCCCGCTCCTCCCTGCGATGGGCTGGCGACCTGTCCAGGGTGCGTCCCCCGTCCTCGCCCTGTGTGCGCTGGATTGGACACCAGCACTCCCCCGCGACCCCGTTTGGGACAAGCAGCAGATAATGGATGGATGGATGGACTTCACTGCACAACAATATATGACACGGCACTAGGCTGACCTACATCATACTACTCTGCACTACTCCTAACTGCTCTGCTCTACACTGAGCTACACTGAGCTACACCGAGATGAACACAGCATAATTTAGTAATTCTTTTCAAAACAAAGATTACACTGCATGAACAGTCAGTCATTGTCTGCTGCTTATCCCAAGTGGGGTCATGCTAGAGTCCATCCCAGATCACACAGGGGACACACCCTGGACAGGTCGCCAGCCCATCGCAGGGAGGAGCATGACAGGGACAGCACCTTGCTCAAGGGTACTCAGGGCAACCTATTGGGAAGGGGTTCAAACCCCCGATCCTGCAATCATGCTGCCAACGCCCTAACCACTAGGCCACCGCTGCCCCTGCTGCATGAACATATTTGCCATATTCCTCCCATCTACTACTACTCATTATAATGCTCATTATAATGGCCCAGTTTGATCAAAATGTTACTAAGAAATAACAATAGTTTACAAATTTTAACAAAATTAAGTTGACAAAATTGCCCTGCAGTGATTCATTACAATATGGCAAAATATATGTGTGTGTGTGTGTGTGTGTGTGTGTGTGTGTGTGTGTGTGTGTGTGTATGTATACACACATAATAGAATATATGCTTAGTCCTCATATGTTTTATCTATTCATCTCGAGTTTTGTCTTCATTCTCTCAAGCTGTTAATGCTATCAGAGTTTAAATATCATTTCATAGTGTTTAGTGAGGTCTGCTGAAAAAATGTTTATTTTATCTCAGCAGTGAAGACATCAAAATATCACCATGCAGTGATCAGGAGAACCAAAAAAAAAAAGACATACTGAGATGAAAGTGCTGTTCCTGAAATTTGCCGAAATTCAACTGAAAAGGCTTAATCGACCTGCCTGGTACAACCGACATGGGACATAATGCACGGTAATGGATTTAAAAGTGCTGCAGATAATAGGTGCTGGATTGTGAGCTTGAAGCCACAATGTGAGACAGAGATGGAGTCTGAGATGAGAAAACAAATAATGTGAAAAATGTAAGAGGGAGCTTGAAGACAGTTCTGAGGTAAGCAGCAAAAATATAGGTAATAATGAGGAAGATCAAAAAATACAAATAAATTTGTTACTCAAAATGATGTCCATCCAGCAGAAATATTTTAGGATTGTTTTTCTAATGAGAGGTTAGTTTTAGGGTAGCATGCTGATGCCTAACAGTGAGAAGATTCAGGGTTTAGCTCCTGTGGTCTTTTTGGTTTGGAATTTGCATGTCGGCATGAGTTTCTGGCAGGCGCTCTAACTTCCTCTCTACTAAATAACACCTCGTTGTGGACGTGTGTATGCACTGTGATGGATTGGTGACCAGTCCAGAGTGTTTCTCAACTTTTCACCCAAAAAACCCAGGCATCTAGACCCTCCATGACCCTGGTGTGGATGAGCAATTTTTAGGAGTAAATCAGATTCAAAATGCCAAGTAGCTTCAAGCACATCCTGCATCTTAACCTCCTGGAAAAAAAAAAAAAAAATCCTTTACTTATCTTTTAGCTAATTGTTTAAATGTGCTGTTTTGTCAGAGTAGACTAGGAAACAATTGTACTATTTAGTTAGCCTTTCTCTGTGTAAGAGCACGGCCCCGTACTCACATAAGTTCATAGGTTATATGGAAACAGGCAGCAGTTTATCACAGAGAGGCTTCTAGGATTTTAGTTCGAAAATATTAAACGACTGCAAATTGAAACCTCGCTATGTGTGAGCTCTGATAAATAAAGAGCACTATGTTGCTTCTGAGCAGAAACTTGTATATCAACATTGTATTTTAGGTACAAATCCAGAAAAAGCTGGAAAAGATAAAAATAAATAAATAAGGCAATGATCCTTTAATTTAAACTGACATTTATGTTTTCATTGAAATTTAATTGCAGACAGTATAAATAATTTCAAGTCAGTTCAACTTCTGGTAAATGTGCTATTCCTGCATTTCAGGTCAAACTCTAAAACGAGATAATATTCTAAACGATCTTTCTTACGACAAAGAGTTTTAATATTGTAAACATTGTGTGTAATATTGTAGGGTGGGTGCCGGCCCACCACTCTTACAGGATCATCCAGGTTTGTTGATGGTGGTGTGGGGGGACACCAGTGTCTCAGGGTGCTTTCCTCAGGTCTGTAATAGTTTGAGAGTTTGCTGGAGTCACAGTACCGCACTCTATAAATTCATGGTTTGCACAATTTGAGTCACCTGTACGGTGGACAGCTTGGGCATTTCCGGAAAGCAAAGGCCTCCCAGCCAATTAATCATGTAAGGGTTTCCTGAACTGAATGCCAGCTACTTCATCAAGTTGACAAAACTACTATCATCAGATTTCTTTCCTCACCTGAACTTCAGATCAGCTGCATAGAGGCAATAAGCTACATACAGCTACATACAGCCAATAAGATTAACAAAAGCTCCACCCACTCAGACAGAACCACCCCTATTAGCTCACCAAAGTTCCAATTACAGACACTAATGGACTCTTTTACTGTAACTCATGCTTACAGGAAGTCATCACTAAACGGATTATTTGTGAAATTCACCTTCTCTTTCTTTCTTACCTTCTTTGTTTTCAATGTTGACCAGAGGAGGATGGGTTCCCCTTTTGGGTCTTGGTCTCTCCGAAGGTTTCTTCCTCCTGTTTTGGGAAGTTTTTCTTGCCTCTGTCATCCTCGGCTTACCCAATTGGACTCGGACCCGGATTCTGTAAAGTTGCTTTGTGACAACAACAGCTGTAAAAAGCGCTACACAAAATAAAACTGACTTGCTGAGACTTTATCACCTCAAAATCAGAGGATTTGACTACATTTGGTCTGCACTCCTGCATCAACGGTCCCAAGGCTCTGAACAATAAATGTATAGCTGATGATTTTATTTATTTAATTCTGCAGCTTGTTGCATCACACACTGCTGTTTTGTGATGAAATCAAGTGCCAACCTATCAGAGAAGTCCTTGGAAAAAGAAAGCACTTCAAAGAAAGTTCACTAAAGGACATTTTTGAAAGAAAAATGTATTCTTTTGAAGCAAAGGCTCACTTTATATCTGAAAGAACCAGTCCGCATATAAAACAAGGAAAGAGGGGAACACGAGCGAACAGTACAGTCCAACCCGTACAACATAGCTGGTCTCACTACTGTCTGTAAACTTTCCCTTTTACTCTCGTTGGTACCCGTCTATCACAAATCACTCCAGCCACTCTTCTCCACCCATTCCAACCTGCACTCTCTTCTTCACCTCTCTTCCACACTCGCCCTTACTCTTGTTGAACTGTTGATCCCAAGTATTTAAACTCCTCCACTTTTGTCACCTCTATTCCCTGCATCCTAATCACTCCACGTTCCTCCCTTTCATTCACAGACATATTCAAAGACATATTCTGTCTTTGTTCTACTCACTTTCATTCCACTCCTCTCCAGAGCATATCTCCACCTCTCCAGGGTCTCCTCAAGCTGCTCCCTACTCTCACTGCGGATCACTTTATCCTCAGCAAACATCATCGTCCACGGAGACTCCTGTCTAACCTGGTGTAACATCTCCATTACTACTGCAATCTTGTGTGGCATCTTAATCATGTTAATTCCAAAGACCTTTACTGAAGACTCTGGCTCCTGGTCTTTTCACACATTTATGAGACTGGACTGTCTGGATGTCACCACAATGTGTGCTGCAGGCACACACCACTCTGAGTTGTCTGTGTTGAATATGAGTCACTATGAGCCATTATTCTAAGTCTTAATGTGTCTGGCTCAGTGGCTAAGCTGTTTACTTCAGAGACATGTTGGAGACAAATTTATATCTCTTATCTTGCCCATTTCTCTGAGAACCAAGATTTAATCATGCGGGCAAACACAGAATAACAGGCAAACTATGAAAATATGTCAGTTTGAGTAGAAGATCAATTTGGTTTTGCACAGAAAATATGAGTAAAATCCAAGACCAAGATTACCAAGGTCCAAGTTGGTCCAAGACCAACTATTTCATTTATTATTAACAAATGTAAAGAAAAGAAAAAACCAACAATGTCCAACGGGATACAGTCTAAGAGTATTTGTTTTTTAAAGTGTTTAAACCTCTGGGGTTTACAAACACATTGCCTCTTATACTTTGTGTCTTTCTCTAATAGTATAGATATCTGGAAAAAAAAAATGTGGTCACTTTCCTGTTGCATTGCAAGTGTTTAAGGTCAGAGCTGCCACACACATGGCTAGTCAGAAACATAGCCTGTCACACTCAAGGTAAGACACCATTGGAAGAGGAAGGTTAACAATAATGGTTAGAATTATTGCTTAAAGCACATAAAACGTCTAGAAAGGACAATGCAGCTGAAGGTTGGATTATAAAGCTTTTGAAAGGGATACAGGCACACTGGGGATCTGGAACAGCTTAAAAAGGCAAAAAGAAAGTATATCTGCAGCTTGTAGCACTCCTGTAATCTTTGATTATTGCTGCTACGAGTGTGCCATGGTGAATACAGAATATATTTAACTCAAAATAAAGCAGCATGAGCATAAAGGCCCATAGATTAGTGGGCGTTTTACCATTTGAAAAGTTTTGAGGACCACCTAGAAAATACAAAAGATGCATAAAGATTTCTCAGAAGCCCAAAAGCAATTAAAAAGTTAGAGATAGCAATTAAAGACATCAACCTCTAAATTTAAAAAAAAAAAGGTACTGCCACTAGGGTGATACTTTTTATTTCACTGAAGCACTACCCTGAATCATATGCCTTTAGTACATGTAGTTTATTATATTTGTGAAGTTTAATCCCTGCCAAAGTTTTCAATTTGGCTTTTCTACTTTAGTCAAGTTGTACGGATACACAAAGGAAGCTACTGGATAGTTTAAGAGCACGATTATCAAACTGCAAGGAATCAGCTGTTGATAAATTCTTGACCACCTAAAAATCCTCCAGTGTACAAGGAGATTTACTGACTGGTGGCATTTAGGTTACACACAGTTTTTGTGACAGACTAAGTATCCCATTCATCTCTTCTCTGGGGCAGTGATTGTTATTCCTACTGACATTTGAGACAAATGTCCCAAACATCTCTTTCCCTCCTTAGGCATCCACTGTTCTAGTTCACACTGAGCACACAATATTTCACCAAAAGTCTTCCAGAAAGTAAACCCAATATATTAACCAAAAAATTGTTTGTGAACTATTCATTCTTACTTGCTTTGTCTGAACATGGTTCTGGGCGGCTGGTGCCTTTTCCAGCTCACAAAGGGTAAAAATGAAGAGAAATACCCAGGACAGGTTGCCAGTCCATCACAGGGCAAAAGACAGACAAATGCAGTCACATTTTGGGGTAAATGTAGTGTCTCCAGCAGACCTGATGCAAAGTCTGTGGGAGGAAATCCGAGCACTTGGAGGAAACCCATGCAGAAATAAGGAAAACATGCAAAGGCATTGACAAAGGCAGTTGACCTGTTACAATTTCAGAATTTTCTATGATGGAGTTTTTTGTTATTACACACTTCAGATTGCAATTTAGCACTCATACACACGTTGGAAATATTACTAAAATAGCTTTTCTTCGCCTAGGAGACTCTGCTGAGGGGCAGCGGTGGCCTAGTGGTTAGGGAGTTGGCCCCTGGATTGGAAGATTGTGGATTCGAATACCAGACCAGTCGGTTGCCCTGAGGTACTCTTCAGCAAGGTACCGTCCCCGTCACTGCTCACCGGGTGCCTTTAATAGCTGCCCCCTGCTGCACGTTTGTGTGCATGGGTAAAATGCAGAGGTGTAATTTCATTGTGTCTTACTGTGCGCTGTGCTGTGTTTCACAATGACAAGACTAGTCACTTTCACTTTAAACTAGAAGCGCATTCGAACAACATGAGGCAAAAATATTGATACATGCAGTTATCACCTCAAGACTAAATTATTGTAATGCCCTGCTGTCAGGATGTTCCAGTAAAAGCCTTCATAAACTCCAGTTAATCCAGAATGCAGCAGCTAGAGTCCTCTTCACTAGATCCAGAAAATTTGATCACATTAGTCTGACATTATCTAGACTTCACTGGCTTCCTTTGAAATTTTCCGGTTAGTTAAAAGGTGCCAATCCAAGGGTTCACGGAAACAAAGAATTACAGTAAACTGGGATGTTGGTGCTGCCGGTGTGGGGGGACACCAGTGTCTCTTGTTTGTAAAGCCCTCGGTTCTGTCCATTCTAGTCAGGCTGTAATAGCGAGTTTGCCAGAGTCACAGTATTTCACTCTGTAAATTCATGGTCTGCAGAGTGTGAGTCCAAAAGAGTCCTTTCTCTCTGTTTGAGATGGACGGCTGTCCACCACCTGTAGGGTGGACAGCTTAGGTATTTCCAGAAAGCAAAGGCCTCCCAGCCAAGTCCATCAATCACCGTGAAGGTTTCCTGAACTCCATACCAGCTACTCCACCGAGCTGACAAAACTGCTATCAACAGATTTCTCTTCAGAGATTTCTGAACTTCAGACCAGCTACATCAGATTGGATCATCTGCATGAACTGCTGCCACTACGATTAACAAAAGCTCCACTCCCTCAACCAGAACCATCACTATTAGGTCATTGAACTTCCAATTACAGACACTAATGGACTCTTTTACTGTAACTAATGCTTACAGGAAGTCGTTGCTAAACTGATTATTTGTGAAATTCACCTTCTCTTTCTTTCTTTCCTTCTTTATTTCCGGTGTCGACCAGAGGAGGATGGGTTCCCCTTTTGGGTCTTGGTTCCTCCCAAAGTTTCTTCCTCCTGTTTGGGGTAGCTTTCCTTGCCTCTGTCACCCTTGTCTTACCTCGTCTTAACTGTGGGCTCGGACCCACAGTTCAACAACTGTAAAAAGCGCTACACAAAATAAAACTGACTTGACTTGACTTAATATATATTGCTTTTAAAACTTATAATGCTTTTAAATTAAAAGCATTATAAGTTTTAAAATAGGCATATGTATATATATTTATATTTATTTTTATATATAGCTCTTGTATATGGATGTTCCTCGTTCTTTATATTTGTCTTATTTTTCTTTACATATATCTTTCTATATTCTTTCTGTCTCCTTGATAAAGAGCCCTGTAACACCCAAATTTCCCATTCATGGGATAATAAAAGATTACTCTATTCTATTCTATTCTATTCTAAAATGTGAAACAATTTTAGTAAAACACATTTTAACATAGAGGTTATCAGAAGGGACAAGATATATATTTTATATTTATTATAAGATATCGTCTTATTGTAATCAGTTTGTTTGCCATTTTGTTTAATGCATTAAAACGGTTGTTTTAGGAGCAGCAATCAACAAGTAGAGACTCTGTATTCTCTCCTTTCACTTATACAACTAAACCACCAATCAGCTGTAATGTAGATAAAGAATTCCTGTTCTGTTGATGAACATGCATACCTACTGAAAAAGCAGAGCACATGCAGACACATGCGCACACACACACCTACACACATGCAATCAAAGTAAATGAAAATATGACTGAGCACTGAGTAATAACCACTTAAACAATATACCAACCACTGGACTCTTACAGTCACAAGCATGAGGCAAGCACACCCTCCCTATATGCAGATAAAACCACAGGAAAAAAACAAACAAACCCTCACAGAGGACATCAAATCACACACCTTTATGCTCAGCTTGGTGCAAAACTTGCTTTTTGCAGGAGAGGAGCCATATTAGACAATGGCAGCAGATAAGCGCTTTCTGGAATTTTATTTAAATTAATTTAAAATGCATCTTTCCATGAAAAGCACTGCAACAGCAGACAATTTGGTACCATAGAATAGAAATCACGAGGTCAGGTATTTATTGTACGACTCATTTTTCTATGGTAGATGAAATAGAAATGGATGATCCACTGTGGTGACCCCTGAAAGGGAGCAGCCGAAACAAGTAGCCTTCTGTATGACAGATCCCAGACAGCTATGATGACTCTGCTGTTGTACAATAAATATCTACTCTTGCAATGTGGTGCATGGACGGTATTGTATTATTTGTGCTACAGTACAGTAATCCTTTTGCATTTAGAAATATTATAGACCAATTAAATGATGAAATCTGTAAAGCATTCTGTTTCATGACTTTTCTATCTAAAATTAATATTCAATTCAATTCAATTCAATTCAATTCAATTTATTCTTATATAGCACCTTTTACAACACAGTTGCCCCAAGGCACTTTACATTGGTGGTAGATGATGGAACAGGTAACAGTAATAGATGTTAAAGCCGGACGACTACGAAGGAGAGGAACCAAAAACTCCACTATGTGGAGAAAAAAAACCTCTGAGGGTCCAAGGTCAACCGGCTACCCAAGCCCCTTGGGTATACTAACAGTAAAAAAGTTAGTTTGGTTTTAAACTCCAGGATCAGTGAGGAGTCCCAAGTTGCTTGCAGGTACCGATGAGCCGCCAGGGTCCCTTGGCGCATCAGATGCATCACACAGACCAGATGGTAGCTCAGCATTGGACTCAGGTGATGACCACAGCGGGCCCCCCCGGACATGTGGGGAGAGAAATGGAATGGGGATGGTCAGTAATGAGCAGGATCCAGTAGTGACAGACACAGAAATGAAACAATACAGTGCGATGGCATGTACAGCAGCACCAGCGACATTAGTAATGGTGCACTATGGTGATTGGTGCGGGTAAGCTAAACTAAAGAAGTAAGTCTTCAGCAGTGATTTAAAGACTGAGACTGAATCGGCATCCCGTAGAGAAGCAGGCAAGCTGTTCCACAATCTAGGGGTCCTGTAACTGAAAGCTCGTGCTCCTTTCCATTTATTTATGCGAGGGACAATTAGGAGATCTTTATTCTGGGATCTAAGTGGGCGATTAGGTGTATAGGTATTAAGCAGTTCGGTTAGGTATATTGGGGCAAGACCTTTAAGTGCCTTGTAGGTTAAGAGGAGGACCTTGAAGTCAGCCCTGTACCTAACAGGAAGCCAGTGAAGTGAGGAGAGTATGGGAGTTATGTGGTCGTACTTCCTGCTCCTGCTAACAATCCTAGCGGCTGTGTTCTGAATGTGCTGTAGGGTGCTTAATGTGCCCTGAGAGCTTCCAGAAAGTAGGGCATTAGAGTAATCTAATCTACTGTATACAAATGCATGTACTACTTTTGCCGTGTCTTCCATTGACAGAAAATGCCATAGTTTGGCAATGTTTCGAAGGTGCAGGAAGCATGTCTTCGCAACTTTATTAACATGAGGATTAAATGAAAGATTTGAATAGAAAATAACACCAAGGTTACGTGCCAGAGTACTAACTGAAAACTTCAACCCTGCATCCTGGATATGCAAAATAAAGTTGGCCCTGTCTACATCACTACTACAAAACAAGAGCAGCTCAGTTTTTTCGGGATTTAGTGAGAGGAAGTTGTTATTCATCCAATCCCTAATATCACTGAGGCAGTGCCGATTGATGCTTTATCACATGATTTAACAGATAAGTATAGCTGAGTGTCATCAGCGTAGGAGTGGTAACTAACATTATATGCTATTATATAACATTATGCTTCCGTATAATAGTGCTTAGTGGGAGCATGTAGAGGGAGAGGAGCACTGGGCCTAACACCGACCCTTGTGTGACTCCATAGTCGGTGGCCTAGTGGTTAGGGCGTTAGCCACATGATCGGAGGATCGGGGGTTCGAACCCCTTCCCAGTAGGTTGCCCTGAGGTACCCTTGAGCAAGGTGCCGTCCCCATCACTGCTCCCTGGGCGCTTTCAATAGCAGCCCACTGCTGCACATGTGTGTATGGGTGAAATGCAGAGAACGAATTTCCCATTCGTGGGATTATAAATAAAGGATTATTATTAAACTGGTGAGGGGGTGCCATAATCACCCATTTGGATGACATTTAGCAGACGCTCTTATCCAGAGCGACTTACATGTTCTAATTACAGGGACAGTCCCCCTGGAGCAACTCAGGGTGGTAGTGCCAGAGGTGGGATTCAAACCGGGGACCTCTTGATCCAGAGGTCCGTAGGGAAGTATTCTACCACTAGACCACCGCCACCCTGATGAATTTACCCGGATGAAGTAATAACAGTTTGTGAGATAGGAGTTGAACCATTTAAGGGCTGTTCTGCTAATGCCAACAGTGGAGTAAAGCATATTTACTAAAATGGAGTGATCCACCATGTCGAACGCAGCACTAAGATCTAACAGAACAAGAACAGTAATGTTTCCTGCATCACTTGAGACCATTATATCATTCACCACTCTAGTTAGAGCAGTTTCTGTGCTATGGCCGTGCCGGAAGCCTGATTGGAATTTATCTAAGAGGTTATGCGTGTCTAGATATGACTGCAGTTGTCTCGCAACTAATTTTTCTAGAATCTTCGAGAGAAACGGGACATTAGAGATAGGTCTATAATTACTTGGTGAGCGAGGGTCCAAGTTAGGTTTTTTAAGCTGTGGTCTAACCACTGCTGTTTTAAACTGATTGGGGACTACACCTGAGGTCAAGCATGCATTCATGATATCAAGTATAGGTGTTGATAGTACTCCTAAGGATTCCTTCAGGAGCTTGGTTGGAATGGGATCTAACCGACAGGTCATGGACTTTGCCTTGGTTATAACAGAAATTAGCTCAGAGTTATCGATGAGATTAAAATCACTAAAATATTGTGAGCACTGTTCTGGTAATGGATTAATTCGAGGGCTAATAGGGCACATTTGGAGCCTAATGTTGTTAATTTTATCATTAAAAAACTGAAGAAACCTATCGTTAGTAATACTACATGCTGGCCTTTTATCAGTTTTGTCTGTTAGCTGAGCTAGTGTCTGAAATAAATAGCGGGGGTTATGCTTGTTGTTTTCAATAAGTTTTGAATAGTACTCAGTGCGAGCACTATATAGAGCTTTCTTATATTGTTTTAATATCCCACCATTATATTCATACCCTTCTAAAATGTATTTCGATGTAAAAGAGCACACAGTAAACACTTGTAAAGCTTGTTCCATGTCCATGGCTGAAAGATGATTTTTTTGGGCAAGTTTAGTGGATGAGAAGAACTACCAAATTGTACTGGATGCCAGCCTTCCAGGGCTGAATTTTTCCATCCCTGATATACTAAACTAGCTTCACTAGCTTGAACTATCTGAACTAGCATTACACTAAAGAGGGTCTTACATGGAAACTGGTGATTTGATAAGTGTACTTTGAGAAATGGTCATAAAAGCACCTAATGGATCTGACTAGACTGAGATAACAACTACTGGGCAGCAAGGAAGTGCATGAGTAGTTCGATTTCCTGCACAGCCTCTGATGCAGAGGCTGAGACTGTTCAGCTCTACTGACCAGCCCTGATTTCCCAAGTGTGTGCAGATTGGCATATACACATTTGGACACTGAGGGTGCGATGTAGCCTTCTACATCAGTTTCAGAGCAAATCGGTCACATGCTGACTGGGTCCTATGTATGAAGCATAAACATGTAGTTTATGGATCATGCACTTTCCTTCCTCATGAATATACATTTAAGGATTTAAACATAGTGCCTCTTGAGCACACAGTGAAAGGGTGGTGCTGTACAGTTTGCATGATAAATCAGTTTTAGTAAGCTCAGCACTAAATCATGAGCTCTTACTGCAGTCCCACCATATTGTTGCGCTTGCATTCGTATGTACATCTAGCTCTAAAAGGCTCAAGGCAGTTGTCTCAATTAAAAATTTGAAATTTGTCATAGTGAGAAATAGCCCAGCACACAGTAAACCACAATAAAATGCATTCTTTGGATTTAACCCACACACAACGTGTAACAGGGGGCAGCTGTTTCCAGCATCCGGGGAGCAGTGATGTGGACCGTACCTTACTCAAGTACCTGCCCATGTTATGTACAAATCAAATTATTTTAAGTCCTCCAAAACTGATCTTACAAATAAATGAGGTCAATAAAAGAACCTAGAACTCTTGTAAACGTCAGACACCAAAGAATAGTCCTGCTTTCCAAACCACTTACAATCAGATCAAAGATCTTTTTGATTCACTACTTTCATCTGTTACTCATGTACACACCTATGACTATAAAATGTATGTTTTGTTGCTTAAAAATACTTTCTTTACAATTCTCTGTACTTTTTAACACGCATATTCTCCAGTAAGAGGACGTGGATATTGTGCATGCATCAATTTCACCATGCTTTGCTACTTGCTGGCTTCTCCTAATGCTTGGAAGACTGTTATATTTACATTTACATTTACAGCATTTAGCAGACGCTCTTATCCAGAGCGACTTACATGTCCTAATTACAGGGACAGTCCCCCTGGAGCAACTGAGGGTTAAGGGTCTTGCTCAGGGACCCAGCGCTGGTAGTGCTAGAGGTGGGATTCAAACCAGGGACCTCTTGATCCATAGGTCCATAGCCAAGTACCCTACCACTAGACCACCGCCACCCTTTACGGCATTTAGCAGTCGCTCTTATCCAGAGTGACTTCCATGTCCTAATTATAGGGACAGTCCCCCTGGAGCAACTCAGGGTTAAGGGTCTTGCTCAGGGACCCAGCGCTTGAGGTGAGATTCAAACCTGGGACTTCTTGAGTCATAGGTCCGTAAGCAAGTACCCTACAACTAGACTACCACCACCCTTTGCCTTATTGTTTATGCATAGCAATGGACAGAAACAACCAATACATATACATTTAAATAAAATGTTAATGTTTAAAGCATTGTTAGCTAAAGATTTATGTTCTGTTTTCCATTTATCTGAACAGCATCTTTAGCAGCACTGGTAAGCTCAAATATATCCAGATCCATACTGTATTTATTAATGGGTTAAATTTGTTTTAAACCTTAATTGATCAAAAAACATAGTAATAAGCTGTTGTGAAGCATACATTAAAACAGCAAGCGTGAGCTGTGATATATGAAGGGTGTGACAGGCATAGTAGACAAGGTAGAAGACAAAGTAACCGGCAATGTTCAACAGTGTCTGAACAGAGTGGCTACTATCTGGCTTTTCATATAAGCCTTAAACCTGCTAATGTAAGGTATGTATATCAACAGTAATGTAAGTGACTTGGATCTGCTCCCAACTATTCCTTCTCGTTCACTAAATTCCTTTAGAAATGACACTGCCATAACTACTAACAAGGCAATCTCAGTGCAGATCTTATAATAGATTGTGTCAGAAACAAACAATAAAAAAAAAAAAAATCAAGATTAATGATCCAGCAACACATCTGTGGAGTGAAAAATAAATCCAAGATTATTTTTCTGTGAACAGCAGTGAGGGAGGAGAGCAGGACATCAAAGGGTCTGAGCCAGTCGTTAGTGTGCTGGTGATTACGACACAAGTCCTTCATTGGTACCCAGTTGCCAAGTGGACCTCTGGAGTTAGCTGGAGGCTGGGTGAGCATGACCTGTGAGAAAGCTGCAGAGAGAACACGAAAGAGGCCGGACATTAAAGAAGAGAAATGATTATCTGTGTGTTCAAACAATGGCAGGACTGGAACTGATATTGAGAACCTGTCAAATCTTCTGAGGGACTTAACCATATGGAGTGGGAAGCTCACCCTGCACATGTTCATCATTGCCAAAGGCAGGCAAGTAACCCAGTCAGAAGTGTCTATGCATAATTTGATAATAGGAACAATAGTGATTGGCAGGTATCTGTAATTTTGCAGAGTGATTATGGAAAATAGAAACAGGAAATCGGGAGCCATTATCTCCTCTGCCATGTAAGTGATGTGTACAGGCATGGCCCATAGTGAAGTGTAATCTTTAATTAGGGCTTTGTTCATCGATTGCAGAGGCTTTTTGAGCCTTCACCCATTTAGAGAAAAGATGATTTATTTTCAGTACTTATTTTAGTTACCTTGACACAAGGTTCAATTAGTGAAAGTGAGTAAGTGTCATTGTGAGCATGCAGCACAGCACTCAGTGAACCACAACAAAATGCATTCCATGCACGCCGTGCATCAGTGGGTAGCCAAATCCAGCGCCCGAGATTCATTGCGTCCCTAACCACTAGGCCACCGCTGGCCTTTTTTAAAGTTAAATCCATCAAAAGATGTTAAAAGGAAACACGGGAGGGGATTTTTAACCTTCCAGGACATTTCCAGACATCAGTTTTAACTCATTAGAGTCCATTTGTAATGGTTGTACTAGGTATGCACAGTACGTGATGAACCGTCTACATTAAAATGCACTAGACATAATGTGAGCAAAGCACACTGTGTCCCTCAGATCAGATGAGAAGGGCTTGCCTAAATAAGTATATGCAATTTGTATCTTAGTTTCCGGCCCATTTCTATTAATTTTTCATACACCAACTGCTGGCTTCTGCATTTTAGGAAAATGGTTTAATTGGCCTTTTCACACCTATTGGGAGTGATTACTAAGAGGAAATATTTTTTTATTTTCCTAAAAACTGTTTTATAGTATGGCTAGAACATAACTGGTAGGCCTTTTTGAAGTGAATCATGCCCTTCGCCTGATAATATTAGAACTGCTGTGGGTGTGACTGGTGTGTTTGCAAAAGCTGTACATCCTGTTACATAATGATAATGTAAAAATACCTTGTAACTGTAGAGCTGGGGATTATTAGTTAAAGGCAATCTTTTATCACATACTGAGCTCACAGTCTTGCACTTCAAATTAATGCATGTGTCACGGTGGCGGGGTGCAGGAAGGACATCTGTGCAGAGCCAGTGATCCAAGACATACTTTTATTTCCAAAATGTCACCAAAACCAGATACAAGACAAAACTGAACCACTCGTAACCTAAGGCTTTGCCTAATGAATGAACTATGCGCTTTGTTCTGACTCATTGAGGCTTAAGTAGTCAGCCCCAATGAAGCACACCTGTGCCTTCATGAGCTCAGGTGTGCTCAGTCAGAACAGAGCGCCCTCTACCGTGAACAAAGCATAACCACACCTAGGCAGACTGTGACAGTACCCCCCCAAAAATGCGCACCTCCCGGGGCGCAAACACATGTCCTCGACCCAAGCCGAGCCTCTTGGGGGGAGGCCAGAGAACAAAAACCTCCTGTAAACAGAAACATAAATAGCCCCTTAAGGGGTACATGGCCTGCTCTACACAAAGTAACTAACTAGCAAACGAGGGGGACACTGACCAGCCACAGCCACGTCCAGGGGAGGCAGTGGTGAGTGGTACCCCAGAGCTTCAGTCCAAATTATTTTCCTAACATGGTCCTTGTCGTGCCGAGAGGGTTTGACCTTGCTTTGAGGATGAATCTGTTTCTATGATGAGGGACTTCTGCCGATAATCATTGAAGTTGACCGTGAAGTTACTTATGAATTGTTCCTTCCTGTCCTGATCCCACACCACACTTGGAACTTTATCCTTCTCCTTGGTTTTGTATTCATGTTTCACCTGTAACACGGAGGCTTCTTTCTCTGTCAGCTGCTGGTTGAACTTGGTCATCAACTCCTCCTGTTGAGTGATCTGAGTGTTCATGCAGCTGATCTGTTAATCTCTTTGGTGAATGTCCATGAGAATTGCATTGACCTGACTGAGCTTTTCTCAACTCTTAGTTTTTCCTGGACACTGTTCAGGCTTCCAGTTAACCACATAATTTGTTCTCCCTGGTTCCTTTCATTTTCTTCACTCATGTCCTGATTCCATATCTCCTGAAGTTTCTCTAAGACTTGCTGGTTGGTCCGTGTAACATCCCTTAACTCTGCATTCACATCAAGATCCTGGTTCCATGCACAAAATCCTGAATCCTGGCGGTGAGCTCAGCCTCCATTTCTTGGAGCTGCTTAACAAGAAAACCTTCGGCCTGTCCTTCCTCGCCCAGAACAGACAGCCACCCAATCTCAGATTCCTGAAGTGTCAGTTCCCATCCTTGAGCTTTCAATATTGGTTCACAGATTCTTCCATCACTCTTACTAACCTGGAGCTGCTCCTGCTCTGCTTTCTGCCTGGCAGTCGGGTTAGTGGTAATGGGTTTGGGGGTCGACTCCTTGATGCCGCTTTCCATGTTGCAAATGGCCTTCTTGGTCAACTTCCACCTACACGGTGCAGGGGGCACTTTCCGACCAGCTTCCCACTTTCCGTGTCAAGGGCGGCCTTCTTTGCCGCTGTCCTGTGTTGAATGGCGCAGAATGCATTCTCCGCCATTTTTCCACTGTGGTTGGGGGCGCTTGCCGCCAACATCCCGCGTTGTAGTCGGTGAGGAGCTGGAAACGGTATGGAAGGGGGCATGAGTGAAGCCTCCTCTTCCAGCAGCTCATTGGTCTCCAGAGAGCGAGTGAGTCGGATTGAGCGCACCTGCTGGTCTGGGCGACATGAAAGCTCCGTGGCGTTTGCGCTCTGTATTCCTCCGCTCTGCTCACGGAGCTCCAGCGAACACGCAGCCAGCCTCGCCACCTCGACGATTCCCAGGCGCTGCAGCAACGCTCCGACGAGCCTCTCCATGGCTTCGAGTGTTTGATCATGCTCCTCACACCGACTTGCAAGGCTCGCGACGTCCCAAGTTCATTTCTGTCACGGTGGCTGGGTGCAAGAAGGACGTCTGCGCAGTGATCCAAGACATACTTTTATTTCCAAAATGTCACCAAAACCAGATACAAGACAAAACTGAACCACCCGTAACCTAAGGCTTTGCCTAATGAATGAACTACGCTCTGTTCTGACTCATTGGGGCTTAAGTAGTCAGCCCCAATGAAGCACACCTGAGCTTATGAAGGCTCAGAATAGAGCGCCCTCTACCGTGAACAAAACATAACCACACCTAGGCAGACTCTAACAGTATGGTACAGTGCTGTGATGATCAATTCTTATTTCTTTAACGCTCTAAATTGTGACTGAACCCCAAAAAACGGTATTCTTATACAAAAGACAACCTGCGTTAAAACACAACACAGTTTTCAAAGCGACATCATATCACCCATGAGAAAAAATAACACCCCCCACCCAGTCACTCAACTAACCAAACAACCAAATTTAAGTGGAAAAGAGCTAAACTGCACTAGACACACCCAGGGTTGACATCCTTAAAACTTTCAAATAATTTTAAGTTCTCTTAAAGGTTTCCACCAATAGTACACAGTACACCTCTATAAAGAATAAAATCTAAAAGACCTGAGACAGTAAGTTATTAAAATATGTAAGATAGAAAAGGGTTAAAAATCAATCTCCCAAACTCTCTGACTCTGGCATACCACTGCTAGAACCATGATCTCCACATGGAGAAAACAAATAACAGTGGTAGGGCAAGCCTAGTAAAATTATTTGGAGAGCTCATAGAAAACTCAGAGAAGGCACAGAAAAACCCAGAAGAATGACCTGCAAACCTCTCTCAGCTTGGACGTCAGTGGTCACGTTTACACTATTAGGTACTACACTGATAAGGGGTGGTTTCATGTTAAACAAGATAAACATAAACGCTCATCTATCTTTTTGTCAAAAATTATCTTTGTAACCCCTAAAAATGGTGCAGTAGTGGCTTAGGTGGTTAGGGACTAGACCCCTTGATTAAAGGACCCAAACCCTGACATTGCTCTGACACTGCACTGACATTGACACGGCACTGGATATGGCTGCCCTCTGCTCAATTTATGTGTAAAGGGTTAAAAGTAGAGAAGCAGTGCATTGTGGGCTGTGCTGTAGTGTCAAAAGTGGGTTGAAATTTCTTGGAAGGCATGTTTTCTGTTTCATGTGGAATAAGACTATCACAGTTTTCTTAAAGAATATTAGGCCCACATTGAAACATTGCAGCGCTTTTATGATGGTGGGGGGTACCGTTGTTTCAGGGCCTGGGCAGCTTTGCCATAACAGAGGGAAGCAAGCTGCATACAGTAGGGGATTAAACTTGTACATAATAACACAACATAGTACCTTAACATGACACAATTAAATCGTGTAATAATCCCTTCATATATACTCCTATAACTGTACCATGTAATGACTTTGTAATATTAATTTATTACTTCATTGTGTCATATTTTGTCCACCTGTTGCAATGTCACTCAAAATGCTTGCTATGATAGAAATGAATAATAGCCTGTTGCCCTACGGCTGGAGAGTGTGAAGTTATGGGGTGTGTCACCTATCCTGGACCAAAAGTTTCAGTGAGATTCAATTAATTTGCCAGTAGTGCTAAGGTTTGTTGGTGTATAGTTTTCATTTGGATCTGCTTTCTTTCAAGTATTCATAATCAACCTCATGCTGTGTATCGCCAAGTGGCATGTCTACTTGACAGTTTTCTGTTTGTCTGTATGTCTGTTTTTGCCTCCAGCAGCCCTCTATTATGCTAAATCCTTGCATCCAATTCTGGAATTTCTTCTCACTGTGTACAGTTCATGGATTACAAAACAAACTCTTCACAGCATGCGGGTTTCAGTGCTATTTCACCAGGAGTGAGCCTGTTATAGAATTTTTGTCTCAGCTGGGCATCAAGCTTGTATCTGATGGATTTCTAGCTGCACTGTGGATGCATTTTGGGTCCCCAATTTCTTTTATTCCTACCCTGCAAGAGATCTTTATTTTGCCAGAGCATTTGAAGGAGTTCCACCCTGAGCTCGTTTCATAGTTGATTTCCCTTTGAGATGCCAAGACCAAATTCTCTCTCTCTTTCCAGAGTTATGCGTAATTAATCATACCTAGCTTTGAGATTCGGTGTAGTTCAATCCTATTGTTCTCTTCAGGCAAGAACCGAAGAATGCATAATTTGTGCACATGTAGCAAATCAGCAGGGCTAGAACTAAGGGGGAAGGAGGTCTAACTAGTGAAAATAAAGTTCAATGAATTCAAGCGAAAGTGACTATTATCCATTGTGAAGACACAGCATGGCATTCAATGAACCACAATGAAATGCTTTTCTGTCTTCAACCCATACACATAGTGTAACTGTGGGCAGTCACATCCATCAATGTTGGATATGGTACTTTGCTCAAGGGTACCTGAGAGCACCTTACTGGTTGTAATTTGCTCATTTTTACTCCTAACCAACCCATGGCGACCTTGGAGGGGCTGCAGGTCTGCTTCTTGCGATTTATTTTCGTCGAAGAACACTGGTATGCCTATGTATGAAGTTACAAAGTGTGGGACCCACACAATATAGCAGACCTGCAGCCCCTCCAAGGTCGCCATGGGTTGGTGTTGTGTGGGTCCCAGTTGTCTGTTGCTGACACTCGTCTAAACAGTGGCAAACACACTTTGTAACTTCATACATAGGCATACCAGTGTTCTTCGACGAAAATAAATCGCAAGAAGATGACAAGAACCAAGGAAAGAATCTGATTATTTTCATTTTAGTCAAAGGTCATGAATATAGAGGTGAAATTTGAAGCTAGACTAAGCTAAGATGCAAAGCCTTCATCTTTTTTTCCCTCAGATAGGGGATCTTAGGCGCACCCTTAATGCTGTAATTGTGGCAAGTGCGAAGAGCTTACAGTTGTTAGTTTCTTCCTGGAGCTACAGTGTGGTAAAAATATCCACCATTCATTGAGGGTTGCTTGAATTCCTTTAATGACAATACTGCAGCCCGTCCCCCCACCCACAGCATCCACCATGCAGTCGAATTGGTCGAGCTCGAAGCAATTTCATCCTTGACTTTAGAGCTGGTGGCTGTGGTCTTTTTTTATAAACCTTTCAATAATCCTCCACTGCTGCTAAAGGATCACTTTATTCAGCCTATTAAATGAAAGCTTTGATAATTAAGGGCCTCATCAGAATCAGTTTAAGCATGCAACTTGCGCAGAATTTCAAATCCAGATTCCTTTGCTGTTAAATTCACCTTTTGACTCTCTCTGTTCAATCATTCTGCCCTAATGAGTGTAACATCCACACCTAAGGCCCTATTAAGCATCAGTAGTTAAAAGAGAGCCATGGCAGCCTGCATTTCCATCTATACTTCAGGGAGTTCAAGCACTCATTTAGACAGAACTAATGGGCTGTGAAACAGAACGCGAGCTGTGGAAGTTACAAAAATAAAAGCTGGAAACAGAAACCTGATGCGTTTATGCAGTAATAGTCAGAGATGGACAATCCACAGGGACTTTGGGGAGAATTGCTTCGACTATGCTGTCTGTATATAAAAAGAAGTGTAAAAAGAGAGTGATGTGGTGTGACATATGATCCGGCTATAAGCCCCTTCCCCACAGCTGAAGATGTCGTGGAAAATTACATCACAGAAAAGTGTGAGTGCAGTAAGTCCAGGCGTGGACCAGTGGGAACAGCTCCAGTTCGCTCATCCCAACCTTGGACCTTAAATACAATTCATACACTTGACTCCTCCTTTGATATTTACAATATTCCAGCCCACTGATGGTTTTCCACCAATACTTCCCAATTGCCACCATGATTGACATCTATGTTTCCCCACCTTTACCATCTCGCCACCAATTGCCAAAAATCTTAAAGCTGATACCCTTATACTGATGTCATCTTACCTTATTTAAAGGTGACATCCTATTATGGAAGATTGTTTACCAATAGTTCAAAGCTGCAGTGGTTCAAGACTGCCTCCCTTCCAGTTTTTAATTGCCTCTCTTCGAGTTTTTAACTAATAACGTAACCGTTTACAGGTGCAGCTACTGGCTATCTTCTGGGGTCAGATTTAGGCCAACAAACTGTGAACTCAGTAGTGTAAGGCACGGTGAGACAAGGACAAAAGTAAAGGGATTTTTACTAAAAAGACCAGCTGAACCTCCAGAAGAGACAGAAGAAAGAAAAACGCTGCAGAAATGACACAAAGAAGCAAAACTAAAAGACAAAGCCTAAAACACTTTGATCTGCCTTATTCATTTTAACTGTGTTTGAGATAAATATATATTTTTAAAACATGTAACCTGCACATCTCTGCTGCCAAATATGAACAATACCAAACATCTTCGGCCACATGTTATAACCTACCCCAACTGTCCCCCCAAAATAACTGTCCATGGGACTTAAAATATTTATCAGAACAAATATGATTAGTGAGAATGTGTCAAATAAGGAATTTATTTTTTGAAATAATATGATAAAATTATTTGTACTGCATTTAAAAAAGGGCTTGTTGAATCTTCCTTCCTTTCCTTCAAAAAAAAGATTTTATTTATTTATTTATTTATGGGACAGAAGGATGTCTCGTTTGTTATAGGAGGCTGAAGAGTCTCTAACTGCCCTGTTTTCTTATTATAAGTTGCACACATGCTACAGAAAAAGCTGAATTAGAGCCATCAAGAGGACAAATAAAAGAAATTCTGTGATAAAACAACTGAGAAATTGAAAATTTGACATTTATGGTAGAAAAACATTTAGCATAATGAACCTTTAATATTCCAGAATCCTTAGATTGAGTGACTAGCAGCAGAGTGTGGAAAACCACTGTGGCTTGTTTATGATGCCTAAATATACTTATTAGTAGGACTTATGGAACAGAAAGTCCACTAGCTAGCATCACTCACTTGTTGAAGGTATAAGATTATAAAAGACTGTGAAGCCACTTGGGCCATTTAAGAAGACTTGATTAGCTTTACACAGTTCTTCTTCTACAGAGGCAATTCCGCTCATCAATCATCAAGTCCATCCTCATCCGTAACCATTTGCTTTGGATCTTTTACCCCACCAGGCTGATCCAAACTGCAGTGTATAATTAGGACAGAGGAGAAGATCATTGAAAGTATTCTTCTAACACCTCGGGACATCAATAACAGCAGGGTTATAAATCATGCTGCCAAGCTCCACTCTGTGAATCACACAAACTAACATTCCATTACTGTGTCAGTGTCACTGCTGTGCTGAGAATGATCCACAACCCAAATAATGCCTGCTTATTGGTTGTTCCATTGATGATGGGGATTCTGTAAGCTTTAACCATGAAGTGCTCCTGTGGGATAAATGGAGTTGATAAAATGGACGGTGAGTTCAATAATAAAGAAAATAATGAACCTGAAGTGGCTTAACAGTTTATACATAAAACAGAGGTTAATTATAAAAAAAGAGAAGTTTTACAACACTGGCTGTGAATTTTCTGTAGTTTAAGCACAGTTGTGTTAGCATCTGCATTACTGTAAATTACTGCCAAAGAAATATAGAGAATAAAGACTGTTGGATTATCATTTTAAGTGTGAGTAAAATTTGTCAAATTAATTGTGTGTGTGTGCATACCTTAAAGGTAAAGATGGAAAAAAAAACTCTCAAAAGTTGCTAACACTCCCAAGTAAAAGAAACAATTTCTTTAAAACTGGCCCAAACCCGAAACAAAAAAAGTGAAATAAGAAAGTGATGGAGACATGTCTAGAGGGAGCTTGCCTGAAGTTATCAAAGTAGCATAGCAGAGATAATAGTATGATTATTTAATTGAACTCTGTAAATTGTAAACAGTACTATACAAATGTCTTGAGCAACCCTTTATTTATTTTTTGTCTCTCATTTTAAGTTCACTTCCTGTACCTGACCAGTTTCAGAGGATAGTTCACACATTGACCTACATATGAATCATTCAAGCAGAACAAACTGTCTAACTTAAGTCACGATGATGCTGAATGCTATCCACACACCTAATATCTCTAGGCACTTTGTTGCTGTAAAGCATTTGATCCCACTTTTTTAAATTTAATCTACTCAATATGCCAAAGAAAGGATAGTCTGACAGACACAAAATAGGCTTTTGCAACAAAGTGATTCCTTTTTATCCAATTCACCATGTAAGGGTCTCTGCAGGCCACGTAATTGTTGCTCACAAGGTTAAACAAAGAATTCTGTTCATGAACAAGGGAGTCATACCTGTGATTTATTCCTGTCTACATAAATTGTGAAAAAAGTGACCAGTATATATCACTGAAAGAGGGATGAAAGAATGATCAATGCATGGGTAACTGTGGTGAACACTCTGGACAAAGTCAAGATGTGAAGAGTGTGTGAGATTAATCCAAAAGGAAGTTTTTGCACAGCCGTCACTGGCCTTGGGAGGACTTCAGGCCGCAGTGGAAAAGACAAAGCAAGGAGCACTGGAGCGAAATGGGCAAATGAGGCAACATGAGCTGATGCTGCTGGAGAGCAAGAGCACAAGTAGCCAGAGAGGATTCACAATAAGGGCAGATATGACAGCAGACACAGAGCATGCTTGCCAAGTGGCTCAAAGGCAGCACTGCTTTTAAAGGCCACAGTGATTAAAACACACACCACTAATCTACATGACATAAGACACTTCATCCTCTCATTTTTACTGTGATAAATATGAGCCACCAAATACCTGCTGATGCTCAGACTAAATAATACAGCTTAATTTTTTGGCCCTTGATCAAAACAGCTACATCAGCTGCTAAGCGTATTCAGACGAGACTATTGTTTCTTTTGTTATGGACCACTAATTGGGTCAAATATTCTCTGGGGTATTACTGATTCAAGTGCATCATAAATTTAGTTCAGCACAACTGTATGAGCCGCATTTGGACACTATTAACTGGTTCTTTGGAGTGAGGAGAAAACCACATATTAGCTCAGCGTTTTCTAGAATTTCCCAACAATTCCACCTTATTACCCTCAAAGTCATAGTAGCACCAAGTGATCATGTTGATATAATGAGTTTGGGGTGACTTAATATGAATGAACATCTGACATGAATACTGATAAACCTGAGAGATCAAATATGATTACACTGGTGTGCTCAAACACAGTCTCTCAGCTGATGACAGAACACATCTATTCCACCCTTGACCTGGGGAATATTTCACAAAGAAAGGTTCCTCTGCAAAGTGAGAGCTAGCCAATAAAAATCTCCCATAGCTTTCTTCTTGTCAGTAAGCCTTTAAGGAATGATTTTTATAGAGGTAAGCTGAAGTTAAATGCTTTGAAACTTAACAACCTAACAGATCTTCTTGGGGCAGCGAGACCTAGTGGTTAGGGAGTTGGCTACAGAATTGTAAGATTGTGGGTTCAAGCTCCTTACCAGTAGGTTGCCCTGTGGTATCCTTGAGCACGGTATCGTCCCTGCTCCCCGGGCGCTTTCATAGCTGCTCCCTGCTGCATGTGTGTGTATGGGTTGTCACTTTCACTTTAGTCACTAAAGAAGAACTCATGCTTTAGCTGTCTAGGCAAGAACACGTAAGTGCTAGATCTAACTTCATATCCGACATTTGCTGGATGATTCCATGGATTTAGGGCCATTCAGCTCTTGTAGAACATGAATTCATCCATACAAAAATCTCTCAACCCAGCTTAGAAGCAATATCTCTTCAGTTTCTCAATTTATGACAATTTCTGAAATATTACTGAAATATTGACAGCTTATAAAATCTGTGGCAAAGGCATGAAGAAATCAAGGACATTCTAAACTGAACATTCTCTAATTCAAATATATTTGTTAATTTATAATTTGAGAAACAAAACTGTACTTTTGAACTAACCTTGTTTGTAAATATAACTTATTTAAAATGAAGAGAAGAAATCAACCATCACTCTAGGTCTTCAGGAAATGAGCTAGAACAACTTGCTTTTGGGACAGTGGTGGCCTAGTGTTTAAGGAGTTGTCCCCAGGATCAGAAGGTTATGGGTTTGAATCCCAGACCGGTAGGTTTACCCTGAGGTAATGACACAATGACAAGAATAGTCACTTTCACAAACATCTGCCTTAAGGAGTTTTTCCAGGTCCTTTAAAGAGGTGAATCTGCAGCACATCAAAATGCTTTTATTGCCGGTAATGGATTACAACTAAGGATTTGAAGCTTGACATGGTTTATTACAAGGAAAGAACTTATTAATTATGAAAGTGACTACCCTTGTCAATGTGAAATGCAGCACAGCACAACGAAATTCAACCTCTGCATTTCAGCAATACAGCAGGGGGCAGCTATTGAAAGCACCTGGGGAGTGGTGACAGGGACAGTACCTTGCTCAAGGGTACCTCAGGGCAACCTTCTGGTGAGGGAATCGAACCCACAATCTTCTGAGCCAGGGCAACTCCCTAACCACTAGGCCACCGCTGCTCCGTTATTGTTATTCATATGTTTCAAATATGTTTAAATCTAGCAGTTATGATGTTTACGGTTGTGCTGTGTTTTATGCCATTAAACAGAATATCAATGGGACACAAATGGCACCCATCTAAAATGATACATTTGACCCAGAGCCTGTTTTGTTAGACAGGCTATCTCTAATAATTTTGTCTAGCATTAGCACATTTGGTTTTATTCTTCCTGAACTAACCAGGTGTTACAAAACCTTAAAGCTTCACAGAGGCTGGAAATTACTTAATGACCTGCTTAACCTGTGATTGGCTAGTGACTTTTACCATGTCTTATTTTTAAATGATGGATATGATGTCCTAAAATAGTTGTAGTTTTATCCCAAGGCTAAACCTTAATGGAGTAAATGGCATGTCAGCTGTTCTGTTATCTACCAACAATGGGCAGCTTTTCAGTTTTTCCTTTGAGAATCTAGACCCTTGAAGGGTCAAGCATGCTTATTTTAAATTATATTATATTATATTATATTATCATGAAACGTTACAATGAATTTCATGAAGCCAAACTGTTAGGGCATTGCTGTGAATGTGAGGGGTCTACATGGGAGTATGTATTTGAAAGAACCCTTTATTATTGCCCAGCACTGTTAAAGAGCCTGGGGGTCTGTGTAACTGAGACTATGTGTCAGTATTGGACACTTTAGTGAAGTCTACTTGTTATGTATCTAAAGCCACTTCCTGGGGGCGCTTAAAAAACTCTCAGTCAGAGTGGCCCAACTCCAGTAAAACATGAATGACCTAAAGACCTATTATGACGCAGAGGCAAGGGTGAAACAGTTACTCCAGCTGAGCCCCATATTATTCTCATCAGAGAAAGAACCAAAGTGACTGGTTAAAAAAACGGCCACTCAGATAGCAGGGCATGCCTAAGCACTGAAATGTGTCTCTCTTTGGAGTTTTTTTTTTTTTTTCTTGCCCACCTTTAGTGTTTCTGCTAGACTTTACACCCCCACAACACATATAATTCCCAAAACAGAGACCTTCCTATTCTAGCTGATGTTGGACCAGTGATAAAGGGGTGCACAGTAGTGCAGTTATTCAATTTAAGTGATTGAGAATTGACATTGCCTCTGGGGTTTCACTTCAATGTATTTCATCACATTGAGGGTGGGGATGCACTTGATACAGCTGCAATGTCCCCCAACCCATCTGTGATGCTCCCTTACATTTACCATGTGTGTGAATCATCTGCTGAGTGATTTATTGTGTAAACATCAAGATATATCAAGGCCAGGCAGGGTTAGTTCAGCAAATTCAGGCCATAAAAAACCATATTCAGAGTGGCACCTATAAAGTTATGTGCCTATTATGCATTTCCTGAAAAGCATCAGAAAATGGATTAGCAGGTCACAGCTTTGCAAGAAGATGGCATGGATAGGGGAAGGAGATTTTAGCCCTTCTCTGAGTTTTTGCTTTGACATTATAAAGTTGTACTCTGTAAGCATTAAGCGTTCTCATCTTACCCAGACAGTAAATAACAAACTTGTTTCTTAGTTGGTTTGAGGTGGTTTGGCATTTCTGATGCTTTTCTTTTGGTGAATAAAAGTGAAGAAGAGGACCATGACTGGATGTGCTAGTTTGCTTCTTTGTATGAGGTCTTATGAATACATTTAATACAATCTGGCAGGTAATAAAATGGGTTCTAAAGGAGTTCCCATGGCACATTTGCATGGACTGACAGTAAGCTCAGCAGACTGTTTGGGTCAAGGTGGTTTATTTATTGTGTTATGACAGTCTGTAACCTTGTTACTCGCTTCATTCTTTTTCTGGTTCATGAGTAGTCTAAAGGCCCCAGTCAACTTATGCACCTTCAGTTAAGACATGAAGGAAATTTCTCCAGTCAAAGAGTAAAGAGTTATTATGTTAGATATCGCAGACATGTGTTTAATGGCTCAAATGTTTGTACCAATTTGACTACATTTACTCTTTACAGCCCTGTCTATCATCACTAACAGTTTCTGGAATCGGTAACACAGATAAATATGACCTGCTGTCCTCCTGAATCTACACTCAAATGGAGAAAAAGCTAGAAAAGCTTTGACTGGAGGAGGAATGTATCAGTTATTCAGTAATCAGTAATACAATAATTGATAATCAATAATTGATTTTCTGTCCATTAGGTTTATTTAGGTGCAGCACAATTGAGTTTATTTTGATTTTCCTGCCTACTCTGTTCAGGAACATGATTGTGATTCCCATTCTCCTTCAACCACCTAGCAAGGCATCTGACCAACTCTCTTTCTGGGAGAGTCCCATGACTCCTATTTCAGTGATTCTGATGTGGGTAAAAATAATACAGAAAGGAGGAAGAAGAAATGATGGAGGTAAGGTCATACCGAAGGGATTGATGTCATTGCTTTCTGTACACCCACTGTAAAGAAGGGCCTTGCTGATATTAATATGCAATGGAACAACTGGAAAAAATAGCACAGCAAAGTTTAGATGTAACCTGGTTGAAACTTCACTTCAGAGTAGTGTTGATAAGGCTAAGCCTTTTATGACTTTTTTCTACAGTAATTTGTCTTTCAAATAATAGAATATAATGATTTGTGCTTATCATGACATTAAAAAGGAGCTATGAAAAAATTCACACCAAAAGAAAAAAAGCTTTTCAATCAACTATTCAAATCAAGTATTCATCTTGCTTTTTCATTTGTATTGTTACAAATTTTTTGGATGTATGAAATAAATAGCCAAAATGCATGTCTATGTGTTGGCGTTTCTACAGCTTTCTATTGTTTATCAGTTGGTTACAAATGACCGCGGTCATGAGACTCGACCCCATATGTTGAGTTCAGTACCTTCATTCTTATTATCATATGAGACTTTCATAACTTTACATTTTCAATCACATTTCAAATTGTGATGCAGAGACGAACCACCATTGCTTTGAATGACCATCTACAGAGATCAGGTGTGGTCTAATTCAATCAATCTGTCCCTATCAGATCAATTAATGCTGTAGTTTGTGCTCAATAGTAAAAAAAAATAACCACACAGAGTAACGTGTAGTCATTCTGCTGATGGAACTCCAACATGTTTCATGAGCAAGAAATGTATCAAGTGGGAACAATCTTTTCTCACGTACCCCTCACTGCAGAAAAAATTAAATGAAGCATAGCGCATGCTCAGACACATTCAAAGCCAAGCATGTTCGATTACATTTAGTCAGAGAGATGCTGCTGCATCCAACTGAGACATAGACGAATGACCTAAAGCAGCTTCCACTCGAAGATGTAATCAAGTGAGTCACATCTGGCACCTCTGAAATTGAAAGTTTGGGTCTCATCTATCATTGCGTACATCCGATCCTACACTTTCACATCTGTCTAGTGAATCTTGTTTTTATCTATTGACTCCCAATGCTTTCAGTTTTAGATAAGAGTCATATTTTGATGAGTAAGCAGGCTACAGAACAGGTATGTTTTTTTATATGAAAAGATACATTTATATAATGGATTTACATTTTTATCAATATTTATACATTTTTTTATGGGTGATGAAAATGTGATTAAGGAATGACTGGAATCAAAACAAAAGCTGACCATTTGTAGATAATACTGGACATCCACCTCTAAGCTATAACTCAACTCAGTTTTATTTCTGAAGACAGCTGTCATCATAAAGCAGCTTTAGAGAATCCGGCTCTGAGCCTCTAGTAATCAAGCCCAAGAGAGGCAAGGAAACTGTACTGATGGCCAATACAGTCTGTAGTTAGGGGTAATGAGGTCAATTTCAGTCTGTAGTTAAAAACGGAAGCTTTGGTTTAGGTTTGTGTGAGCCATAAATGAGCCCTTTTCATTTTCAAGCCTGCCACCTCTGTCAACTTGTTCTGTAGATCATTTCCAACTAATGACGATGTGGGAAGTAGGGCAGATTTTGAAGTTAAGCAGTAATGGCTTTTAAAGATAGCCAAGCATGCTGCCACATAGATGAGGAGAAAAGAGCTTGGGTAGACAATAGCCTTACAACTATTAGCTTTTAGCTATAGCTATTAGCATCTATTAGCTCATCTGAAAGCTCTAAGCCTCCATCTCATCTTAGACAAACACCTACAAGTTTAACCTGCAGAAAAAAAAAAATAAAAAAAAAAAAAAATAAATAAAAAATATATATATATATATATATATATATATTTCAATGAATTTCGTTACACTGCCCTCTATGACTCTAATCTCTGAATAGAATCAGCCATGTTTGCTATTTCATCTGCTTCTAAATGAAAACACACATCTATGCCTAGTCAAAGCTATCTGGAAGACAGAGTGTACCTGTCTTCAATGCATGTCTGTATGTCTGCGTTTCTGCAGCTTTCTGCTTTCATCATTCATATATGTCCCTCAAACCCATTCTGGTGAGTTCAGTCCATTCACAGTTATTTCCAGGTAAGACTTAAATCTTTCCATTTTTATATACAATTTAAATTGTGCTGTGGAGATGAACCAAGATTGCTTTAAGTGACCCTCAGCTGGGTTCAACTTAATACACTTTGTAGATTCATTCATGCCGTAGTGTGTGTAATACAGATTGATTCATGTAGTGTAGTATTGAGTTCGGTCACTGATGGACACAATTAAGTGCCGTTGATTGTGCCACCTCAATTGTTTTAGCCAGAAATGCATTTGATGCAGATCACACTGCTGCTGTTTTGTTAAGGAGGCAGCTGCCTAAAATATATATTTCACTTTCATTAACTATTTTAGGAAAGCAGTGTACATTAATATGTGAATATCACTGCTGAACATTCAACATCTGTATATTAAAGGTTTTTCTTAAGGCGTTCCAAGATTATATTCAGGACACTTAAAAAGAAGACATGCATGTATCAGAAAAGGGAGCTGCAGGTAAACAAGACATGAATAAGCCGGATTTGGACATCTTTAGAGCTGCTTTCTGAGAATGTCTGTCTTAATAATGGTGTGCAAATAAAGCTGCATTCATCTGAATAGGCAGGCAGAATCATCAGGTTTTGGCGGACTGAATTATGTGAAAACGCTACAGGCTCAATCTGCAAAGCGGTAAACAGGAACAAGGGGTTTGACACTGCTGGATATACTGTATTGTGAGAGCTTCTCAAAAAAGCCTAGGCTATCACCATTTCCATTCACAGAAACATTTATATATTCACCCATTCAAAGACTCAGAAACAAAGCTTGTTTGCTGATGGCAGTTCTGTTGGTATTGCAGTGTGATTTGCAATTGATCTGCATGGAATGCTTCAAAATTCAAGCTATAAAAGGAATGCCTTATGCGAAGACCATGGTGAAAATAAATGGGAAAATGTCACTATGTCCACTATATAAACACAAACTGCTTTAACAATATCCTGTCCAAGCAGAGCAAATGCTGGGAAAAATACCATATAATGGCCTTAAACAGAAAATTGCATAAGGAGTATGTTCAATCTGGCTTCTTTATTTACATGTTCACATCTCCATCTGTCACACAGATCCTGTGCTTCTTGCCTTCCAGAAGCCAAGTGAGTAACATTCTCTAAAAAAAAGCTGTTTCCACAAGATGAAGGAAAGTGGTGAGTGCATGTATCTGTGATATATTTTCAAATAGCAGTCTTAGATCAGAAAATATACTTCCATCTGGTCCTCTGGAAAAAAAAGTGTGTCACTCTGTTTGAACTTTTCTGTTGTCTGAGTTTTCAAGGGCAATATATCTTATTATATAATTGAAGTGGGGCATATGCTTCAAATAAAGGCATCAAAATTTTTTTTTTTTTTTTTTCTCAGAGCAATGCCATTGACAAACTGCTTTAGACCAGCTTTAAAACCAGCTTTTCTCAAACTCTCATACTTATCGCAGTGTTACAAAGTTCCCCTTAAGAATGCCCAATGAAGTATGATTTAAACCAAGAATATGCTTTTCCCAAGGTGCCAATGTCCGAAAGTACAGGGTGCAAGGTTTACTGTGTCAAAAGCTGAAGAAAACATGCTCTAGACAATGAAATAATCACACAAAAATATTTACAATAAAACAAGGATGAGCTTCAAAAAAGGTCTTCAGGTGGAATGAGTTCATGGCAAAATGTCTTGGTGTATACAGATTTATTATCCAGTAGTACTGCAAGGTTAAACAATAAACAATAATAAACACTTTTTGCTATGCACATGTGGTCTTTTTTTAAAGGAGTTTAATGAGATGTGTGAGAAACTTTTTTTTTCATTCTAAATGAGAGTTTTCCCCATACAGTATGTCAAAGCCAAGTGTTATTAAGAAACATTCTACTATGTCTTTACCTTTGTGTTTGGATTACACAGAACTAAAAATGAACCGTATGACTGTCTCATCTTACCATGAGCACACACACAATATTGATTTCCTTTAAATCTCTAAAGCCAGGCTGTTGTCACACCATGTCTTTAATGTTCCAGCTTGAGAAATGAGAAATAAAGACTTCTGAGAAATGGTCAGAGCTATCGCTGCCCAGCCATTAATGCCAGGTTTTCAGATGAATTCTGCCTTTAGGTAGGGCTCTGTTCATCCCAAATGCTGTTGATTTATGAAACGTGCTCTACAAGCTCCTGACTGGGGCTTTACACATAAAGGACATAGAAAAACTCTGGACAGGTCATCAGTCCATCCCAGGGCAGACACACTCACTCATACATTGTCAGACCTATCAGGAAATGTAGCTTCTGACATGTCTTTAAACTGTGGGAACTAGAGGACCCAGCCATAACTTGTGCAGATGCAGGGAGAAAATGCAAATTGCACACAGAAAGGATCCAGGCCATCCTGGCTGGGTATCAAACTTAGAGCCTTCTCCCCTCTTCCCACTGTTCTTATGCATCATATACATAAGCAGTTATAATACCTAAAAAAGATGTGTAAAAAGCATTCAAACACTTTTACATAAAATTTAATACACCAGTTTGATGATCAGTTTGTGTCAGTGGCCAATATACCATTGCTGATCATGTACATACCGTTATAAGGATGTTTTCTGCTGATGGTTGGGGCTTCTTTCAGCAGCAGCCTGTGGAACTGCATGCGTTGTTTGAAAATGGTTTCAGAAACATGACAAAGACTGGGTGTTGTTCTGGGTCCAAACTCCCTGTGCTGGGAAAAATCCAATCCACAGCAGCTTCACTTGCAAATTAAAGGACTTGATGAAACTATTAGAAACAGCTTTATGCAAGAACCCTCAGGGCATCCTCAGACACCCTCAGAAGTCTAGCAGAGTCATTGCCATAGTTAATCCAAGCTGCTCTGACAGTATGAGAGGACCAGCAGCATATTGTGTCAATTGTATATGTATATTATACATATACAATTGAAATAAAATAAAAGAGAAAAAAAAATCGGTGTCATCATGTGCGCTATTCTTATTGGTTTGGAAGATAGGTAAAGGTAAAAGAGCAACAACCATTGAACAAACATGAAACAACATTAGTAAACAACAGAATATGACCAATTCTAGAGCCAAAGCAAAGACTGCAACATCCCTCTCGATACATCCCTGTCAATAGTTTAATTATTGGAACGTTTCTAGTACCATCACTAATAGGACATGGACATGTGTGGCATGTAGGACTTCTCTCAGAAAAAATAAGGAAAATACGATAGAATGTTTTGGAGACAAAGTTAGAGAAGCAAGGTTGCATTGGTTTGGACGTGTCCAGAGGAGAGATGAGGATCATATTGGAAAGAGGATGTTGAAGATGAAGCTGCCAGGAAAGAGGAGAAGAGGAAGACCTCTTTATGGACGTTTATGGACGTGGTGAGAGAGGACATACAGGTGGTTGGTATGAAAGAGGAAGATGCAGAGGACCGGGAGAAATGGAGACGGTTGATCTGCTGTGGCGACCCCTAAACGGGAGCAGCCAAAATAAAAGGGAAAGTGACATCCATTATCATTGCAAGGTCACAGCACAGCACACAGTGAACCACAATGAAATTGGACCTCTGCATTTAACCCATGCAAACACCATGCAGCAGGGGGCAGCTATTGAAAGCACCCAGGGAGCAGTGACAGGGATGGTACCTTGCTCAAGGGTACCTCAGGGCAACCTACTGGCAAAGGAATTGAACCCACAATCTTCCAATGCAGGGGCAACTCCCTAACCACTAGGCCACCACTAGAAGATGGTTCTCCATGTCAGTATGTGGCTTATGTAAGTATGAGGCTTTGTGGTATCAATCTGGTGATTCATGATTGTGAAAAAGCAGCTGTATCAGATCCAACACCCCCCATACCCCACCCCCCCACCCCCCC
>CM029390.1:10807331-11066691 GCA_017165825.1 Hepsetus odoe | reverse complement strand
CACCCCCCCACCCCCCCGTGCTCTTCTACACTGTCAATTAAAAGCTATGGGTGGCTATCGCAGTCTGAATTGAGGCAGCCTGGCAACGGAAGTCAGTTGCTTATCTGGAGCATGTGTCAAATTGCCCCTCTCTATACGGCAGGATTGCTGATGGAAGTGCAGAAATTGCCTCTGCAATGAGAGATGAAGATCCCTTTTCTCGTGATATTGTACAGGGTTGCAAATATGGCATGCATTATCTCATATGGGATTGGATATTGTCATTATAACACCCAGTGGCATAACGGCGCTTGAATTTGCTATTTGAATGAGTAGCACCTGAAAATGTGCAGCAGTTGTGTTAGAAAAGAAAGTAAATTCTTTGAAAACAATAAAAATCTTAAGCGTACGTTTAAGCGTTTAAGTAGAACGTTTCTCCTCCCCAAGACTAATCTGCTACAAAATTCACTTGAGCTGATTAATGATAATCCTTTCTATTTACTTCATTCCGATTAGTTTAGTAGCTGAAATGCACTATTTGTTAATGTGAACATAAAATAAAATAAGCAGGTATACTGCAAAGGTAGTGTGGGGACTTAAAGCACCCTCCAGGGTCCTCCCACAACTAACACTTTGAGTTTGTCACAGCAGCTATACATTTATGCAAAAGTATTATAATGGACACTTTATGAAAGCAAAATTCCTAAACATAATGCCCCTGGATACATTTAGACAATAAAGATGGCACAACAGTTACTCTTACGCAAACCCCAAGACCTTAAATGTTCTTGAAAATTGAAATTAAATACCTGCGCTTCCACACACATAATGTGAATGGTGAGCAGTGAATCTGTCCTCTACGCTTTACCCATCTAAACACACCAGAAATGAACATACACATCAAGTCCCCTCGATTGTATAACACGGTAACAGAGACCTTATCCATCAATAACCAATTCATTAAGTAGAAAACCACAGATTGAAATACTTTTTGAATCCTATGATATTGATCAAATCCTATTTTAAAAAATGAATATATATCTATAACGTTTGAATACCTGGATTTGTGGAGGTATATTAATAGCATTAAATAACCTAATAAGGCGGAAGATGCAGAGGACCGGAAGAAATGGAAACGGATGATCCGCTGTGGCGACCCCAGAATTGGAGCAGCCGACAGAAGAAGAAGACAGTGAGAGGGTGTGTATTACTGAGGGTGTGTATTACTTAGTTCTTTTAGGGAAGCTTTGTGGGCAGGTCAGATGTGAGGACATGGCTAGGAAGCAGAACTTGGCTATTTTTAAAATTGTCTAACCTGAGTTGTCCCTATAATAACTTTGTTCCTTATCCTGTCCATCCACAGCACTCCAAACTCAAATCTCAGCATCTTCACTTTCTCTCTTGCTGGTATCCATCGGTCACAGATCAATCCTGCCATTCTTCCCCACCTATTCCAACCTGCCTGCACTCTCTTCACCTCACTTCAACACTTGCCATTTTTCTGAACTGTTGACAAGTTTCTAAACTCCTCCACCTTTACCAACACTACTCCCTGAATCCTAACTTTCTGTTGTCCTCACTTTCATTCACGCTCATGTATTGCGTCTTTGTCCTACAAATGTTCATTCCACTCTAGAACATATCTTCACTTCCCAAATGTATACCTTTATAGTTTTTACTGTTTTGTGCATCAACCTTACTCGGTACCAGTACGCTTCACCTCCGCTCCTCAGGCATCCTCTCAGTTTCCAATATTTCAACTGTGGATTGTGGATTTTGCTCTTTAACAGATAGTTCTACCTATTTCAAAGCTATCTTTGTATTTTTTCCTCAGGGATCAACTATTCTCTTGTTTTTTTTTGGTTTTTTTTCCTATTTTCTGATGTTGTATTATAGCTGATTAAACCATCTAGCCAGTTTGCCAGCTTGTATAATTGCGGTTGAGGTAGGGGAGAGGAGGTATTTAAATGTGAATTGATGTGGCTGTGCTCTAATTTATTCTTTTACCATTCAATTCATTGTCCAGGACAACCGGGTGGTTATGCCACCAAGTTCTCCCAACTGGCAAATTGAGCAATAATTACCAAGTCAAGTCAAGCACAAAACAGCTTTACAGAATGTGGGACTGAGCTCCTTGTGAACTAGCCAATACTGACAAGGCAAGAAAAAAAAAAACAAAAAACAAATTTGGAGAGAGAAACCTTCACAGGAACCCAGACTCAAAAGGAGAACCTATCCTCTGGTTAACACAAGGTAATGAAAGAACAAGCAGCATATCTCTAAGAGGTTGACTAACAGTATATAAGAGGCAGAGTAATTGATTTTAATGACTAAAGGCCAGCATAACAGGTAAGAGTCTGTAACTAAAAACAGCAGGTTTCATTGAAGCCTATGAGAGTAGTAGCTTTATTTAGGTTAGATTGGGAAACACATGCAGGTTCTCCAAGTTGGTCAAAGTGACCTGGCAGTCAAGTGAGCATTAGACCCTTAATGATTGTTGATCTGGTCTAGATTACAGGAAAGAAATGTTACACCCTGCTATGAGAATTGCAGAATCAAATTAGCACCTGCTTAATTAGGTGCATTTTTACTGCTTAACATTGGACTTTGTACTAATAAAGGTAGCTCTACATAAAGATGTTCATATTTGCATTGATGGAGTCTGTCTGAAAGTCCTTTGATATGATAACTCCTGTCCCAAAAGACATTATTCTTTGAGTCATTAATAACACTTCTATTTCTGATGCAAATAAACTTTTGTTCAGTTACATTCTGCCTGTAAACTGCACACACTTCTCTTTAAGATAAACTAAAGATAAAGGAGCTGAAGTGGAATGGTATGAAACCTTGTTCTGTAAATCGTTCTTAAGATGAAGGGATGCCCATGCATCTCACCTTGCATTTACTTTTCTTTTAATCTTTCTTCAGTACTTTGGAGCTCAAGCTTCGGAAATGTGCTTTTTCTTTCTCAGAAAGTCCTAAAACGAAGTGCACAACATCAGCATGAATCTGAAACCTTTTTTTACTTTGTTTTGCAGTTTTTCAGAAAATATTTCAACTTAAGGTATGCAGTGCTCAGTGCTATTCAAGGAGCCCCCCTTAGCTTTATAGTTGATCTGTTGTAATTCGAGGTATATGCTGAGTTCTGCTGAGATGCAACCTAAACGGGGTATTTTTAGTATTGTTACTTCACATACATATGTAAATGAACATATAAATATGTGACTAAATGTGCTGATACAGCTTATAAAATTGAATCATTGCACCAATCACATTACACCACAACATTTTTGCTTTATTTTATAATTAACTGACAAATGTGTTTGCTCAAATTTTAGAAATCACAGACAACAGCTTTTAAATTATGGTCAAATATCTTCAAAGTGATGACTTCAGCAAACTAATGGTGAAGTCTTCAGCGGCAGGGTGGCGGTGGTCTAGTGGTAGGAAACTTTCCTACAGACCTATGGCTTAAGGGGTCCCAGGTTCAAATCCCACCTCTAGCACCACCGCCACAGGGTCCCTGAGCAAGACCCTTAACGTCTCCAATCCCTGTAATTAGGAAATGGAAGTCGCTCTGGATAAGAGTGTCTGCTAAATGCTGTAAATGTAATGTCTTTATGACTGGAGCTTGTTGCCTTTCACATTGCACCCAAAACCACTCTTAACTAAACATCTTAAGCACAACACTGTCCACTAGAAAGTTCTTTCATCTATTTTCCTGTCTCTGTCTCCAAACATTTCAAACTTTGTTGAATTTAGTTGCTTTTGCAAATTCTTTTGCAAGATTTCTTTCAAGAGTTTCCAAGCAGCTGCTATCCCAACTACAAGGCATCCCATGGGATGATAATAGCTTGTTGGTATGCTCCTAACCAATAGGCTTGGAGGATTCAAAGAAAGACTGGCTGTAAGATATAATCAAGATAGTACTCTCTTAGCAGCCCTGCAGCAGACCAGTGAATTCTGAACCTAACAGTTCTCTTGATACTCTCTTGGGTAAAAGATGTGGTCTGAATTCAAACAGGGCATGGTTACTGCCCTGAACTTTTGAACTTCCAGCAATCTGATAGTACTAAAAAGAAAAAGAAAATGTTTTAAAAAAGAAAACAAAAAAAGTTTTAGCCAGTCAGCCACTAGTAAAAGACAAATGTAACTAAGGATTCTTATTGCTGTTTATTGCCAAAAAAGCCAGCAACACAGAATGGATTTGCTGTAATTGAAATTTTTTCCAGCAGTTTCTAGGTTTTCATTTGCGTTCCCATTTACAGAATTAGGCAGATGCTCTTATTGGAGTCAGAATCAGTGCCTCATAGTCCACATTTCTTACCTAGGTAAAAAAAAAAAATTAGCAACTGTTGATTAACTATTTGCCAGCTAAATTAAAACAGTGACTAAGGCAAAAGCTGGGATAACATCGAGGATTAGCACTGAGCCCATTCTTGTTTGCAATGGTAATGGACAGGTTGATGAACAAGGTTAGACAGGAGTCAGATCAGATTGTGTTCTGTATCAAAAGAAGGGAGCAGCTTGAGGAGAGCCTGGAGAGGTGGAGATATGTCCTAAAGAGGAGGAGAATGAAATTCATCAGGACTAAGGCCGAATACACGAGTTTGAATGAAAGGGAGGAGAGTGGAGTGGTTAGGATGCAGTTCAGATACGTGGAGTAAACAGTACACAGTAACGTTGAGTGTGGATGAGAGGTAAAAAAGAGACTGCAGGCAGGTTTGAATGGGTGGACAAGAGTTTTAGGAGTGATCTGTGACAAACGAGTACCAGCGAGAGTCGTGAGGGTAGTGATACATGCTATGTTATATGGGTTGGGAATGGTGGTGGAGTTGGAAGTGGCAGAGTTAAACTTTTGCATTGGGAGTGATGAGGATGGACAGGATTAGAAATGTTTATTAGATGAAAAATCAGGTTGGATGATTCGGAGACGCAGACAAAGAAGCAACAGCTGAAAGAATAAGAAGATAATATTAATTTCCAGCTAGTGCCCCTATTGGGTTTAACTAGTGCTCAGGTGTATTCATGTATGCATGTTTTGCAGTTTTCCAGCAGCCAACCTTCATCAAAATAATATATAATAATAGGTATACACACAATCTACAGAGGATCATCAGTTTCCATTTGATCCTATCCTCTGCATCTTCCTGTCCTGAAAACCTTCCCTTTTACTCCCGCTGCTAACCCATTCAAATCTGCCCAAGAAATGGCCAAGACATGCAAAGGCAAGGATCAAACTGACTTTTGTGTGCGAGTAACTTCATCAAAAATCAATTTCAGAATAAAATATCTCCTCTTTTACAAACACATGGCAGTAAACGAGTATTTAAAGGGTGCCTAGTTGCATTTAAGCACCCACAATATCATTAATGCCATTCCACAAGCAATGTTAAATAATTCATAATATGAACCAGTATATTGTGGAAATCTTCCATCCAGTTCAATTGCAGCCCTTCAGTATCTCTCAGGTCAATGCAAACCTCCTTTGATTTCCCAAGATATGATTTAAAATACAATTGACTCATTTTAAATCAGCAGATCCTCTGATACTAAGATATAATTAACCTACTTTGGATTGCAAAATTGCCTCATGCTGTTCATCCATGGGAATACTGTATTCAATTCTGATTTCTAGTACCTGAAAAACAATGGACTACTTTAAGACATTGGTGACTGTGTTGCTTTTGTCCCAGAATGCAAAGACATTTTCCTTGGAGCATCACCCCTCAAAGATGCAAGAGCTGTAGTAAAATTTCATTAACAGAGACGACCATATGACCTTTTGGTGCATAGCCAAGTTTATGACTTCTGGGCTATCACAGCCCCAGACTAAGAGGACAAATATGCCCTAACTGCTGGATGTCACGAAAGATAAAATCTCATTCATATCCATTATGCATACTCCTCATCGATGTCACCTTGTTATCTTCCTCTGGAGCGATCTCTGAGCTACCAAGGTGACTATGACAAGAGGGACAATGTCATAGAGTCCTGATTTGCATTGAATTGACCTGTAATCATTTTGACTTGTGTGTCATTTTTTGTACATGAATAAAATGTAATGCTTCTGCAAAATTTGTGCCTGTAGTTTAGGACTGTCAAACTTAATGCTTTAAATCATGAAAGCCATATTAAAGTGCAGACTGAAGTCCAACTGTTTGTGAGCTGCTCTCATAATTTGAGGTTTTCTCTCTTACTCAAATGCAGCTTTTAAATGACATGTTCAATTGATGGTTCTCATTACACTTGTTTACTGATTACTACCTTGATAAGTTTTGTTAATTAGCCACACTGATGCCAGCAATATCAGTAGGATTTAGATTCATGAGACAATCATAGAAAATCCATCATATCCAGTCAAGAGCCTCCACTTTACAAAGTGTCTATGAGCAGTATAAACAAGAGGGAGAGTAAAAAAATATACATATGAATAGTATACATTTGAATTTATGACATAAATTATGTATTATGTTGCAAGTGTACTGTCAGTTCTTAAAGCTGATGTTTTGGAAGTTGGATAAATGGAAAAATTTAAGAATACTTTTACAAGGCAACGTTCTGACAGCTAGAAAACTGGGTCAGAATATCTCCAAAAAGGCAGGTCTTGATCCTGGAGTGCAGTGCTTAGTGCTTACCAAAAGTATTCCATAAAATGACAGCTAGAGAAATTTTAAAACCATCTGACTAATATTGTTCCTTTGCTACCTTGTTACAGGTAGCACTGCAACAAGAAAATCACCTGTTAGGGCTCTTAAATGTATAGCTGTATTCTAACACCTTTCTATAAGCCATGGGTTCCCAGGTTGTTCTTCTTCAGACCCTTTTTGATGTAGGTGCTAACCGCTTCACCAATTGCTCCTAATTTACAATGTGTGGAAAGACTTGATAAACAATGAAAGTTAATATAATTCCTGCCAACATGCACATCCCTCAGCTAATTACTCCTACAAAGCCTTAGTGTCTCCCTGGAAGACCTAAGAGGAAGTTCAGAAGACATGTTTGATTTCATTAAGGCTTAAAGCCCAGTCTCACCTTTCAAGCTTCAGCTCCTGGATTTTTTCATTGGGCACCACTGAAAAAACTAAAGAGGTTTTAAAGCAGCACTGGCTTGCCTTGGGAGTGTTACAAATGGGGCAGATAAGCCTATTCATGCTGGCTTTAAAAAGTAGTGAGAGATTTCACAGGTGATTCACTATGTGTATGTGCTCGGCAGTGGCTTCAGGGCTTCATGCTGAGCAGCCCTTTCATACTGAGCCTTCGCTTCTTTGCGTGAATTCTTTGCAGGATGCTAAAACTGTGATCCATAGGGAAGTGAAAGTGACCATTCTTGTCATTGTAAGTACAACACACAGGGAACCACAACTGAAATTACACCTCTGCATTTTACCCACACACAAACACAAGCAGTATGGGGCAGCTATTGAAAGTGCCCAGGGAGCAATGATGGGGACTGGTAAGGATTTCAAACCCACAATCTTCTGATCCGGGGGCATACATCCACTAGGCCACCACTGCCTCTAGGAAATGCATCATGCAATATTGGTGATCAGTTGGAAGGTGTGATTCCTTGATAGTTTAGTAGGTCTTTGTCGTTTGAAGTAAACAAATGTGATACTGTAAATTGTAAAAAGACTCAGTTTATGAATACTATGATGGAAACAACATGACATGGAACATGTGTTCTAGCTGATTATTAATTTGTGATCATTACAAATAGAATAGAATTACAATTTTTATGAATGGCTTAGTTTTTTTGCACTACTGTGTTGCGTATTAAAGTGTTATTACGTGCATCTGTGGTTGCCTAAATTGCCCACCAACACAAAAATCATTCGATTTTAAGTGTACTCTGTTATAGAGGGGGCAAAATAGACATCTTTTGAATGTATGTGTTACATTCAGCTGTAAAGTGAAACTAATTTCATGCAAATGCAACACTCATAAGAGCCGGAATATAAACCTAAAAATGAACATTCTGCCTTTCCCACAGTGTGATTGCAATTCCCAGTTTTCATCACCAACCTCTACAGTTGACCCTGTAGATAGCATTAAGTGAGTATTTAGCACTAGGCTTCATGTCCAGCTTAAAAAAAGCCTCTTGCACCATGTGTTTAAGTCTTACGAAATGGAGCATTTAAATCATCACTTAGATGCTGAACATAGCGACAATTACCAGATTACCTCTTAGGCAGTCTGACATCTTACGCCCTTAGCCATCTCATTTGGTGAGTACGATGCAATTTTTATTAGCTATTATTTTATTATAGTTATTAATAGCTATTGTTTTAATTTGCCTTTATTTCTTCATTTGTAAATATATTGTTTTTATTATGCTTTAATGTATTCATGTATTGCTCTCTTTCTCATTCTCTGTTATCTTTTAAATGCTTTGCATTTTGTTTTTTCTCATTTGTAAAGCACTTTGAAGGACTGCTGTGAATGGAAGGTGTTACATAAGTACATAGAAAAAATCTCTTTTTAAGCTTAAAACTTCAAAAGGCTTATTATGAAAAGTTGGGATGCTTGCAAGTTGCAAAATTCGACTTTATTTGGGCCACCCAAACAGCTCAGTTTATTCCTTTTCATTTCTTTCGTGTTATTATTACAACAAAAAACAGAAAGCAAGCTGGACGAGGCTGACTGATTCAGTTAAAATGTTTAAATCTCATCAGTACAAAAACTGCCATTGTAATCTTTAATAAAATTGAAAAAACTTTAAAAACTTCAATTTCAGAATACAGTGAATCAGAATCAGTGTCCAGCATGCTTTTCTGCTATAGAGCAAAACTGTCATTTATAGCATGTAACTCTGATTCTGGATCCCCTTAAAGAAAATTGCTAATCTAAGATTTTACTACGGCATGCTGTTAGCTTAATGCCAGGTGAAACAGGAACTTGGAATTTGGAATTTGGTGTTACAGTCTCTTTTCTTTCTTTGCAATCTCTAAATTTAACAAACATCGTGCAACAGGGGGCAGCTATTTAAAGCGCCCGAGGAGCAGTGATGGGGACAGTGACTTGCTCAAGAGGAGCTCAGGGAAACCGACTGGTCTGGGATTCAAACCCAGGACCTTCTGATCCTGGGGCCAACTCCCCTAACCACGAGACCATCACTGCCCCTATTGATCTGCTTCTCTGTGTTTTTCTTTAATGAATCAGTTTAATACATTTCTATTTCTTGTGGATTTTTATGAGTTGACCTGGTAAACTGATTTCATTCTCATTCACATTTTACATTTTTTCTCTGAAAAGCAACTGAAAATGAAATACATAAATAAAAGCTAGATAGTCATCAGTGTTTATTTGGCCAGTCACAGATGGGCCTTTATGTGGCTCCATGCTAGCACTGGTTATTACCTTTTAAATCTCCCATGGATACCGTTTTGGCATAGGTGGAATAGCAGAATCATAAATACTCATCTTATCTGAGACAAGCAAGGCCTTCACCCCGGTTCCTTTGTGACCTCCCTAATGAATCATCACTGGGTTCTTGAAGAAACTGTAGTAGACCTTTCCCCTCTGGAGCCACTCTTCCATGTTTTCTCCATTTGAAGATAATGGCTCTCTCTGTGGTCCACTGGAGTCCCAGAGAAAGAAAAGACTTGAATCGGTTTCTCATCTCTTCAGGAATTTCTTTTCATTGCAGCACAGTGTTCTGCTTGTTGAGACCTGCTGTTGTAGCTTACTGAATGGTGTCAGCAATGAAGCCTGATGTATGTGTAGTCTAATTGATCCCAAATATCATCTAATTTTGGTTAACTGCATGATTAACTAAAGCGGCAGCTCCTGCACAGGTGATCAGCCAGTGTTGGATAATGATTTTCTTCAAAAACTGTAAATCTAAGTTTGAAAACAAAATTTTGTAATTTACATTCATCAGATTCTTATCCAGAGTAACTTCCATGTCCTAATTGCAGGGACAGTCCCCCCTGAGCAATTCAGAGTTAAGGGTCTTGCTCAGGGACCCAGTGGTGGTAGTGCCAGAGGTGGGATTCAAACCTAAACCTCTTGAGTCACAGGCAAGTATCCTACCACTAGACCACCGCCACCCCGTAATGAATGTCTGAACTAAAAAATGTGTGCATGAGATTTATGTCACTGAGACCTGAATGGGAAACATCGTTCGCTATAAACACTGTATCACATTCTAAATGTTAAATAATGTTACAAAATAATTACAAAAATTGAACCTCGGAACTAATGTTCCATTTTAGTAGTTCATCATCTGACATACTGCCATAGTTCAAGTGAGCATCTCAAGATGAATGATCGAAATTCATTTCCTGTCAGCATTTTATGAAGAGACTTGGATGCTTGAATGTTGTTATGGTGCTTGAATGTATTTCGTATTCAGGGTCTTCTTTCAAGTAAAGTGATGGGAAGAAAGGCTGCATAAATGTGCTCAGTATTTTGTCTGTTAGCACGCCATATCTTCCTTCTCTCAATGTGCACTTAATGTGAATGCATTTTTATTGATTATACAGCTGTGCATAGAATACCTCAGCCTGGGAAAGACGCAAACAGCAAATAAACCTCCAGAATGAGGCGAAAACTCATGTTGTAATAATGACAATGAAGGAAACTAATGGTGTTTTGAAAAAACATTCTGCTGTTTTATGCATACACTAACCTCAAGGAGTAAAGGAAATCAATAGCTTCTCCTTGTTTTCTGAAGTCTGTTAAGACCTTGATCACCTGGACGTCTAAAGGAAATAAGTCTGTTGTACTAAAGGAAATCTATTGATTGAAACTTCTAATTATGTAGAAGAAGAGAAAAACAGGCAGATATTCAAGCCCTTTATCATTGTTTTATTACCCTGAACACATGACATCTGCTTTACATCCAGTAAAATTCTCACAAATGGACTCAAGAAGTTCAATACCAGAAATGACAGAGTTCTCAAGTGACAAACATTATGCCTTTATGACCTGTGTGATTTTTTTCAATGTTTCAAAGCCCACGTGGTGATGGTAATCTCCAAAAAACAGAACATTGAAATAAATGAGAAAAAAATGGGCTTGTTGGCTGATCTACTGAGTGAAAACCTTAAAATATTGCGCAAAGATGCTTTATAAGCATTATTACACTAGTTATAAAATTGCTTTTCAAGAATTCTTATCTCTCTGTATTCACTCAAGCTTTAAAGGATTGTGATAGATAGGCTGTTTTTAGATACCCATGTTGTCCCTTTACCACAGAAAATGTACAGCTAATAGTTTTTAACCCAAAGAATACATTTCTGGATTTCATCTTTCCACAGCTGCCTTTTTTCTAGTTGGCATAGCAGTGTGACCGCCTGTGACAAATGTACTTGCCAACAGTAATGTGAGAGGAATAGGCTTTTACAGACGACTGACAGCTCATCAGCCCGGATCATTTGCAATATTGTCCTATTAGATTGCTACTAGAAGCATGTGCTGAACGTTAAAGACTTTTTCACACCACTAGGTATAAAACTTTCAAGAAAAGTCAAATATCTAATGCAAACAGCTTCAAAATTCATCTTTCAAAATAATTTCTGTACTATTATCTTAATATGAAGACAGCAAATAGAGCTCTTTGGGATGATGCCATAAAACAGTGGTCTTCTCTAGGAGACAATCTTGTTAGTTTAAACTAGAGTTGGTGATCAATGATCAGTGCCAGAGAAAAAAAAAATCCCTTTACATTTCCTATAGTCTTTTTTATACCACTGTCATTTAATCCTTATAAAGAAATCTACAGGCAGGTCAAGCCAATTACATCTCTCTAACTTAACCGGTTTACATATTTTTCAGTGTAATTACAGCAAAGTGTCAGGGTCTTGCAAGACTGATTTTTTAAATTGAAAAACAACATCATTTTATGGTTTTATTTCATTTTGAAGTTTTCCTTAAACTGAATAACCACTTAAGCCTCTTTGTTTTTAAGAATTTTGATACCATTTCATGTCAGCCCAGTGACATGCCAGGTTCTGCCTTTGCCATCTAAGTCATCTAATGTTTTACTAGGAATACAAGATACATAGCCTGATCTCAAAAGTGTCATTGTGCTCCAGACATGAAAGGGGAACGTATTCTGCACTAGACAGGTGCTGTAAACTTAAGAACCAACCAAACAAAATGTACTTGTCATGTGTTAGCAATCCTAAACAAAAGCAATGATTTAACTTCCAATGAGAAAGAAAAGGGTTTTATATGTTGGCTGTATGTATCTGGTGAAAATGGGAAAAAAGCACTTATAGCATTTATAACATTTTTAACTTTTTTATAATTTGACTTTAAACTTAAATCAGGAAACGCTATATGTAGCATATGCATTGATATAGAACAAGAACATTTTCCACATTATCACAATTTAAACACCCTCACATTAAATAAACTGGTTTGCTAATGTTATTGAAGTGGATATATGAATTAACGGCTTTATACTTGTGTTTTAAAGATGACTTAAAACATAGAGAAAAGAAAACAACTCATTTTGTGTCTGCAATCCACAAATGCAGTGACAATCTTTATTTTTAATAATAATTTAGCTGGACGTAAGTGATAATGAACAATGAGAAAGGAGGTTTAACAAAGCTTGGTTGTTTTTTTTTTCTTCCTAACCACCACCAAGGCTAATTGCGTGTCTCGCTTCCAAAGAAAGGGCATCAGTCAGCAGTCCTTAATGCTCAGAGACCCCATCGGTCACTCTAGGGTCACTGTGAGGGCAGAGTTAAACTGGCTCCTCTGCATTTGTTGCTCTTATAAAACAAGTTAAGACACCAAGCAAAGTCGAGTTTTATTCAAATGAGTGAAACTGAGGCACATTTTAACAGTTTGATCGAGATTCAGTGTGGCTGTGTGATTATTATTTTATAATAATAATAATAATCCTTTATTTATACTCCCACAAATGAGAAATTTGTCCTCTGCATTTCAGTAATGCATTTTATTTTTATTTATGTGCAAATATATAATTGCTTTTGAAAAAAGCAAAGCCAAAATCATATAAAACTCTTGACTACTAAGGATTAAATAATGTGTGTCCCAACTCCAGCCTTACAGGGCTGGTTTCCAACACAGATCTTACATGTTAATTGCTGAGTGTACTGAGTGAGCATATTTGAGAAGAAAACTACTTAAACTGCACTGGACAAAAGCCCTCCGGGGCATCTGTGGGTTAAAGGAAATGTCAGATATGACAATTTTTCATATTGGAGATGGCTGAGATGTCTTTTTCTGATGTATCACACAGTAAAATGAACTGATGACATCTGCTCTGCTTTCATTTTTATGGACTATTGTCAATGTCTGAAAGTGCTTTACCGAATTGCACAAAAGCAAACTGGTGCTATAACTTAAAAGACTGAAGGTGCTACCTTAGTTCTGTCAATTATCTGAACGAATAGTAAGTTAAAAATAACAAAAATCTGTGTTTTCTGTTTTCCTTATTATTTGAAATTTAATGAACTATTTAATGCTACCTGGGTTATTGCAGAGTTGAAGCTTTAGAGCATAAATACAGACAATATAAAGCAGTAGCTGTCAGAGGAAAGTGGAAAGGAAGCATTTACTATATCCAATTAAGTAAGCAGAAGCCTCTGTACTGCTCAGCACTGTCCCTGCTCTCAGTAGTGTTCCAGTGAAGGTTCACTCAGAGTGTGCATTAGCATTTGTGCACTTTAATTACAGAGCTGCTGCCGGATATATCTTAATGACCTCTTAGAAAGTTACAGAGCTGTTAAAATGATCGCAAACTCTTACTACTTAAACCCACCAAGAACAAATTTCTGCGATGACGTACAGCTCAGCCCTGAAATGGACTGTGACTAAGACCTGTCCATTGTTCTCTGGTCTGAGTGCCCTGGGAAAGGCTCCAGCACCACCTGCGACCCTACCTACTAACCTCAGGTTAAGTGGCTGAGATAAAGAATGAATGAACGAAATATCACAATTCTTCAACTCAAAGCAGCAGAAATTGAAGGTCTGAAATAATATAAATGTTATAATTGGGCAGCGGTACAGAGAATCTTTGCTGTTTTGGTTTCAATGAATTATTTGTTATTTTAGTGCTCTAACATCTTATGCTTGTGCTAAAAATTGAAGTTTGAAAACATATTAGATGTCTTTGTAATTTCGTTATCGCCACTACTATAATTATTGTCTTATCCTGTATCATTACATCTATTTTGTTGGCTGATCTACTGAGTGAAAACCTTGTGCTTGTGAAAATGCTTGTGACCTCTGCCAATTTTATGGCACATTTTATATCTTAATATCTTTTTTGAAACATAATAAATAGAATTTATGATTTGATTAGCATATTTTGGCCTACACTGAGGAAATGTTGGTTTTTGTTATTGACCGGTATTATCCACCAACCAATATATAAGTTGGGTTCTATTAGAGGTTGAAACAAAATTATGTTTTTGGAGATTCTTAAAGTAAAGTTTCAAAGTGAAATACAGTATTGATGTTTAACCAAGTTTCTAGATCAACAGCTTCTACATTAAAACTGCAAATACTTGGTAATTAAGGGCCATGAGGCAGGATTGTGACTTCTGCATGCTTGCAAATGAAAAACTTTCATGACAATACATAAAAATGCATACATGTAATGCACGCTCTAATACCAAATGTGTTAAAAGATGACTCACAATTACTTAGTGAGCATGAAATAAGCATGACATCCAACTATCTGAATACATTTATCTGGAATTTAACTGCAGTAAACAATTGCAACATCTCAATGTAGTAGTTTTTTTTAAACTCACATCTTCCTTGCTAAGGATTTAAGATTCAAAATATTCCTGGCACAGCTCTGTACCAGTTTATGATGTCGTAACTTTTTACATTACATTCATGTAAACGGGAAATGGGACTTAAAATCAATGTGGAATGTACACCAGCTCTGGTGTTCTAGAGTTCTTAAATAACCACAGTGTGAATTCACACCACCTGCAAGTGAGTAGACATCTGGCACATAAAACAAGCGGTGATGCTAGTTCACACTGTACATCCAGCAGATCTTAGATTTTAGATCTTAGACTTCACGTTTATCGTTGAGGGTGTAAAACATTTCTCAGGTGTTCCTCAAGCTCCGTGCATCCAAAGTATTCTGGATTTCAGGAGCAATTACAAATTTCTCAAAAACAATGCAATTATTCCTGCATTATCAAACGCTTCTAAAAAATGCTAAGACATAATAGGACTTGCTGAGAAATTAGAATGATGAATGCAACAGCACTTGCATTGCTGTGTTGTGTACCGCAGCTTACAAAGTACATGGTCTGAATGCTTCAAGTGCTAGCAAGCCGACCAATTTTGCTAGCTCACTCACAAGGGTGTGAATTCAGAGCTTGTAAACATATTTATCTCATCAGTAGGAACACATATCAGCACAAAGTACAGCTAAAACACTAAATACCACATTATATAACATATGTTATGAATATGAGCTGGAATCCCATAAGAGCATAACCTCTCTCTTTAGAGAGAAGCACCATCCATGCTGCTTTCAGAAACCTTCTCCAGGTCCTCCATGACCAAGTCTTGCTCATTCACGTGATTGACCCTCCTGGAGTTGTGGTTTTCCACACTGTTGAGGGAGATTGGCTCAGTAGAGGGTTGAAGGTTAGCTGGCAATACAGCGTTCCCCTGTACCCTGTGGGAATATGTCTTCCGCCTGTGACCACCTGCTGCACACAGCCTGAACTTAAAAATGGTTTGGAATCCACGGCGGAAGTTCTCATTGAAGAAACCATAAATAATTGGGTTGACACTGCTGTTGAAGAAGGCTAGCCAGTGTGCAAAAGGATAGATGTAGATGTTAATAAGTCTGTACTGGTGCTCGGTGAGCTGGGCATAGTCAGTTAGCATCATCAGGGTCCACAAAGGCAACCAGGACAAGATGAAGAGCAAGGCCACGATGAGAAGCATTTTTATGACTCTCTGTTTCTTCTTAGACACAGTGTGGCGGTTGTCATGGCCAGGCTTTCCACCTGTTGGCACTGCAGTTTTGAACAGAGTAATCCCAATCCGTGCATACATGATCACTATGAGGGAAAGAGGGGCCAGGTAAATGTTGGCAAATAAAACAGTGGTGTAGATCTTTCTCATCTCCTGGTTGGGCCAGTTCTCCCGACACCAGTAGAAAGGGCTTGTCCTGTTGCCATCCCCTAGAAAAACACGGATAGTTTGCTCTTTGGTCACTTGAAGCATGACTCCGGAAGGACACATGATCGATATGGCCAGGACCCAAATGATTACAATGATGAGTGTTGCTGTTGATATTGTCAGTTTTTGCTTGAAGGGATAAACGATGCATCTGAATCTGTAAAACACAATATGCATCAAGTCATTTTTGATAAAAAAATAATAATAAGGAGGGAAAATATACTGATTATATTTGACCCCTTTTAATTGTGTATAAAATCAAATTTAAGCCATTCAATATCCACAAACACTGGCAGTAGAATGGATTGTACTGAAGAGCTCAATGGTACCTGTGCCATCTTTGGTATTAGTCAACTTATGAAAACTCACCAGCTCCAGTCAACTGTATGTGCTATTTTTTGTAAAAGGGAGGTGTTAAGAAGTAACATCAGCTCAGCTACAAAACGGTACACCATGGATGCTCACAGAGAGGGCTGTCAAGTTCGAAAGCACATATCGTATAAAAAAATCCTTTGTTGCATCACTGCCTAAGCAGTTTCAAACTGCCTCCGGAAGCAACAGCAGCATTGGGAGCTTCCTGAAATGAGTTTCTATGACTGAGCTATTGAAAACCTAAGATCATAAGATGACTGCAGTGGTGTAAAGCACATTGACACTGTACTGTAGAGACATGGAGATGTGTAACGGTGATGGTGGTCAAAGTGGTGGTCAAAATTTCAATACTGAAATTGCCAGCTGTCCATCTCCAAAGTGTCACACAAAGACTGGTTTGAGCTGTGGCTTTATAGTGCAGCAGCTGATTGCTGATTGCTGTTAGCTGTGGCTCTTCAACTCCCCCACCTGCCAGCAGGGAGACTGTGCTGGCCTCTGCTGGCTGGTGCGGGTACTGTTGCCCCTGGCCTGGATGGCACCCTTACAGAAATCTGTTGCCTGGAGTGATTAATCACATGTCAATGTCTAGTTTTCTGATTGACAAATCTTGGTTGGTATCCAGTATCCAATATTACATACTAGAATACATACTGGCAACAGGAATCTTTTGTGGAAGAGGATACATGGTTTGCAACTATCAAATCTTAGGGCTAGTGCCCTTAGTTTCAGTGAAGAATAATTAATAATAATCGATGTATCAGCAAACAAACTAATTTTAGACAATCAAATGCTTTTAAACTTGTAGTAACAGTTTGGACAAAGCTTTTGCCCAAAGAATGCCCTTGTGCACAAACAAAAAGATCGATAAGGACATGCCTTGATGAGTTTGGTGTGGAGGAACCCCAGCAACTTGGTCAGAGACCTGACCTCAAAACAACAAGACAGCTTTGAGATGAATCTGAAAGTCGACAGCACACTAGGTTTTATCATCCAGTGCCTGACCTCAAAAATGTTCTTTAGACTGAATGAGCACAAATTCCCAGACACATTCAGAGCATTCCCTGCAGCAAAATATCACCTTAAATTAGGGTGGTAAATTAAAATAAATGTCTATGAATTTAGAATGGGATGTCCAAAAAGTTTAATAAGTGTGATTATGAACAGTCCACTTACCTTCGGCATATATGCGCATAGAATATTAAGACTAAAGTTTAATTTGATACAAATAACTATTTACATGGATGTAAGTACCTTGCATTTATCCAATGCTCAAGGTTCAAAAGCATGTTTCATATCTCTCTTTTGTGATGTTGTCAGCTCAGCAATGTCTTATGTGATATGAAATAACAACAACAACAACAACAACAATAATAATAATAATAACAATAATAATAATAATAATAATAATAATAATAATAATAATAAATGCTTAAATGAAATGCAAGCAAGAGCTATAAAACTACTAGAAAAAATTTGATCATTGAGAACCTTTACAGTAAAACTTCAAATAACCTTTGTGACTAATCTTGATAAGTGACAGGGAAACAGAATGTCCATATACTTTACAGAACAGCTCGGCATATTTGCTTCAGGAGGAAAAAAGACAGCAACATACTCTTTCATGTCACTGTGACCCACTCAGTCAGTCCTTCATCTAGTCAGTTCTGTGATAAAGATGAGTCCTTTTAGTGTAAGATGCTCAACAAGGCTTTATGGCCAGTACTTGCAGTGCTAGGTTTCACATACTTCAAAAGATGTCCAGACAACCTTCATATGCATCAGACAATGTGTGTGCTTGCCTTTATGTTTCAGAGACTGATAGCATTTTCCGTGCGATGGGCAAGAGGGCCACTAAACTGGAAGAATGCTGTGAAGAGAACAAAAGCTGCAACTGAAGGCCATTCTTTATTGAAACCGGTTTGTCAAAAGAAAAGGGTGTTATATTGTAGGTGTTAAAACGTCAGCATTTTTTCTGCATTTATAACCCTCCACAAATAAATTACTGCGATTTCATTTTAATCCAGGTGGATCCAGCACACATTTCCATGTTTCTTCAACGTTTGCATGTTAAAAAAGGGAGTCAGAAGATGTTTACACAGAGAACATGGGCTTACAATTGCCACCTGTGAACTGTGAACACAATTGTCCTGTGAATCCTTATCAATTAACATCATGTTCAGGACATTGTGTCATTATTTAGAAAAAGCATCACAAAAATGAAATGCACTATATGAGAGTTCCACTCCTCTCTAATGGGTTTCTGGAATGATTATACGTGTCCAAGGTACAATTAAAAAGTTCCAGTGTGCAATTATTTTTGGGCTTTAAATGATCTCAGTCACTGAGTCACACAGCGAAAAAGTGTCCACAGACAGCAGGTAATTCAAGATATTTACTGCATGGATGGTCCATCAGATATTTTGTACTCTCAGTACTGCATTTGCTATTGATGTTAAGTTCCAAGAAGCTTAGCAAATGTTCATGCTGTCATCTCTTACAGAAATTGTCCAAGCAGTAGATCGTCTCCAATGCTAAATCTGAAATGCACACTGGTTAAAAGGGTAGCTTAAAGGGCAAACTGGCTACCACACCACTAGGAATGAGGAAATTAAGTGGAAAATAAATTCTCCCTATAGTAATCCTTCAACACCTTCTTTTTAATGCTCGTTAACAACGAGGCTTTAGCCAGATGTGTCTCATAAACCATAGAACATCCATGGAATTATAATCTTTTGACTCCATGATTCCACTAGAAGGAGATCTCACCCAGAGTAGTGTTCCAACAACACAGATACTTCTGAAAAGATGGACTTTCTCAGTTTGTGCACCATCTGCTCAGCTCTGGGGAGAAACCACTCAACTGACTCTTTGGATACAACCCAAAGAGAAGTCCTCATCTAGATAACCCCCGAAGCAGGTGTTCAGAATCTTGCACAGGACTGAAGAAATCCAGACATTTTTTTTGTTGTTTATCCAGACTGTTTTGTTAATGATTAATTACTGTATCTACAGACTGCATGCTGCTTGTCTGAGCCCTAGTCTAATACTTGGAAATGAAACAACTGTTATTTTACTTTTCTAGTTGGGAAATTACTGTCTGAAAGTTTAAAATCAACATTTTTCAGTAATAAAATCCATAATCCAGTGGTATTTAGTAATGTTGAAAATGCACTGAATAAACGTTTCTGACTATCCATCCATCCATCCATCCATTTTCTGCCGCTTGTCCCAAACGGGGTCGCGGGGGAGTGCTGGAGTCCAACCCAGCGCACACAGGGCGAAGGACGGGGGACGTTTCTGACTATAATAACAAAAATGACTAAAATGGGGAAATGAAGAGCAGAGAAATGACATTCAGTTAAAAAATAACCCACAAAAGCTTAAATCGAAAGGTGTCTGAGAATTGTGTGTAGTTGTGGGCAGAAATAACAACATGGCACAAATCTTAATTCTCTCACCCTAACCCACCTCATAAACTCAAAAATTGCTTCTTCACTGTTTACTGGCTCATGTCAGATATTGTTTCTGTCTTCATACTCTTAGTAAGTTATACTCGCCACGGTCACTTTGAATTTGATCTATAAAGCACTTCCTGCCAGAAGTGTAGATAACCTTTTGAAAGTTTAGCCAGATGTAATACACAGGAGAGACATTTACTATTACAACAACTGTACATGCATCCAAGAAAGACCCAGAGGAGTATATTAGCCAATGTGAAGATAAGATACTAAATTAATTTAAGACCTCTCTAAGCTGATTGATAGCTAAGTGCTTCATAAATTTGACACTTTTCTTAGAGCTTCTTAGAGCTTAGAGGCAGTAAGATTAAACACAATAAACAGAAACTTTCAATGGGCATCATGTGCCACTAGTGTTGCTGTTCCACACTACAATCAGTGGAAAATGTTTGTACGTAAACTATGAAGTCTTCTGTTTTACTTTTTGACAGCTGGCCTAACCACACATTGTCACAATGTCAGTACAATACAGACACTATTATATCACCTTTGAATGAAGTTTAGTTTCAACAGGCAAAAGCAATAGTTGGACATGGATATTTTCAAGTGTTCAAAAACATAAACAAACTTTTGCACATCTAATATTTGTAATACCACAACTGACACAACATATCAATAGCATTGTATTTCACAGAAAAATAAAAGTAAAGGTTATCATTCTGAAATCTGTCTGGCAGGTTGTATTTTGTATTTTGAATCTAACCAGCATGAACTGATGATGTTTCACAGGCAGGTCCTTAAAATAAAAAAAGGAAAGTATAAGCAGAGCAGGAAGACAAAGACACACATCCTAAGAAACAAGCAAAAGGACCACCAGTGCAAAAAAAATGAAAGAGAGAGCTTTTAATTATGCCTTCATTGAATATGGTTGGACCACAGCTCAGAGTATTCAATCAAAAAACATGGGACTTCAAAGTGGCTTCTGACAATTGACTGAGACTGAGCTATGCCCCCTTAATTTAGAGTGTGCCAAAGTGCAACAAACAGACTGGGAATTAAATATTGTGTATAGAAAAGCTTGTGAAATGAGATGTACTCATTATTTAATGTGCCATGATGCAATACAGGCTCCCTAGGCACCCACATTTAATGTTTTATTTAATAAGACAAACTGTGGGCCAATGGACATTGTAACGGTGGCGGGGAGTGTGAAGGACGCCAACGCAGAGCCAGGGTTCCAAAACGTAACTTTTATTAACAATAGGCATAGCCTTGTTAATGAACTGCGCTCTGTTCTGACACACTGGGGCTTAAATAGCAGTCGCAATGAAGCACACCTGTGTCTAAACAAGCCCAGGTGTGCTCAGTCAGAACAGAGCGCCATCTGTCATGCCCGGCCGGAACCACGGGCACAACATACCGTGACAGACATTGAAGTAATAGAGTCATAAACAAGCAGAAAACAAAAATCTTGTGTCCTTTCCCCACCAAAACATTCTACAGCAATTCTGATCTGGCTAAGAAAACAGAGTTTGTCAAAGCAGAATGTGGACTGCAGGCATAAATTGCTGCTGGATAATAATTGCTGCTGCATATTTTGTACCATGTTTTCTCAGTTGATCGAGTAAAGGAGTTGCAACTGGAGACTTATGGCTTTGTTAATGCAGAGAAGAAATTCACTACTTGCAGTTCAGTGTGTGTGTGTGTGTGTGTGTGTGTGTGTGTGTGTGTGTGTGCTTGTGTGTGTTCGTGTGATCACAATGTGTCTATTGCATAGTTAAAGGAGCCCAAAGCAAATTTAATTTACACCTGGTTTATGAGGGTTGTGGAAACTCCTCACAAAGCAGGTGACTATGAGCTGCTCAAGCTTTAATAAATGGAGTAGAATGTGTAATCAGTCGCACGTGTTATATCCCAATCACACCAACCACATTTTGTGTGCCCCCATGAAATATAAAAGTGCAAAAGTTGGGCAGTGGTGGCCTAGTGGTTAGGGACTAGGCCCTGGATCAGAAGATTGTGGGTTTGAATCCCAGATCAGTAGGGTTTTTGCCTGAGTTACCCTTGAACAATGTACCATCCCCATCACTGCTCCCGGGGCACTTTCAATAGCTGCACCCTGCTGCATGTGTGTATGGGTTAAATGCAGAGGTTGAATTCAGTTGTGTTGTGCTGTGTTGCGTTTCACAGGCAACCATTAACTGTGCTTTTAGGCTTGTGTGCAACTTTCATATATAGCACTTGGGCAGGTTGTTTCCAGTTCAGCCTTCGAGAGGAGGAAAGAATCATGTCCTCGGTCTTGATTCTCCTTGACCTCTCGGCAGCCTTTGACACAGTGAACCACCGGATCCTCCTGAATACTCTCTCCAACCTGGGGATTGCTGGTACAGCCTGGCAGTGGTTCTCCTCATACCTACAGGATCGACAGTACCAAGTGTCTTGGCAGGGCCATCGGTCCACTCCACGAAATTTGACAACTGGCGTTCCCCATGGATTTGTCCTCGGTACCATTCTATTTTCTCTATATATTCTGGCTCTCTGGGGAAGGTCATACTCTCTCATGGCTTCTCCTATCATTCTTATGCAGACTACACCCAACTTATCCTCTCTTTTCCATCCTACCATCAACAGGTCTCTATCCAAATCTCTAACTGCCTGGCTGACATCTCTGCATGGATGACAGATCACCACCTCAAGCTCAACTCTAACAAGACTGAGCTTCTCTACCTGGAAGGCCATCAAACACCGCGACAGGACCTTCACATCTCCTTTGGCGGTTCACTTCTCGTCCCATCTAGGAATCTGCTAGGAATCTTGGTGTCACTTTCGACAATGAGCTCTCCTTCTTCTCTCATGTTCTTAATCTTTCTAGGTCATGCTGACATCTTCTTTTCAACATTAGAAGAATCCGTCCTTTCCTCACCACCCAGGCAGCCAAGCTACTGCTCCAGTCCCTGGTCATCTCGAAACTGGACTACTGTAACTCTCTTCTGGCAGGTCTTCCACTGAAAGCAACAAGACCTCTACAACTGATTCAAAACGATCAAGACTCTTCTCAGTTCTGGCTCCTCAGTGGTGGAATGATGGTCAGAACTGCTGAGTCCCTTGCTGTCTTCAAACGTCAATTAAAGACCCACCTGTTCATGGAATTTCTCAGGGACCGACCCTCCCAAACCATGTACTCTCCTACCTCTGCTCCTTCTTTCCTTAAACCTCTACTTTCTCTTTCCTGTCAAAAAAAAAAAGTGTGTATTGTATATACTTGTCACAAGGGCTCTTAGTTTGTTACTTAGTTTGGTGGTAATAGCTAATCAGCCTGATCTGAGCTGGTTACCAAGATGATGATCTAATGTGGAAATAAAGCACTGTTGTAAGTCGCTCTGGATAAGAGCGTCTGCTAAATACCGTAAATGTAAATGTGGAAGGAGGAGGAGAGAAAGAAGAGGAGGAGAGTGGAAGTAAGAGTAGGAACTTTGAAATGTTGGCAGCATGATTGGTAAAGATAGAGAATTAGCTGATATGATGGAGAGAAGGAAGGTTGACATTTTGTAGTAGGCCAGGGTAGTAAGGCCAGGTGTATTGAAAGAGGGTTTAAATTGTTTTATCATGGTGTGGATCGAATGAGGAATGGGGTAGGTGTTATTCTGAAGGAAGAGTATGTGAAGAGTGTTTTTGAGGTGAAGAGGGTGTCAGATAGGGTGATGAGTTTGAAGCTGGAAGTTGAAGGTGTGATAATGAATGTTGTTAGTGCTTTCGCCCTACAGGTTGGTTGTGAGATGGAAGAGAAAGAAGAATTCTGGAGTGAGTTAGATGAAATGATAGAGAGTGCACCCAGGGGAGAAAGAATGGTGATTGGTGCAGATTTTAATGGACATGTTGTTGAATGGAACAGAGATAATGAGGAGGTGATGGATAGGTATGGTGTCAAGGAGAGGAATACTGAAGGACAGATGGTTGTAGATTTTGCCAAAAGGATGGAAATGGCTGTAGTTAATACTTATTTTAAGAAGAGAGAGGAGCACAGGGTGACGTACAAGAGTGGAGGAAGACACACACAGGTGGATTATATCCTTTGCAGGAGGGCCAGTCTGAAGGAGATTGAAGACTGCAAAGTAGTGACAGGAGAAAGTGTAGCTAAACAGCAGAGTCAGCAGAGCCGAGGATCAAGTGGTAGAAGCTAAAGAAGGAGGACTGCAAGGTGGAATTCAGGCAGGAATTGACACGAGCACTGGGAGGTGCTGAGGAGCTACCGGATTGCTTCGAAACTGCTGCAGAAGTGATAAGGAAGAAGGAGGATAAGGAGGATAAGGAGGATAAGGAAACCTGGTGGTGGAACTGAGAAGTCCAGGAGTGTATACAAAAGAAGAGGGAGGCAAGGAAGTGGAACAGTCAGAGAGATGAAGAAAGTATACAGAAATGAAAGGAGATGAACAAGGAGATAAAGGAGGGAGAAAAGGACCTATACCGATTGGCTAGACAGAGAGACAGAGCTGGGAAAGATGTGCAGCAGGTCAGGGCGATAAAGGATAGAAATGGAAACATACTCACAGGTGAACAGAGTGTGTTGAGCAGATGGAAGGAGTACTTTGAGGGGCTGATGAATAAGAAAATGAGAGAGATGATTGGATGATGTGAGGATAATGAACCAGGAAGTGGAGCAAATAAGCAAGATGGAAGTAAGGGCAGCAATGAAGAGGATGAAGAATGGAAAGGCTGTTGGTCTGGATGATATACCAGTGGAAGCATGGAGGTGTTTAAGGGGAGATGAGTTGAGTTTCTGACCATACTGTTAAACACAATCTTAGAAAGTGAAAGGATGCCGGAGAAGTGGAGACAAAGTATACTGGTACAGATTTTTAAGAATAAGGATGATGCACAGTACTGTAGTAACTATAGAGGGATAAAGTTAATCAGCCACAGCATGAATCCTCAGCATGTGAGGATTAGTGAACGGCAATATGGTTTCATGCCAAGGAAGAGCACTGACAGCTGAGGTTAGACAGGAGTCTCCGTGGACAATGATGTTTGCTGATGATATTGTAATTTGCAGTGAGAGTAGGGAGCAGCTTGAGGAAAACCTGGAGAGATGGAGATATGCTCTTGAGAGGAGAGGAATGAAAGTGAGTAGGTCAAAGACAGAATACATGAGTGTGAATGAAAGGGAGGAAAGCGGAGTGGTTAGGATGCAGGGAGTTGAGGTACCAAAAGTGGAGGAGTTTAAATTCTTGGGATCAACAGTTCAGAGCAACGGTGAGTGTGGAAGAGAGGTGAAGAAGAGAGTGCACGCAGGTTGGAATGGGTGGAGAAGAGTGATTTGTGACCAGTAAGAGTAAAAGGGAAGGCTTATAGGACAGTAGTGAGACCAGATATGCTGTATTGGTTGGAGACACTGGCACTGACGAAAAAGACAGGGGGCGGAGCTGGAGGTGTCAGAGTTAAAGATGCTGAGATTTCCGTTTGGTTCGCTTCCAAAAATACCAGCAACCATTGAGTATCAGAAAAAAATTATGAATCCTTGTGAGACAGATAAGCTCCAGTTACATTTACTGATAAAGGGAAGACAGAATACAAATGAATCTTGAATTTGATGCATTTGAAAGAAAGCCTCTGCTAAACTTCGGTTTAAATTTCTCCAAGGGATCATACAAAACTTTACATGGTGCATATGAATGGCTTTGATTTTGAGAGGACATCTCAGATAATCACCTTTTACATAATTCAGCTCCCTTACTTTCAGGAAAAGCTCAAAGGCAGATTAATTAGAGATGAACATAAACTGTTCTGATTGATGATGGGTTGGAAGAAAACACAGATGCACTGAACCGATAACTCACACACGCACTTCTTTCATTGCTTGTTCCAAACGGTCCATGCTATAGGGACAAAACAGTGACGTGGGATGGGCTCTGAGGTCCTTCTCTCCATGCTAGAGTCAAAGGAAAACACTGTGAGCAAAAAAGCTACAGACAACAGATTGCCACTGCTCAGCTAACAGAAGCCTGGCGAGTGGCCAATCCTGTCATATCCACAGTCCAGAAAACGTCACTGTCCTAATCGTTTTTGCCGGTAGACCCAAACACATGAACAGACTGTGAGTCTCAGAGAGGGTTATCTCAGGCAAAGTAAGCAAATAGCACAAAAGAGTGAGCACAAAGCATCATAAAAAAAAAAATATATATATATATGCTGTATTGTCATTAAGCATAACCTCTTTTATTATAATAAGTCTGATCTAGCATCTACCTCTACGGGGCATTCATCTACTTGTATGTCTATTTACAGTGAAATGTCTTCTGACCTGTGAAGTAGAGGATTTTTGGCGGTACACTTAGAACATTTAGTAAAACATCCTTGTCCTTTAATCCCTTCTCAGTGTCTTAGAATAACTCAGACTGTACTCTGTTAGACTGATGTACAGGCATTTTGTATTTGGAGTACATCTAAAACCTTTCAAAACGTCAAATGTCAATGGTATAATTAACTGTCCCTTTTCCTGCAATGATGCAAAATGTATGTGTTGCATAACGATATCACATGTCACGTTCCCACATTAAAATCTTATTCAATTGCTAATTTAGGCCAGTACTTTCCAGCCCTGATCTCCCTTGCTCTGCACGTTTTACAGCCTTTTCTGCTTTTACACATCTGCTTTAAATCAGTAAGGGGTTGCTAATGACTTGATTAGTTAGATCAGTTAGAACATTAAACACCTCATTGTCACTGCTGGGCTGAGAAGAGCAGTATCCTGTGTCCTGGAGCAGGCCCTAGAGGAACGGCTAGATAACTACTGTGCATTATGCAATGTGGGATGACTAATAATCAACTACCTGCATGATACCATCACCAACAACTGGTTAGATGTGCCAAATAAAGTGTACAATTGAAGAAAAAAGAAAAAAGTTTTCCAGCAGCTCCAGCAGCACAGATGTCTGTGTGCGCGCCACACTGAGTGTGTATACATACACACTAACATGTCACTGTTAGTGCTGCTGCTATGCTGAAAATGATCCACCATCCAAATAGTCATTAATAGATCTTGATTGTCTTGAGCACTAATGGATTTGCGGTTAACAAATATGGCAGAAAAAACATATGCACTATGTACTGCAGTTATAAACCTACATGGCAAGTGGAGCTGATAAACTGTAGATGTGAAAAGTGGCTAATATGTTAGTTTTAGTGGCATTGTTAAAACAATGAATTCAATAGAAACCTATAAAGACTGGGTATATACTTTAAAATCTGCTCACTTTAAATGTTTACTTACATTTTAAATGTATCTTGTTTGGAAAAAGAGAGTGGGTAAATCCAATTTATATCCTTTTACAGATACAACTTAGGTGCACAACTCTTGACTACATCCTGTCCCTTTTGTATTGTTCACAGTTCACTGACCACCAACCAGGCATGTGCTACACTCAGCTGTAAGCTGAGTCACACAAATCGCTGACAAATGCAGAAAAAGTCCCATAAAAAGCCACTGCCGTATTGAATTCCCTAGGACTGTAAACTCCTACTATAAAATTAGAAACACCGACCAAAGGGGCAAAAACAGACTGGAGACAAACTTTGATATAAATTCAATTCAATTTATTCTTGTAAAGCGCCTTTTACAACAGAGTTGCCCCAAGGTACTTTACATACAGTACATAAATGATGCTACTGTATAATGCTGCCTAATACAACACTTAACGCTGCAGTAGTCAGTCATTTTCTGCCGCTTGTCCCAAGTGGGGTGCTGGAGTCCATCCCAGCTCACACAGGGCGAAAAACAGGGAACACACCCTGGACAGGTTGCCAGCCCATCACAGGGAGGAGCTTGACGGGAACGGCACCTTGCTTAAGGGAACCTCAAGGAAACCTATTGGGAAGAGATTCAAACCCCCGATTTGCCAATCATGCAGCCAACGCCCTAACCACTAGGCCACCACTGCCCTGCAGTAGTCAGCTTAAGTAGAAAAACAAAGTTGGTCAAATACTGCTTTGGATTTTCATTATTGATTTATTTAAAGGTTTAGCTTAGCCACATTCTATTTAGCCCACACAGTGCAAGTAAATATAGTACACATTGTGTCGGCCTGACATACGGTTTGGATTACCATAGGAGTCTATCAAAGTAGACTTACCACGCCTGCTCTGGAAAGCTTGCATTTTAAGGCTGATGTAGGAGGAGAAGTGATGACTTAAATGTAGCTTGCTTTGGGTGAAAAGGCACTTAATGACTCAGCTTACATTGAAGTGTACACAGCATTGAGATATTTTAACACATCAGCAGACTTTTGATTTTCTGAGAGGATTGGGGAATTGAGAGTATTGTGGAGAAAAAAAGAAGGCCACCATTTTGACAGATCCCATGATTACAGCAGAACAAAAATTAGAGAGAAAATTATTTTTTATCAATTTGAAGGCGAGGGGGTTTTGCATCTCACAATTTAACATCTTGCACTCATTGTGTGACAGTTGGGAACACTGAAATGTCATTGTTGCTTTTACACAACTCTTCAGGAGCCTTTCATTTTTGAAAGGATAGCCACAACAACTGGAGTTATCTAATCTCTCAAAGTGATGAAGACCAGCCTGTCACATTGACAGAGCTCTTTGATCTGCAGAATAAACCTTTTTGCTTGTTCCACATATCATTAATTTCTCTGTGATTCCTGAGTTGTAAATAAAACTTAAAACCTCAACTTAATTTCAATTTTAAATTTATTCCATAGTTGCATTCTATATACTGGTTCACAAGTGTTGAGTTCACCAGAAGTAGGAGAACATCATCTGTAAATTTCAATACAATTGCATGTTTTTGTTATAGCACCAATAACATAAGAAATACAAATAAATTACAAGCATGATAAGTAAATTCTGATACAGGCTGGTTTAAAATAACAATGAAAAAAAGACATTACCTGTCCACAGCGATAGCAACCAGGGTAAAAACTGAAGCTGAGACTGATATGCCCTGGACCATACCGCTCATTTTACACACCATACTTCCAAAAGGCCAGCCTATGAAGAAGAGAAAGAAATCATACAGTTAAAAAATACAACACTGACATGTTCACATATTTCATTCTGAAATTGTTATCTTAAAGTTCTGGGAAGAGTATAGTTGTTTAGAGTATGCTCTTGTTAGACAGGTAATCTGCAGAAAATACTAGATCAGATGCTAGAGGTAAAAAGGAAAGAATGCAGTCTGATCTGTTACAAATGCAGTTTGATAAAGCACATACTTGATCATAGCATCACAATATAGAAAGCAAACTGTGGTAATACTTATAGGATGATAACAGTATTATAATGGACATCACATGAAATCAGCAGCTACATACACAAATCTCTGAGTCTCCATTCTTAAAGTTCATTTTGTCAGAGGACCATAAATATATATACTATTTTTAACCATGCTACTGTTTTTGAATTTGGTCTTATATACAGCAAAATTGACTGAATCTGCCAAATTTCCCATTACAGCCAAATAAACCTTACCAGTTTCTCAAAGAAATGAAATGAACATGCCTGCTTTGCAAAGGAAAATGGAAAAATGCCTGATGACAATAAAAACCTTATTAGACATAAATAGAAGCTGAACTCTGATGTTGCTATGCTTTGCCCCATGACTTTACAATCGTAGCAATTAACTTTAGATTAGGCAGTTACTAAAACTAATTTTACCATCATTTTACCTTCTAGCAACTTAGCTTTTAGTGAATCTTGAAAAATGTTTTTTTGGAATTTTGGAACTTTCATTTTGAATTCACAAGCATGGAATAAAAATAACAACAACAAAAAAAAAGCCTTCTAACTTTTAGCTGAACAAAAAACATACTGTTCCCTCAGAATTCTCCCTCAATATACTTCATTTAGTCAAATCAAGAATGTGCACAATTTATTTGATCTATTTGGCAGTAGGTTCCATTTGCACATTACCTTAACAGTACTAGTTGGTGATAAGAGGAAGAAGAATGCTACCTTGTACTGGATATAATAGCTATATATACTGGCAGCTTGATACTTATTTTTCATGGCTGTAAGATCAGCATTGAAGAAAGAATACCACTGGTGAGAGATTTAATTCAGATTACAGGTTAAGGACAGTGAATAGCAAGCAAGTCAGTGCCTCACAGCCTTTGTCCTTAATCCCCAACAGAAAAATTAGCTCAAGAGCAATGGAAATGCAAGTGCATCAGAGTGTAGAGATTTGTCTCAGTTGCATGCCATGTGATTGAACTGCCCCCACCAGCTGGAGCTGGTATGTGTTGTGTACAATGAGGAGTTGGATTTGGTTGAAGGAAAAGGCATCTTAAGGACAAATTCACCAAAAATAATAAGACAAGTGTTTCCCAAAATAAAGATTTCTTAACTTGCTTTTTCAACATTTTCAGGTCAACAGTGTCCTTTGATGTCATATAATAAAGAGCAGGTACAATAAATTATATAAGCTATATATAAGCTATAATAAATATTCTGTGAACACTGCACGGTAGAGTCATAGTTTCCTTTGAGGGCTCTGGAGCAATCGTATCCTTTTCAGAAGCTTTGTGATTCAGTCTTGAATGGCATTGTCTTTATCAGGACACTGAATGTATTTTGCTTTTATTGACCCCTTTTTTCCTTTTGGAAAAAGTAATTGCTGTGATTAGCATGGATATTAGCCTGCTGAACAAACAGAGGCAGTATTCTTGAATAGGTGTGTGGGTGGCATGGCAGCTCTTATCTAAAACGCATTGTGTGATTAAACAACATGAGATAGACCCTGTTTCTATAAATGTAGAGCTACTGGGGCAGCGTCTCCATCCATCCATTTTCTGCCGCTTGTCCCAAACGGGGTCGCAGGGGAGTGCTGGCGTCCAACCCAGCGCACACAGGGCGAGGACGGGGGACGCACCCTGGACAGGTCGCCAGCCCATCGCAGGGAGGAGCGCTCAAGGGTACCTCAGGGCAACCTATTGGGAAGGGGTTTGAACCCCCGATCCTCTGATCATGTGGCTGACGCCCTAACCACTAGGCCACCGGGATTTTAATATCTAAAAAATAAAAAGTATATTATTATTACTGTTGTTGTTGTTGTCATCATCATTATTATTGTCATTATTATTGTTGTTGTTGTTGTTGTCATTATTATTATTATTATTACAGCCTAAATGTAATAAATATGTAATAAGTAGTGGGCTTAAAATTTTATAAATCTAACCTATGCCTAACTGAAGTACACTTACCCAATAAACAAACAAACAAACAGTTAAATACACAAATAAATAAAAGTAACCAAACAGTTTCAACATTTACATCTGTATTTTCTTAAGTCTATCTGTTTGTTCCGGGACTCATAAGGCCGAAAGTAGTCTGCTCAAATGTTTACTTGGTAGGCTGTACCTGAATCTAGCTCTTGTACACTCTAAAATGTTTCACAGAATAGAATAATCATTTATTATCCCACAAATGAGGAATTCAGGTGTTACAGGTCTCTTTAACAAGAAAGAACAAGAAAGAAAGAAAATAAAAAATATAAAAAATAAGGAAAGACATCCATATATATATATATGGATTCATTAACAATATGAGGACAGAAAGAATGCTTTCAGAAATGGAAGTGTTAATCATTTATTTTCACCAAATCAATATTTGGTGTGACCACCCTTTGCCTTCCAAACAGCACCAATTCTTCTAGGTACACTCGCACACAGAAGAATTGATGCTGGTTTGAAGGCAAAAGGTAGTAACACCACATATTGATTTGATTTAGATTTTTTTTTTGTTCGCTCACTTTGCATTTTGTAAATTGATAAAAATAAACAATCATTATTTATATTTCTGAATTTTTCATTCTTTGTTTACAGCATTTTTTCCACACCTGTCTAAAACTTTTGCTCAGTACTGTATGTATAAGTGTCTGTGATGATTTTTTATAACAAGCAGGTTCATTGAAAGGCATACTGGGTAATGATATTTTTATTAGGCAACAAGAGGAGTTTGTTGTTTACTGAAATCATAGACTTCCCCCCAAGCAACATAAATAGAAAGCAGCATTCGTTATAGCCCTTTTTCCTTGTAAAGTCCCTGGGAAGCAGGGAATTATAATCAAAAATCTTGTTGCCTTGAACAGTTAAACCTGGATTATAGTGGGTGCATGTTCCCATAATGTAGTGATCAAAACATTTCATTAAAAACTGACCAAAGAACCAACTTGAATACCAATGAAACCATGAAATTTCTGGAAAATTAAAAAGAGGAGCATTTGGATCCATCACTCTGAGCTCTTTTTTCTATTTGGGCGTTAGTATATGAGAAAAAGGAAAGATTGTTTGATTGACAAAGAGCGATTGCAAACAGTACTAAATATACAGGTTTCAATGCATTTTAAACATGTCATTTCATGACAAAGGATTTTCTCACACTACTTTACATCCAACTGAAGTTATTTTTTCAGTGTAAGCTTGGGAATCTGACTGTATTTTCTCTCTGTATATAGACTCTCCTGCTTAGAAAGTACAAATCCTCTCCATTTCTGAAGAACTCAATATTTACTTTCTGGACCTGAATATTTCAGCTCTAAAAATGACTTTAGATACAATTAAATAAGTACTGCAATTGATTTAAATTAAGGAAGTGTTTGGAGGCAGGAGGAGAGAAAGTGTAGGAGAGTTGAAGTGAGGGTATATATAACTTTGACTATGTTGGTAGCATAACAGGTAAAGGTAGAGAAGGAAGGAAGAAAGGAAGGTTGATATTTTGTTTGACCAGATGGAATGGTAAAAAGGTGTATTGGAGTAGGAGTTAATTTTGTTTTTACCAAGGTGTGGATGGAAAGAGAAATAAATGTAGATGTTATTCTGAAAGAAGAGTATGTGAAGAGTGTTTTGGAGGTGAAGAGAGTGTCAGATAGGGTGATAAGTCTGAAGCTGGGAGCTGAAGGTGTGATAACGAAGGTTTATGCCCTGCTCATGCTTATGCCTTGGTTGTGAGATGGAGGGAAAAGAAGAGTTCTAGAGTGAGTTAGAAGAAGAAGTGGGATAGCCAGAGAAATGAAGAAAAGGTAGGTGGGAGTACGAGGACATGAAGCGCAGGGTGAAGAAAGCAGTGGCAAAGGCTAAGGATAAGGTGTTTTATGAATTGTAGAGGTTGGGCAGTAAGGGGGGAGAAAATAATCTATACTGATATGCAGCAGGTTAGGGCAGTAAAGGATAGAGATGGAAACATACTCACAAATGAACAAAGCATGTTGAGCAGATGGAAAGAGTACTTTGAGCGGCTGATGAATGAAGAGAACGAGAAAGATACAGGAGATTAGATGATGGTGAGGATAGTGAACCAGGAAGTGCAGCAAATAAGCAAGAAGGAAGGAAGGGTAGCGATGAAGAGAATGAAGAATGGAAAAGCTATTAGTTCAGATGATATACCAGTGGAAGAGGTGTTTAGGAGAGCTGGTTAGTGTTTCTAACCAGATTGTTTAACACAATCTTGGAAAGTGAGAGGATGCCTGAGGAGTGGAGGAGAAGTGTACTAGTACTGATTTTCAAGAATAAGGGTGAAGTAAAGAGCTGTAGTAACTATAGAGGGAAAAAGTTAATCAGTCACAGCATGAAGTAAGAAAGAGTAGTGAAAGCTAGGTTAAGAAAATATTTTCTTGGATTAAAAATTAAAATGATGATTTGGGAACAGCAGTATGGTTTCATGCCGAGAAAGTGCACAACAGATGCAATGTTTGCTTTGAAGGAGTTGATGAAGAAGTACAGAAAAGGTCAGAAGGAGATGCATTGTGCCTTTTTGGATTTGGAGAAAGCATATGACAGGGTGCAGAAAGTCAGCAGTGACAGTATGTGTAAGTATGTGACAGTAGTACAGGGTATGCATGAGGGCAGTGTGACTGTGGTGAGGTCTGCAGTAGGAGTGACAAGTGCATTGAAAGTAGAAGTGGGATTACATCAAGTTAGAGAAGCAAGATTGCACTGGTTTGGATGAGAGTGACAAGGATAATATTGAAGGATGCTGAGGATGGAGCTGCCAGGAAGGAAGAAAAGAGGAAGGCACCAAGAGGAGGTTCATGTATGTCATTAGAGAGGACATGCAGGCAGATGGTTTGAAGGAGGAAGATGCAGAGGACAGGAAGAAATTGAAATGGTTGATCCGTTATCTTAATAACAGGAGCAGCTGAAAAAACGAAAAAGAAAAACATTGCATTTAGAATGTTTTAATGTGGAAATTTCATTTTTCACTGTGTAAGATTTCTATCTGGTATTTTAAACATCTCAAGAGGGTATGCTAATGCATACATTATTGCAGTGGCTATCCAACTACTTCTCGGGGTCACCCAGATGGTCCACATTTTTGCTTGACCTTCACTCTAAACACATAGGGACAGAGCAAAAATGAGACCATCTGGCAGACCCCAAGGACCAGAACCAGGACCAGAACACTCACTGACTCCCTCATTATCTTAAACACTTATCTCTAGTAGGGTCACATGTTTCCAGTCCATCACAGGGTAAAAAACAGAAAAGCATACTCACATACACAGTCACACCAAGGGTGCAATGAAGCATCCCCAATTTTTAGGGACTGTGGGAAGCAACTGTAGCACCCAGAATCCACTGTGCTTGATAAAGAAAGTCAAAGGACTAGGTAGATAACTAGGACTAGGTTGATCTAGGTAGATAATGTGTAATTACTTTATCATTATGAGAGATAATAGTCCTCCCACACTACTAATGAAACGTGGTAAGACATCTCTGTTAACGACACTCCAAATGTCATCCATGATGTACAATACATTTGTGCCTGGATTTGCATCTCACCATTATTTTCTTTTCTGAAAAACAGGTTCGTTTGAGAGGGGGAAAAAACACCCCTGCCTCTAACTTTAAGTAACTCATCGTTGTGCGGTGATGTGCGGTAATCATCATCTTTTTCAGTTTTATTATGGCAAATACAACTCTGCTGGAGGCTGTGGCAATTTATTTAGTTCCAAAAACATTCAACACATGTTGAACCTTTACTGAAATGGTTAATGATTTATGTTAAACTTAGCACAGGCACATTCATCTTGTAAGATTTGTTGGCATTTTCTAGGCTCGGAAGGCAAAGCTCAAGATTAAGTCCATCAATCAAACCTGAACCATTGTATGTATAAGGTTTCTTATAGCAGCACATTATACTTTGTACAATTCAGAGGAGGAACTATGACCAAAATATAGCTACAATTACTGCACAAATAATTGTGTGTTAATCTTAATCATAATATTGACTTAGAACTCTAAAGTTCATCACTTGCTAGTCAGGGTCATGCTCTTAAGTAATAATACTGAAAGTGACTGTCCTTGTGACCCAACACAGCTTCTGTGCACCACAGTGAAATGCTTTCTCTGCATTGAACTAATCATGCAGTATAGCAGTGTGCAGTTATACATTCAGTGTCTAAAGACAAGTGCTGGGGCAGTAGCTTGCTTAAGGGTACCTCAGGGTTCAGGATTCAGGACTCCTTGACCAACAGACCACCTTCTTCTTTCAACTGCTCCCATTTAGTGGTTGCCACAGTGGATCATCTGTTTCCATTTCTTCTTGTCCCTTGCATCTTCCTCCTTCAACACGACCACCTGCATGCCCTCTCTCACCACATGCATAAACCTCCTTTTTGGTCTTCCTCTTCTCCTCTTTACTGGCAGCTGCATCTTCAACGTCCTCCTCCAGATCCTCGTCTCTCTTCTGAACATGTCCAAAGCAATGCAACCTGGCTTCTGTTACTTTGTCTCCAAATTGAGTAACCTGAGCTGTCCTTCTAATATACTCATTTCTAATCATGTCCATCCTCGTCATATCCTACTGTCCTGTAAAGCTTCCCTTTTACTCTAGCTGGCACCTGTCTGTCACAAATCACTCCAGCCACTGCCCCCATTCCAACCTGCCTGCACTCTCTTCTTCACCTCTCTTCCACACTCGGCATTAGTCTAAACTGATCCCCATCCGGTGTAAAACTTTGCCAAATCAATATGCGGACAATGAAACATAATTCTATACTGGATTGGTCGAGGCCTGGATTAACAATGACCGCTACCAGTGCTGTTAGCCTACAGGGTGCTGGTGGAAATTGGACTACTGTTGGCCAAAGGAGAAGAAGAAGAGGAGGAAGGCATGTCCGGAGGAATGAAAAGAGAAAGAAGGGGAGGAGAATGGTAGTGAGAGTAGGAACCTTGAATGTTGGCAGCATGACTGGAAAAGGTAGAGAATTAGCAGATATGATGGATAAAAGGAAGGTTGATATGTTATGTGTGTGAGAGACTAGATGGAAGGGTAGTAAGGCCAGGTGTTTTGGAGGAGGGTTTAAATTGCTCTACCATGGTGTGGATGGAAGGAGGAATGGGGTAGGTGTTACTGCAAAGTAGTGACAGGGGAGAGTTTGGCTAAACAGCATAGGATGGTGGTCTGTAGGATGACCTTGGAGGTCAAGAAGAAGAGGAAAGTGAGGGGAGAATCGAGGATCAAGTGGTGGAAGCTGAAGGACTGCAAGGTGGAATTCAGGCAAGAGTTAACATGGGCACTGTGAGGTGTTGAAGAGCTACCGGATTGCTTGGAAACTGCTGCAGAAGTGATAAGGCAGACAGCTAGAAAGGAACTTGGTGTGACATCTGGAAGAAAAATGGAGGATAAGGAAACCTGGTCCAGGAGTGCATACAGAAGAAGTGGGAGGCAGAGAAGAAATGGGACAGTCAGAGAGATGATGAAAGTAGACAGGAGTACAAGGGGATGAACCGCAGGGCAAAGAAAGAAGTGGCAAAGACTAAAGATAAGGTGTTTGGTAAATTGTATGAGGGGTTGGACAATATGGAGGGAGAAAAGGACCTGTACTGATTGGCTAGACAGAGACAGAACTGGGAAAGATGTGCAGCAGGTCAGGGCGATAAAGGATGGACATGGAAACGTACTCACAGTTGAACAGAGCATGTTGAGTACTTTGAGGGTCTGATGAATGAAGAAAATGAGACAGAGAGAAAATTGGATGATGTGAGCATAGTGAATCAGAAAGTGCAGCAAATAAGCAAGATGGAAGTAAGGGCAGTGATGAAGAGGATGAAGAATGGAAAGGCTGTGGTCCGGATGATATACCAGTGGAAGCATGGAGCTGTTATGGGGAGATGGCAGTTGAGTTTCTGACCAGATTGTTAAACACAATCTAAGAAAGTGAGAGGATACCTGAGGAGTGGAGACAAAGTGTACTGGTACTGATTTTCAAGAATAAGGGTTCAATGCACAGAGCAGTAGTAACTATAGAGGGATAAAGTTGATTAGCCACAGCATGAAGTTATGGGATGCATACAGTAGTGGTAGCTAGGTTAAGAAATGAGGTGAGGATTAGTGAACAGCAGTGTGTTTTCAGAGTAACAGCGAGTGTGGAAGAAGAGAGTGCAGGCAGGTTGGAATGGGTGGAGAAGAGTCACTGGAGTGATTTGTGACAGACGGGTACCAGCTAGAGTAAAAGGGAAGGTTTACAGGACAGTAGTGAGAGCAGCTATGTTGTATGGGTTGGGGACGGTGGCACTGACGAAAAGGCAGGAGGCAGAGCTGGAGGTGTCAGAGTTAAAGATGCTGAGATTTTCGTTGGGTGTGAAGAGGATGGACAGGATTAGAAATTAGTATATTAGAGGGACAGCTCAGGTTAGAATTTTTGGAGACAATGTTAGAGAAGCAAGGTTGCGTTGGTTTGGAAATGTCCAGAGGAGAGACAAGGATTATATTGGGAGGAGGATGTTGAAGATGGAGCTGCCAGGAAAGAGGAGAAGAGGAAGACCAAAGAGGAGGTTTATGGACATGGTGAGAGAGGACATGCAGGTGGTTGGTTTGAAGGAGGAAGATGCAGAGAACCGGAAGAAATGCAGACAGTTGATCCGCTGTGGCAACCCCTTAACAGGAGCAGTCAAAAGCAAAAGAAGAAGAAGAAGGTGTTCTAGACTGCCATTTCAAAGATTTGCATTATATTAAATCCAACAATTGGATTTAATTGTTATTATTAAACTCCCCCAATATAAGCATCAACAATCAATCTTCAATCATTAAAAATGAGAAAATATTAGAAAATAATGGTGTTTAAAAATGTGATTTTAATATAAAAACAATTGTGTATCATTTTTTGGTTGATTGTCTTTTTTTCAAATAGCTGTGCTAAGTGTACTGATACGCATGTGCAATATATACAGTAAACTAACAACTGGTTAGATCATATTTAAAAACCAGGCCAAATGATACTGTCACTTTCGTTTTTAATGAGCCGCTAAAATGTTGCTCAGTGACTCAGTGTCTTTGAAGCCTTAATGCAAATTTACACCCTGCTTTTTAAAGGCTGAGGAAATCAGCTAGTGCAGCATTCTCAGATTTTAGTGACTGAGGGAAATGTGTAATAGCTCCACACATTTTTTCGCTTCCTCCCACATTTTGCATGGCCCTGCCCAAAATGCATATGCATGAAAGAAAGAAGCACATTTCGCGTTCAACACATAAACCATAAACAGTTCATTTATGCTCGAGTGTCTTATTCGGGTGGCAAAATAATCTGGGCCTGTGTGTATAATCATCATGGAGAACTATCTGTAGTTAGGACTGGAGCCAAAGAACACTGGTCTTTACTGAAATGCTAACTTCAAATGGAAAATGTCATATTTCTAAAAGTAGTGATTTTTGTTAATCAAATGTCATTAATAAAGGAAAGGTTTCCAGACAAACTGTGTTATATAATATATGCAGTGTGTTCATGGTGATTATATAATGCAGCATAGGAAGTGCCATTTTTATGTGTTACAGTACAGCTGCTAGAATTTTGGACCATGATGTATTTCAGGTTGCAGTGCTCTCTGGCAGGATTCATCTCTAAACTGCAAATAATTCAGTACTAAACAGTGAGCAAAACTATGTAGACAGTACATTTCAAGCAATTTTAGTGCTTGATTTCATGGTTTATGAGAAAAGATCAGATAATTATAATAATCAGATATATAAAACAGGTACAAAGCTATAGGTTAAGACTAAAAACAGATTAAATACAACAGATTCCTTCATACATGGTACACTGATAAAGTGAAAGTGATAGCTTGCTATTGTGAAATACAGCAAAGCACAGCACACAGTGACTCACAATGTAATGCAACCTCTGCATTTAACCCATACACACACGTGCAAAAGGGGGCAGCTATTGAAAGCACCCAGGGAGCAGTGATGGGGACAGTACCTTGCTCAAGGGTACTTTGGGGCAACCTACTGATTTGGGATTCAAACCCATGACCTTCTGATCCTGGGGCCAATTCCCTAACCACTAGGCAACCTCTGCCCCACTGCTGCCTGGGAAGCAGTGATGGGGATGTCTTAATTGCTCAAGGCTACCTCAGGGCAACCTACTGGTCTGGGAATCGAGCCAATGACCTTCCGATCCTAGGGCCAACTCCCTAACCACTAGGCCACCGATGCCCCAGAGGATACCATGATGATGCAAACAAATAAAAAACAACAAATTCCGTACAAATTAAAATGTAACAAAATGAACTTGCATGCATGTTTTAATAAGCATAAATTCAATAATATGTAATGTTCTGGTCACTGCTGTCGTGCTAAATCTAAACATGCTAAATCTACCCTAGAACTAACCTGTGAAGCCCTATTTTCTACATACTTATTTTCCATTCACCGGATGATGATCCAGCACATTAGGTTACTTTGAGAAGTGGGTAAATTTCAAAAAGTATCTGTTATTTTGATTTTTACACTTAAACCAGCCAAAATACATAGCTTTGTCCTACAACAATTTTAACAAGTCTCTGACAATGACTTCACATCGCAGCATTATTAGTTCACAGTAGCAAACTTAACAAAGAGGTTGATTTAAATAAACCTACAAAGCTATCTTTTTTTTTTACTGAAATTTCATAACAATACAACATTTTCCAAGATTTTTCAAAAGGAGTACATGAAATGTGATATTAGGATTTGAATACTGCCTATACAACAAATACCAAATCACTTTGAAGCAAGTAAAATAAGCCATACAAGTACAAAATATTGCAGGTATTGCTCATAATCTCATATTAGATCATTCCATTTGTCAAAGGCACAAAGAAGGGTACAGTTTCAAATGCAAAGAAGCATTTGAAATGTTAAAATAAACATTCTTTGAACTTGCTGGTCTTCTTTGCCAAAGTTTGGCACTTTAAAATAAATTAATAAATAGATATTCTTCTCTAGTAATACTATGGTGTGAACTTTTGTGGGTTATTCTTCTGGATTCCACCTTTTATTGCTTTCACCCTTTAAAGCATATTGCATAGGCCAGTGCTGCAACAGTGACAGATACCATCAGGGAATAGTAGTCTGGGAATAAGGGACCATAACCAGCCATATCGACTCAAAAGTAATATTATAACAGTGCATCTGATGTTATCATTATAGAGTTGAGAGGATTGTGAGGAAGCGGTTAGGTGCACCTCTCTGGTGCACTGAAGCAGAGCCTCCCAAAATGACTGATGGTACAGAATTAAAAAAAACTTTTTTTTTATTTTGATTTCACTCTGATAATGCAAAAGTACTCCACTGATCAATGAAGCTGTCATATAAAATCCTTCAAAATAAAACAGCAGGCATGAGGAAGCCAAGGGCACTCTTTTTTATAGAGCTATTTGCCTAGGGGTGTCTCTTCTAGGAAACAGTCTTTGACACAGACCAATTAACAGCCTCATTTGCTTCCAACAGGAACTGGAAGCATCTTAGACTTAAACTTGGATTAATTAAACTTTTATAAAATATAATTAATTAAATCTGGACACTACATTGCAGTGTGTATTTTACAGGGGTGGGGTCATTTATCGATTTATAAAGATTTATTGATTATAGCCATGAAACTGTTAAATAGATTTTTATCTTCTTGATTACGTGTATGTAGTAGGTTGAACAGGGGTAAATGGCAAAAATCAGAATTTTGATTTGATTACACTTATAAATCGAAAGTTTAGTCAAGTTTTTGGTCAGGCCATGGTCAGTTTTTCAGAAAATTATTTTGTTTTGACATGCATTAAATAAATACACACAGACACACTGTTCAGCATTACAATCACTGACAGGTGTAGTAAATAACATTGGTTATCTCACCATGGCCTGTCAAGGAGTGGAATATATTACGCAGTGAGTGAATAGTCTGTTCTTAAAGCTGATGTGTTGAAAGCAGGAAAAATAAGTGTAGGGAGCCTGAGCCACTTTGAGAAGGGATAAACGGCAATGGCTGGATCACAGCCATCCAAGGAAGGCAGGTCTTGTGGGATGTTCCTAATGTGCAGGGGTTAATATCCACCAAACAGTATTCCAAAGAACAACAACTACTGAACTGCATAAAGGTAAAAAGCTCCCAAGGCTCATTGATTTACGCTGCTCTGTTACACTGTTTTACTTACAACGCTGCTCCATTACACTGTTACACTGCCCAACAACCTGGGCTGCTTTGTTCTATAACACTGTGGCCCTCTTACGGATGAAAGTACTGTCTGTTGTCTGTTGTGCTGTCTGTTGTCTGCCTTATCTTGTGTTTTATGTTGCGTCTATGTTGTCTTGTGTCTTATGTTGTGTCTGATGCTGTCTTGTGTCTGTTCAACAGATCAGAAACAGCCTTCAGGAGGGAAGTTTTTCTTTGTGAGCCGAAAATACAAAAATACAGAGGCTACACTGCAAGATGCAAACCACTGGTTATCTACAAAGACAGGATGGCCAGATTGACAGAGACCAAGACTAAGCTGCATCAGAGTGATGGCAAGAGAAAAATGTGTGCACAAAAAGGAACTGCCCAAACCCAAAACATACCAGTTCATCTATTCAAAATGTGGGTGGGAGTTTTACAGCTTGGGCGTGTATGGCTGCCACAGGAACTGGCACACTTATCTTCATTGATAATGGAGCTGGGAGCTCCAGTAAATTTCTCCAAAGTCATTGGATGGTGCTTCATCCTGCAACAAGGAGATATTCCTAAAAATACTACTAAGATAACATGGGTGTTTCTCAAAGCTAAAAAGAAAAATACTTCAATGGCCAAGCCAGTCACCTGATGCATTCCATAAGCTGAAGAAGAAACTTAAAAGAACAAGCCCACGGAACAAGTAGGAGCTGAAGGTGGCTACAGAAGAGGCTCGGTCGATGAATAGCAGCTTTCAAGCAGTCATTGCATGCAAAGGATATGCAACTAAAGACTATCCATGACTGTTTATCCATCCATCCATCCATTTTCTGCCACTTGTCCCAAACGGGGTCGCGCTGGTGTCCAACCCAGCGCACACAGGGCGAGGACGGGGGACGCCCCCTGGACAGGTCGCCAGCCCATCGCAGGGAGGAGCGGGACGGTGACGGCACCTTGCTCAAGGGAACCTCAGGGCAACCTATTGGGAAGGGGCTCAAACCCCCGATCCACCGATCATGTGGCCAACGCCCTAACCACTAGACCACCGCTGCCCCGCCCATGACTGTTTAAATATACAGAAATGTGCAAAAGTTTTAGGCAGGTGTGGAAAAAAATGCTGTAAACAAAGAATGCTTTCAAAAATGGAAGTGTTAATCATTTATTTCCATCAATCAACAAAATGCAGTGAATGAACAAAAGAGAAATCTAAATCAAATCAATATTTGTTGTGACCACCCTTTGCCTTCAAAACAGCATCAATTCTTCTAGGTACACTTGCACATGGTTTTTGAAGGAACTCGGCTGGTAGGTTGTTCCAAACATCTTGGAGAACTAACCGCAGATCTTCTGTGGATGTAGGCTTCCTCACATCCTTCTGTCTCTTCATGTAATCCAGACACACTGGATGATGTTGAGATCAGGGCTCTGTGGAGGCCAGAAGAACTGATGCTGGTTTGAAGGCAAAAGGTAGTAACACCAAATATTGATCTGATTTAGATTTTTCTTTTGTTCGCTCACTTTGTATTTTGTAAGTTGATAAAAATAAACAATCATTATTTATATTTCTGAAAGCATTCTTTGTTTACAGCATTTTTTCCACACCTGCCTAAAATCTTTGCACAGTACTGTACCTACCATTACTTTGTCCCAAACATTATAGTGCCCTGACAGGATGGGAATTACGTGTAAAAAGTGCTGTAATTTCTACATAGTGAGACTGAAATAACTTAAAGTGCACAAACAACTTAATGTCTGGAATATGCACTTTAACCACTCTGAATTGTTTGATTTAAAACTTTACTGGATAGCAAATGGAAAAATGGGTCTTTGTCCCAAAACTTATGGAGGGCACTATAGATCGCTTTGTGAAAAAGCTCAGATGGCAGAGCATGCCTTTCAAATGAACTATAGATTGTCTGATGCAAGCAAACTAATCAATAATTCAGTTAATCATCATGAGAGCTACAGATATAAAATCACACACAATTATATTTATTTCATTATATAATNAGAGAAGAAGAGAGGAGAAGACAAGAGGAAATGAAGGAGAGGGAAATGAGGAGAAAGAGGGAGGAAAGGATGAAGAGAGAATGGGAGGAGGAGAGAAGGAGAGCAGCAGACGAGGAGCAGCGCCAAAAGAAAGAATTGGAGAAGAGAAGAGCTCAGTATGAGAAAGACAAGGAGCGAGAGCGCCATCGCTTGGAGAGAGAGCGCAAGGCAGAAGAGCATAAAAAACGAGAGGAAGAAGAGAAGAGGATGGAGGAAGAGAGAAAAAGAAAGGAGGGTGAGGAACTGAGGAAAGCAAAAGAGGAGAAACTGGAGGAGGAAAAGATGAGGGCAGAGGAGGAAAGGAGAAAGGAAGAAGGCAAGAGTAAGAAAGAACCTGAAAATGAACAAATGCTGATAGTAGAAAGAAAAAAACTGATGGAAAATGAGCTAACAGAGAGTGAAATAAAAGTGACGAAGAGTAATGAAAAGAGAGATGGGCATATAACAGAGGAGAACAGAATGGAGGAGGAAGAAAGAAGCAAAAGAACAGAAGAGCAGAGAATGGAGGAGGAAAAGAAGAGAGCAGACGAGAAAGAATGTAAGGAGGAGAGCTGGAGAAGGGGGAAGGAGAAAGACAATAAAGGTGAACAACTTGAAAGTGAGTTAATGCAGGAAGAGGAAAGAAAAACACTAGCAGAGAAAGAGTGCCAAGAAGAGAAACGAAAAGTGAGGAAGATGAATAAGAAGAGAGGTAGACAGGAAACTGAGGAGAGAACAATAAGAGAGAAAGAAAGAAGTATAGCTGTGGAAGATGCAAATGGACTGGATGTTCAAAGATGTTCTCTGAAGGCTGATGTCAGGAACACAGCAAAGAATAGTAAAGTGGGGGAAAATGAAAAGACAAATGCAGGGCCATGTGCTCCCCAGTCAGCTTGCAGCCTTAATGATGTCTTGGAAAACTCTCCATCCTCTAGTGAGGGACTTCCACAAACTTTTTCAGCAATCACCATTGACAGCAGGAGCTCTGTAGGAAAGCAGTGTTTAGGCAGAACACAGTCTGAAGTACACTTTGAGAAAGCTGAATTAGAAACTGGCCAGCATGAGCTAGCAGGTTCAGTGGAGATCTGTGCTGCAAGCTCTATATGTCTGCCTGACAGCACAGAGCAGAAACGGCTGGCCTGGATGATGAACTGCGCTCCTTGGTCCAAGCTCTCCATGTTGAATAAGAGAAAGGAGGTCACAGCTCCACCCCGGAAGAGGGGAGTTAGAAGAGCCTCCGTGCCCAACCTGCAGCCTTTACCCTTGTACACTGTCCTCAAGTCCGGCCCCTGGAGCACTCTCAAACAGGTAGCACACAAAATACAAAAGCATGCTTAGTTATGAGTGCCAGTTTTTCTCATTTCTAATCAGATCCAAATAAGTTCCTGAAAGCTGTTTGTGTTGGTTGTGCTGCCATTTTTCCATAAGTAATGAATGAAAATTTCAATTCCACTTATATGTGTTTGTTAACATAAGTTTATAAGGGTGGGCAATGGGATATTATCATGATTTTTCCAGCTCAAACAAGTAGAATAATGTGAAAAATCAGTTTTCATAATTTCATTCAAAAGTGAAAACTCATATATTCCATATTCATTACGCATTAAGTGAAATATATCAAACCGTAAGATCTTAATTGTGATGGTTATGGCCAATGGAGAAATCTGAAATTCGAACATACTTAATATCAATTAAGAAAGGATTTACAATACAAAAATGTCTGTCTGAAAGGTACTTTTTTGGGACTCCTGTATTACACATCACTGTAGCAGTGTGACATGGTTTGAAAGCAATCAGCTTGTGAGACTGTTGCGGTGTTATAAAGCCCAGGAAACTTTGACAGCAGCCTTTAGCTCATCTGTATTTTGGGGTAGGGTGTTTTTCATCTTCCTGTTGACTATACAAGATTCTTTATGGAGTTCAGGTCAGGTGAGTTGGCTGATCAATAAAAAAGCATTAATAACATGGTCAGAAACCATTTGGTTGTAGTTCTGGCAGGAAATTTCCATTTCCATAAGACTTGTCAGCCCAGTTTGTTTTCTCTTTGGTCCTGGTGAGAGGCTTGTGATGTTATGTCTGGTTGAGGAGTGGCCTGTTATTAGGAATGTGACAGTGGAGCCCCTTTTCCTGAAGGCATCCATGCGTGGTGGCTCTTGATGCACAGACACCAGCTTCAGCACACTCCTTGTGAAGCTCCCAAATTCTTCTAGTGACTTTCCTTGACAGTCCTGCTGCGGTATCCCTGTTGCTTGTGCACGTTTTTCTGCCACATTTTTCCATTCCAGCCTACTTTCCATATATATGCTTTGATACAGCGCTCTTTGAAAAAGCCAGCTTTTTAAGCGTGTGATTGTCTTCTGGATAACTGTCAAGTCAGCAGTCTTTCCTATGATTGTGGTTGCCTGTACTAAACTAGAACAAGACATGTGTTATAATATCTACACTTTTGAACAGAAATGTACTCTTAAATAGAAACAGAGCTGTCTTTAATTTATTTTAGCTGTAGATCAAATTTATTCAGATTAACACAGAAAAATGCTTGAGAAATTAGTGTATGTGTAACGAGTCTAATTTTTAAAAACTATTTCAAAGCATTGTATCTTTAACTATATTTGAGATGCACCAATTTGGGGTTAAGTTGCACTGCTTGAAATCAATAATGACTCTATTGCCTTTTTTCTGAATTTTATTTCTGTCTAAAAACAGTTTGTGTAATGAACCCTCCTTTTTACCTTAAAAGTAAATCAAACCTGACAGGAAGTCCATGGTTATAGCCCTAACTGAGAAATGTATTGTGTAACCTGAATTTTTTTGTGATATTATATTTCTGCCATATTGCCCACAACTAGTGTTTACTGTCCTTGAAGTCACTTGAAGATTTTATTTATTGTTCTTCATAATGAATACCATCATCAGGTGACTACAGTGACTCTGGAGGACCTGCCTGGCTGCAATCTCTCTACACTTTCTGAGTGCACAGTACTGCAGTCTCTTACTCTAAGGCGCTGTGGACTTCAGTCCCTGGAAGCACTTAACCAATGCAGGGAACTTATGTATATTGATGTACAGGTAAGTATTTGACTTTCATATGAACACTTGGATTTCTGCTTAAAGATCTCATGATACAACAAACTTTCCTTGTCCTTTGTCTTTCTTTTTAAATACAGGAAAACAGAATCACATATGTTGACCTTGGATGTCTGCCCAAACTAGAGGTCCTCCTCTTGGGTAGGAACCAGCTAACAAGCATCCATGGTCTGGATGGCGCTGTTAACCTGACTGGGCTTCAGCTGTCTTACAACATCATATCCCACATTAGTGAGTGGTTTACTAAGGCTAAGGTTAATATGCATGTGTTTAAAATATTACCAAGGTCATGCAGATCACTGTGCAGTAATCTCTAACTTTACTCTTGGCGATCTCAGTTCTATACACATTCAGGCACTGATCAGGTGTGACCGACTATTATTGGAACTAAATTCTAAAGGAGGGTTTTATCTTCAGCTGCAACATTTCTGATCAGTTCACTTGAAACCTGATGTCTTTTTTGTCCACTAGAGGGCAGATTTGTCTCACCATGTCATCACTCTGTCCCTGCTCTCTTTCCAACAAACAATATGTATTCAAATATGAGCCACTTACCCAAATGTGTTTCTGTATTGAACACCTATGAATAAATATTTCATAAAGAAGAGGTTAAATGCCCTTAAGGAGTATTTTCTTTCTCGGGTTGCTATGAAATCCCCCTCAACTGAGTCTTGAGAGTAGGTTATGCTTTGGCTGATATTAGATTTTTGCTTGCTGTCCTCTCCTGGTCTGCACACAGTTTCATCTCATTTCTAAATCTTCTAATGATGTCTTTTATCTGTCAGGTGGTTTGGGAGCTCTGAAAAGGCTTCAACGACTGTCAGTCGATCATAACCAGCTGATCAACACAAAAGGACTCATTGATGCATTCACACTATTGCATCTGGACTGTTCATATAACCATCTCAGCCATGTGGAAAGCCTAGAGCACTGTGCACTTCTCCACACATTGGTCCTGAAAGGAAACAATCTGACTGAGGTAAAATATAAACAGTCCTTGCTGAGGTAATCCATACCAAAACAATGACACTGAGGCAAGGCATACCTAAACAATGCAACCACATCATCTCAAAAACAAACGCAGGCTTAAAAAAATTGAACAATGAGGTCATTCAGAAAAAAAAAATTATAAAAACAGTACTGTATAATGTCTAGTGTCTTCTGAACTCATGCAGTTTTGGTGTCATTTGGTGTCATCTTGATTTTTGATTTTCTGAAATGAGCAACCACCTCCATAAGCTCTGCTTTTCTGTGAAATTTCACTCAGAGAAGTGAATTTAGGAACTGACAGCACTGGGGACTGCACTGGCTATGCAGAAAGAGCGAACCATGATGGTGGGCCTTGTTTACATCAGCCTCACATTAAAACCTGCTCATCCATTAGGGTTCTATTATTGTTTGCCGTCAAGTGAATTCAATTTCCCCTGTCAGCGAGGCTTAGTGCAAAGACGTTTGCAACAGAAATCTCATATTTTGGGTGAGGCTTGAGTTCTCCAGCTCTTGGGACGTTTAATGGCTGACATAGGCAGGCTGGTATTTTGGCAGTTTGGTCAAACCGTTACTTAAGTTGTATTTATTTTTTTGTCTGGGGCCTAGTTACCTGTACTGAAGAACCATGTCTTGCTGAGGGAGCTGTTTTTGGATGATAATACCATCTCCTCCCTGTGCGGCCTGAACTCCTGCTGGGTGCCTTTGCTGCGCTGTCTCTCAGTGGCCAAAAACAAGTGAATGTTATATGCTTATGCTTTATTACTTGTCATTAATCAGCTACAGAGTCTAACGTATGTGATTATGTGTTGTTAATATATAAACTATGTCCTTGACTTGATTTTACTAATGTTGTCTATAATATATATATATATATATATATATATATATATATATATATATATATATATATATATATATATATATATTCATTTTTTTATTATTTTACCTTGTGTTTATCTTAGACACGAGAAATAAATTGTGTATTTTATAATATAACATAATAATTACATATGCAGAAAATTATATATATATATTTTTTTTTTCTTCTTTTTTTCTGCATATTAAAACAGGATTTTTTTTTCATTCTTCATTCTTTAAAAAAAAATGTGTCTCTTGCTGTTATAGTCTAGGTTAAAATTCATGCATTTAAGTGTTTTAACATTTATCAAAAAATATATATAATGACTTTATTTGAGCATTAGAGCGTATAGCCATACTTTCTATTTGCATAAAAATGTCACTCCTTCACTTGGTCGCATGTTAAGCCCCACAAACCTTCCCAATTTACACTCGTGTCCAGCTGGGCTCGGACTAAGTGTGCACTGGACAGTGTGGAGGGTGCAGACAGGTGTAGTTTAGTCCTTACCTCAGTTTATAGAGGGCAGAGGCAGCTCCCTCCCAAAGCAGCTCAACTCACCTCCCAACATCTGCCCGCTTTAGGAGCTCCCCCGAAAAAACACTAAACACCAGCTCCCGTGCTGTGGCTGAACCCCTAGACGCTGGGAAAAATGAACTCCGGAGAAGCTGAGCGCCATTATTTATTACTTTCCGCTCTCCAAAAGTTTCTCAGGGCGATCACTGACCGTTGAGCATCCTCACCTGTATGTCCGTCAGACGACATGAGCCTAAAGTGAGCGAGCGGCGAGCAGAGGAGGCGCTTTTCAGACCACACTTTTCCCCGCCTTGATTGGCTGGAGTCCTTTCGCTCGGTGAGGGGATTGGTCAGTTGTTATTAATTAGGAACCTACTGGCCAATCCCAGATTTAGGGGCGGGGTTTGTCGGTATAAAAACAGGGCGAAGGCGTTTAAATTCAGTCAGATTCTTCTAACCATAAGAGTTAGATTTAAAAAAGTATGTCCAAGAAATAAAACACAAAATGTCTTTAATCTTGAGTGTGTTGATGTGTAAAAGGTTTAAAACCATATTTAAACCTAGCCGAGTAAAGAAAGTCTCGTCTGAGAGCTCCTAGTTTGAAAAAACGTAAGCAGTAACAAAAGCAAACTTCCTTAAGAGTACCTGAGGGATTTATTAAATTTATGTCAACAGGGGGCACTATTTACCAAAGTACACAAATCAGCCATAACATTACAACCACCTCCCTCATACTATTACCACCACCAAAACGGCTCTGGCTGCTCAAGCATGGACTCCACAAGACTTTTGATACTGTGCTGTGCTATTTGGGACCAAGATGTTATCTGTCTAGATGCTACAAAGGCCACTTATCGGATTAGCTTAGCAAGTGCTAATACAAAGTGAGGTCTAGGGAATTAGGTTCCAAAACCTAATGAGCCATGCAGCTCCATATGAAGCAGGGTGCGATGCACAGCGTGACACTTTTCTGTCATAGCCGGTATTAATAGTACAGTAGCTCTTCTGTGAGACTGGACCAGACCGGCTAACCTTCACCTCCCATTCACATCAGGGAGTCTTCGGTTCTCATTGATCACCTTTTCACCAGTTATCCTTTCACACCACTTTTGCTAGATGTCTACCATCTAGTCGTCACAGTTTGGCCATTGTCAAAGTAACTCCATACATTTTCTCATTTTTCCAAAATTTCAACTTCAGAAGAGTTCACATGCTCCTAAAACATATCATCCATTGTCAGGTGACATTGTAACGAGATGATCAATGTTCTTCACATCACATATTACTGGTTCTAATGCTGTGACACAGAGGTTTGGTCTTAGCCTTTTATTTATTCTAATAACCGTGTTAAAACAACGAATTTCAAACCAAAGTGTCAGGGTTGCCAGTATATTCCTAAATTTAAACACATTAAACATTATTTCTGGCAAGAATTCTGGAATGTGTCAACAACTTTTGTTCATCCATCTACTCTTTTTCTGAAAGTCAGGTTTTTCAAAAGTGTATGTTCAGGTGTTCAGATATTTTTTATATGGTCAATAGTCTTCTCAGACTAATTAATATAATATAATACATTATATTACTTGATAATATTATTATGAAGATCTAGTGGTCTAGTGGTAGGGTACTTGCCTGCGGATCTATGGAGGCCACAGGTTTGATTCCAACTTCCAACACAGGGCAGCGGTGGTCTAGTGGTTAGAGAGTTGGCCCCAGATCAGAAGATTGTGGGTTCGATTCCCTCTCCAGTAGGTTGCCCTGATGTACCCTTGAGCAAAGTACTGTCTCTGTCTCTGCTCCCTGGGTGCTTTCAATAGCTGCATGTGTATGGGTGAAACACAGAGGTCCAATTTTGTTGTGGTGTGCTGTGACCTCGCAATTACAAGAATAGTCACTTTCACTTTCACCACCATTGTGTTCCTGAGCAAGAACCTTAATCCTGAATTGCTCCAGGGGGACTGCCTCTGTAACTGTCTCTGAACTTTTTCATGGATGAGGAGACCATGTCTTTGAGACCATAAGGCCTTTAATAAAGTAGTCTGGAGTTCAGATTGTATGCCTGTACAATTCACAGGTGTATTACTCACAGTAAATAGCCTCGGGTAATGACCTCATCTTCAGTGAAGTTTGCGAGCTGAGTGCTCCTAGTAAAAACCTGACAGCCTACTCTATCAATGAGTTTTCAGAGCAAGATGTTGATTCAGTTAAGCTTCATAGATTTAGAGGGACCTGTACATTATATCTGAGTCATAAACAGTGGGCTGAACTAAGTTTAATCCTACCAATGGTTTTCCAAAGCTGAAACCATAGAGAACTCATAGGAACATAGGAACAAAGTTTTCATATTGGATATTGATGTCTAAAATTGGATAATCATGATTTAATGAAGTGATGTAATTAAAAATTTAATATTCATGTCATATTCTAAAAATGTTAATATGTAAATTACTATAATTGCACAGTTATTTAAATTAATAGCCAATAAATGTTGACTATTATTATTCACAGAGACGTTCCTGTTCAGTGTGCGTAGCTTTTGCTTCTGCTGAGAAATACAGACCAGATCTGTTCCAAATCCAAATTTTACCTCTTTTTGCACTGTTCAGTTATCCTCAACAGGTTGCATAGATGCAGTGCTGTGAAAAAGTAGCTCTGATTTCTTCTTTTTGTTTGTTCATAAATATATTAATAAATAAATGCCTGCTTGGTTGGGATGCCTTTAGTAGCAACAACCGCAATCAAATGCTTTTGGAGATAACAGGAGGTCTTTTCATCACTCAGGAGAAATTTTGGCCTGTTCTATCTCTACAAAATTGTCTTACTTCTGTTAGATTTGAGGCTTTTTTGACTACGACTGAGACATTTCAGTAACTTTCTTCCTCAGGTCTACTCTAATTTCTCTTGATGATATAATAGTGTGCTTTTTGCTGAGACCTAATCTAATTGAACCCTTTTTTGATTAAACTGGTTAAGTGACTCAAAGGGGCAATTACTTGTTCACATGGTTGACTTAGGTGAAGAGTGCAGTGAATGAACAAAAGAGAAATCTAAATCAAATCAATATTTGGATGTGACCACCCTTTACCCTTTGTTGAGATCAAGACTCTGTGGGGACCAGAAGAATTGATGCTGGTTTGAAGGCAAAAGGTAGTAACATCAGATATTGAATATATATACAGTACTGTGCAAAAGTTTTAAGCAGGTGTGGAAAAAATGCTGTAAACAAAGAATGCTTTCAGAAATATAAATAATGATTGTTTATTTTTATCAATTTACAAAATGCAAACAAAGTAAGCGAACAAAAGAAAAATCTAAATCAAATCCATATTTGGTGTTTCTACCTTTTGCATTCAAACCAGCATCAATTCTTCTGCTCCCCACAGAGCCCTGATCTCAACATCATCCAGTGTGTCTGGGATTACATGAAGAGACAGAAGGATGTGAGGAAGCCTACATCCACAGAAGATCTGTGGTTAGTTCTCCAAGATGTTTGGAACAACCTACCAGCCGAGTTCCTTCAAAACTGTGTGCAAGTGTACCTAGAAGAATTGATGCTGTTTTGAAGGCAAAGGGTGGTCATACCAAATATTGATTTGATTTAGATTTCTCTTTTGTTCGTTCACTGCATTTTGTTGATTGATGATAATAAATGATTAACACTTCCATTTTTGAAAGCATTCTTTGTTTACAGCATTTTTTCATACCTGCCTAAAACTTTTGCACAGTACTGTATATATATATGAAGGAACATCAATAATTACATGAGAAGTACATGAAATAATTTATACTGTCAAAATAAATAAATAAATGACTCCATGTCTAATTGATTCAAGCAGACATGCATATAGCTTATTAGCAGGTAAATATTCTGCAGCTCTTATCATGATGAGGTGTGTCAACACTGATTAATTAGCTTATTAGATTTCCAAGAAAGAAAGGCCAGCTCCACAGGATTTGGCATTTATCACCTCTAGGAAATTACATAATTAATGTGCTGAATTTAGAGTAAAGGGATATTCCATCTTATAGGCCTAACTGACATTTAACTAAAACACTGTCAGTCATTTTTTAGTTGAGGCGTGAAATTGTCTTCTAAACTCTTTTAGGAAGTATGTACAGAAAGGCATTTTGCAAGATTCAAACTGCACAACTTTTTTTTTAAACGTCAAGGGCATTGAATCTGGCAGCACAAATGCTCTGTGCAGCAACTGGCCAAGTGTGAAAGGGATAAGGAGGAACTACACACCATAACAATTTCAGTTTTGGAGTACTTAGAATTTAGGCTGCATGCACGAATAGTCATATGGGACAGGACTAACAAACAGCTACTTCAGAAGTTGATTAATAGACTTTCAGTGAATTTTGTTGTTTCATTACAAGGCATTGCTTTCGATGTTTTGAAAACTATCTATCTATCTATCTATCTATCTATCTATCTATCTATCTATCTATCTATCTATCTATCTATCTATCTATCTATCTATCCATTCATTCATATATCCATCCATCTAAGTTAGGATATATAGGCTTTATTCTTTGCAAAGTATAGACTATATACCCTTTAAAATGCTCACTCCCAACAGTACTGAAACTCCTTTTATGGTAGGACTACTCAGTGTTGTTTTTCAAGAGACTAAAAGAGACTAAACACTTCAAGAGACTAAACATTTAATTTTTTTTTTTTTTTTAATTCAGTATCCTTCATATTATAGAATCAATTATTTTTTGCTTATGTTTGAGAATAATCTGCATGGATTTTATTTTTGAAGCAGTGCTAGATGGAATGGCAGCTCAGTTCAGTATTTTAATGCTTTTAAACTAAAATGACACTATGTCTAGCTACAAAATGGATTTAAATTTAGCACTTGGAAGGTACTGGAGGAAATGGGAGTCAGAGCTTTCACCCTGATCACAGATCTTTTGTTATAGAATCTGTTAGAATGATTCAGCCTGGATTCCTTTAATGAGTCGGTGATGAGTTGCCGAAGATACATTTATAGTAGAGGTAGACAAAATATGATACATAGAAAGATTTATTTTTAATTATAGTAATTACATTATCACAACTGTCCTGTAAACCTTCCCTTTCACTTTTGCTGGCTTTCACAGATCACTCCTGCCATTCATCTCCACCCATTCCAACCTGCCTGAACTCTCTCTTTCACGTCTCTTCCATATTCCTTGAACTACTCTCACATCCTTCTCTGTAACACCCGGCTTCCTCATACAAATCCACAAATCTTCTCTAGGCACCCTGTCATATGCTTTGTCCAGGTCCACAAAGGCACAATGCCACATCTTCTGACCTTCTCTGTGCTTATCTGTCAACACCCTCAGAGCAAACATTGCATCTGTAGTGCTCTTTCTAAGCATGATATCATACCGCTGCTCAAAAATCATCACCTGTTTTCTTAACCTAGCGTCCACTAGTCTTTCCCATAACTTGCTGTGGTTGATTAACGTTATCCCTCTATAGTTACTACAGCTCTGCGCATCACCCTTATTCTTGAAAATCGGTACCAGTACACTTCTGCTCCACTCCTCAGGCATCCTTTCACTTTCCATCTACAGCCATCTCTCCTAAACACCTCCATGCTTCTACAGTTATATCATCTGGACCAACAGCCTTTCCATTCTTTGTCAATGCCCTTACTTTCATCTTGATTATTCGCACTCCATTATATGCACTCCCTCATCCACTTCACTTCATTTCATCAAATCTTCTCTTTCTCAGTCTGGTAACTCTTCACTACCTCCCAGTGTCCATCTTAACTCCTGCCTGAATTATACCTTGCAGTCCTTCTTCTTCTGACATCATTTTCCTCTTCTTCTTGACCTCCATGGTCACCCTATAGACCACCATACTGTGCTGTTTAGCTACACTCTCCCTGTCACTACTTTGCAATCTCCAATCTCCTTCAGACTGACCCTCCTGCAAAGGATATAATCCACCTGTGTGCATCTTCCTCCACTCTTGTATGTCACCCTGTGCTCCTCCCTCTTCTTAAAATAAGTATTAACTACAACCATTTCCATCCTTTTGGCAAAATCTACAACCATCTGACCTTCAGTATTCCTCTCCTTGACAACACACCTACCCATCACCTCCTCATCACCTCTGTTCCCTTCACCAACGTGTCCATTAAAATCCTCACCAATCACTACTCTCTCTCCCCTGGGTACACTCTCTATCACTTCATCTAACTCACTCCAGAATTCATTTTTTCTCCTCTGCCTCACAATCAATTTGTGGGACATAAGCACTAACAATATTCATTATCACACCTTCAACTTCCAGCTTCAAACTCATCACCCTACCTGACACCCTCTTTGCCTCCACCATGTTGGCTTCGACCTTTCTGGTATAGAAATCTGTTTTGTTGTACGCATATTGATTTAGCAAAATTTTTACACCAGATACCCTTCCTGACAAAGCCCTCCCCATTTATCCGGGCTTGGGACCAGCATGAAGAATTTGTGCATCACTAGTGGCTGGGTAAAAAGCATACTGTAACTTAGAAAAAGAAACATCATAATATTTCAGATCACTAATATTTATCCCAATGTTGAGAAAAGCTTTCAGAAATGTTTTAATAATACTTCCAGTGCATTTACCCAAAAACCTGCATCCAGTGCAAATGCTGACTATGTATGTGTTGTGCAGTGCTGCATTTCACAATGACAAGGGTAGTCACTTTCACTTTCACATGTTTTTTTAAAAACAACAGCAACAAAATATTGGCACTGATGTGTTATCATCAAAAATTTAAAACTGGTGAATGTTACAATACACAATACAATCCAAATCACAATAATTGACTTTCAGACTCTTGCTCTGAGCAGCGGCACACTTTCCTTGGCCAGCAATGGAAGCCTAAATTTCTACATATACAGTGGCTTCAGAAAGTATTCAGATCCCCTTCAATTTTTAAAATTTTGTTTTGTTTTTTCTCATTAATCTACACTTTGTACCCCATTAAGTTAAAACAGAATTTTAGGCATTTCATAAATTTATGAAAAAGCTGAAATATCACATTTACATAAGTATTCAGAGCCTTTACTTAGTACTTAGTTGAAGTACCTCTGGCAGCAATTACAGCCTTGAATTTGTTTGGGTATGATGCAAACAGGCTTTGCACACCTGGTTTGAGAAATGTTCTCTTCTTTTTTGCAAAACCTCTCAAACTGTAGGTGGATGCAAATTTTTTAACAGATTTTTCCTGTTATGCAAATTTGCTCATTATCAACTGAATAGAGCTTAATGGTTTTTATAACATTTTGTGGGGTTTGAGATGAGGAATAAAATGCAACAAAAACTTTGGCTTTAGATCTCATAGTTCAGGAGCATAAATAAAAAGCCAAAATGCTGTTCTATAGTCCTGTGTGTGGATCCAGAGCACAACAAAAATTTTAACCTGGATTTCTCCATTTTTATACCAAATCTTTGTTTCCAAAACACTTTGAAAATCTAAGATAAGTTAAGGTAAAATCATTGCACCTTTCTAGGTTTCTTTAGAAGTTTAGTTAAATTAACAGGGCTGGTTTTGGTTAAAATACAGTGTCATATTTCAACTTTTGTTTGGTTTCAAGTTACATTTTTTTCTCACATCATTTACAAGCAATACTACTCAATGACAAAAAGGTTTATAGAGAGTTTTTTGAATATAGATTAAAAAGACAGAAATATCCCATTACATAGCTTTTCAAACCCTTTAAATGATACTTGCCGAAGAAAATCCTCTGTGCCTCAATGACGCACTTGGCATCATGAAGTGCTTCGAGAGGCTGGTCATGAGGCTCTCTCAGACTTTCACTCAACCCCTGCAGTTTCCATATCGTCCCAACCATTCAACAGATGATGCCATCACCACCACCCTCCCTCTGGCCCTTTCACATCTGGACAGAAAGGACAGTTATGTGAGAATGGTGTGTTGTTCTATGTCATGTCCTCTGTAGCACCATGGTTTTGGAGGAAAGTTGTTTCGTTTCATTGTGTACTGCGTATATGTTTGAAATTACAATTCAGCTTATTTGACTTGATTTGACTTAAAACTTAAAACTTTGGCATCAATGACACTCTCAGGTCTTCTTGGGTGGTTCTACATCTTTCTTTTCAAAGTCCCTCCCATTTTTCTTGGCAAAATCTTAGAAGCTCAACCAGGTCTGATGAGGAACATTGGTACACAGCCATTTTCAGGTCTCCCAAGAGACCTATTACACGCTTTGCATTTTGTAAATTGATAAAAATAAACAATCATTATTTGTATTTCTGAAAGCATTCTTTGGGTTTCATGGGTGAATTCAGGCTGGCAGCTCCAGTACTTTCACCGTTTTCCTGACTGCTTGACTGTGTTTTCTTGTTGTTATACCTTTGATTATTGCATATTAACATCACCAAAGGGTGATGCTGTCATCACTGTGTTCTACTGCAGGGATGGTGATTTTCAGAGCCTGGCTTCATTCACATTGGAAGGACGCGCTTGGAAATTTTGGACAAAGTTCAGTTTGTTTAATAGCTGAATTGTTCAGGAGTGACACTTTTTTCTCCTTTGTCAAATTATTACGGAACAATTTTTTGGATTATCTCGCTGAAAGACTCCATTATTAGGTGACACACTTGCCTTGAAGGGGTGTTCTTGCTCTGTGACAATCTTTAGGTGTTACATGTCATCCACATGAATGCTAGGTTCTAGTGTTTTCCAGTAGAACATAGCCTGGGGCTTCACTTTATCTTCATGCACAGATCTGAAAGAAAACATAATCCTTCAAACCAAGCATCCATTGTTCATTGCTCCATGTTCCAGATCTGATGAGGCAGGAGAGGCATGTTGTCCGTATGAAGAGGGAGTTGTTAAAACCTCTGTCTGTCTTAAAGGTTCTAAGTAGAAAAGTACTGAAATTAAGAGTGAAAAGGACGAACTCAGATTGCTTTCAAGTAGGCTATGTTACAGTAAAACAAATGGAACCAAAGTAAGCATAAAGATCACTAATACTAAAATGTAGATTTAAATATTTATGTGAGCATGGGTTTCTTTTGTTTGCTTTTCTATGATATTAACTCTTTTTTGAATAAAACATTTTCAAAGACATCTTTTTTTAAAAAGTGAAATTGTTTAATAAAATATTGCTCCGACCTCATTTATTACAGGGACATGCTTAAGATATATAAAATGTACCCATTAAGCACAGCCACTGGAGTTCCTTCTCTTGGGTACACTTGGGTAATACTTGCATCTTTAGACTCCAGATTTTAATGGCACAATTTTTGGGGATGAGGGAGCAGGTAATTAGGTCAAAAAAATAAATAAAATATAATGAAATTATAAATGCATCCCTTGCTTTGTCTTGACTTTGAAAACGTTTGGATTCAAAGTAGTGCTACCAAGGCTTCTTGCTTTTTCATCTGAGGCTAAAGATGTGTTCTCATCAGTCTCTTTGCAGAGCTCTCTGATTTTCTGTGCAGTGCTGCAACACAAAGAAGCCACTGCCACAGCTACGTTTGCTCCTGGGGATAATTCTTCAGCTTCCTTGTTCTGCTTCATTTGCGACTCAGACAGCTCAGCTTCTATCTTTTGTCAACTCTACTTTTCTTGTCCACACAATCTCTGCCAGGGCACTAATACATCTCAGAATGCAGTCTCTGTATCTGTAGTTCATTTCTCTTTTGGACCTGGGTTATTATCAGCATAGTTTTCCCTTAACCTTAAAACTTGCATTTTTTCAGTGCATTTCAACATCATACTCTGATCTATTATACCCTTTCTGTGGTATGTTCTAGCTCTAAATTCTTACCTCTTTCTGGGTTTTCCATTGTCTGATCAGTCTATCAGCACTCTATTTGCAGCACTCTAAACCCACATACAGTGCTGTGCAAAATTCATCAGGCACTGCTTATCTCCTCATATTTTGCTTCCAATAAGCCTGAATTTTTTTTTAAATGTTTTGTTGAGGAATAAGTGTCCAAAGCTTCCTGAAGGACAAAGTCTGGTAATCATTTTCAGTCCAACCTGACTAGTTTCTGATGTTTTTCTTTGTTAAGTCACACAGTAAATAATTTAAGCTGAACAACCCATCAAACTTAAGGCATAGGAAGAAACGGGTACAGATGATTCCAGATGATTTACTGCTGATGCTGAACGATAAGTCGTTGGATCCACTTTATTTAGAACCTTGTATCTTAAGGCATATTGTCACAATAAAACATTTGATCTCATTTCTTTTATTTAACCTACTCATGACCACACTTCTTACTTTGATTCAGTGTTCTTCTAATTTCTTCGCTGTCATTCTTATAGAGTGAACTTTAATCAATGGTTTTGGTGCCTTCACATGATATCTCACTGCACTTTTTATGGACACATTCTGTAGTTTTCTTTAGCTCTCAAGTCTAGCTGTCTACTTGACTGGAAAGTTCCTCTGTGCCAAAGAATAACTACTTTTCCAAATGAAAAAAAAATTGCTTCTCAGAGAACCAGAGTTTAATAATAAAAAAAAAAAAAGGGAATGGGCTGCTTCCCTCATTCTATTGCATATCTCACTAGACCATATAAAGAAATCAGATTCTAACTTGCACTGTTCCCAGAGGGCTTTCTCAAATTCAGTAAAAGCTGCATTAGCCAAGGATTTTTCTGCACCAACCAGGACAGGCACCGCTGCCTTCAGACCATCTTATAATGATCAGTAAAATTTCAAATGTTTTTTTTTTTTTAATATAATGTCCTTCATTATATCTTATTTATGATATAAACAACATAGCTACAGCCAACACGATTTTATTATAATAAAAAAGGATTTACAACAGGATTATAGAGGATTATAAAGAGATTAGTTCACAGACACAAAAATATCAAACATTTTTGTCCACACCTTCAAACAGAACTACAGATGACTTTAGCTCTCTGCTTGAAACATGTAGTTGTTTTATTAAAAAATGGAAATCTAAACGGTCTTTCCACAATATTTTAAAGAAATATGAATGGCTTCTCCACACAGTAGAAAAAAAAGTGCAATAAGCTTTCAACATAGTTTCAGAGAGCAAACAAGTAAAAAAAAACTTTTTTTTTTAACTTTTTTATGTTAGGAAAAAAGTTCCTCAGACTTTAACCTTCAACCAAAAATACCAGACATTTAGAAACTACTGAAATCCAAATCAATCTCAAATGCATTTGCAGTTGTCAGGTTGGAGAGAAGGGATGTAGGATAGCTGGCTGCATGAGAATGGCATCACTCAGCGGGAGGGAATAGCAGCTTTCTTCTGCTTCCCCAGAACATAATAAACATGTCTGTCGAAAGAGTCAAAGCAAAAGAGATTGCCTGCTGACCTGGCGCTCAAAGCTTTGGCTGGAATTTGAATGTCTTTTAGTACTTTTCTTTTTGCTTTAGAATAATTATAACAATGACTGCATATTCTAAAGGATGTCAGCATTTGGTAATAAAGTGCTTACATGTGAAATGAGGAAATGTTCATTAAAATGACTTTCCTTGACTTCCACTCCCAGCTGTTCTTCATTTTAAAAACATCTGGGGTCTGAATTTTAGCCATATGCTTTTGGTAACTAAACACACCAGTTAATGTGAGTAATCCACATTTTATGTAACATTTAAACATTTTTGGAAATAGATTCTGAAATGTCTGCTCTGTTATGCAGTTCATTTCAGGCAATGCACTGGACAAACATTCATTCTTTCTAGCTTTGTGAGACGTCATCATGTTCATGCACTTAATGTGAATATGCTTCCCCGCTTTGTGCAATTTTAATGAACTGGGCTTTTTACACTGTGTATATTAATATAAGGTGGTAGAAGTCAAACCTTCTCTGGTATGGCTGGGTTTTAATCAGGAGAGAGCCTGACTGCTTGATGGAGCAAAGGGAGCCCTTTGCTTCTCAGCATGTACGACAGACCGTAAGTGACTCATCAGGTACATATTGGGCTTGATTGTGCAGTGCAAGGTTTCAACACCTAAGCCTTTGGTTGTACAGCAGGCATTTTAGATGACTTTGAAGAGATGCAGCTGCCTGTTGAAACTGCAAGGAAAAAATTCTGGAAAGCAGATGAGAAAAAAAAAAGTGAAAATTTGAAGAAGGGAAGCAAATCAGTGATGCTAATCAGTGATCGATGCCCTGTGGTGAGAGCAAAGACTGGCAGATATACTCCAAACCTGATGGTGCTTTGAGGTCAACAGAACTGATATCAACAGGACAGAAAAAATGACGAGCGAAAACATACAATGGCTGGTTACATCTTGCATGAATGGCTTATGTCCAGATTATATCTGAATATACTTTTCATTTAGCCTTCACTTTTGACATTAACTCTAAACCTTTGTTTCTAGATAAGATTCGGATTACTTCTAGTTTCTTTTTCCCTCAATCAGCCCATGAATCAGAAAGCAGTGACACTTCTATCACCCCAAAGTGGTGGGAGGATCTTTCTTTGGGGAACTCCGTGTACCCTCCTATCGGAGATCTCTTGTTTATCATGTCTTCTTGTTATCTTGTTTATCTAATAACCAAAAGCATAACATATAAACAGACTGGTAGATCTTTTGCTGACTTGAGCAGAGTGTGAATAGTTTGGAATGCCCTAGAATGTTTGTACAAATTGTTCAGGCCCAATTTTGTATGGACAGAGGCTCATTACACTCCTGTTGCATAAAGATTTGAAGTGTTCTGCCAAGAGCTTGTAATTAATCTTTGTTAAATTTGTGCTCTGTTGAACACTAACTATACAAGCCAGTGTTTAGGAAATTATATCTTGAGACAAAAGATTTGTCCCTCATCATTTGCATCAAATGGAGCGTTTGTTAAAGTCTCTTCTTAATAGTAATTTCTATATTCAATCCAATTTTTCCTTTGTTCTCTCTTCTAATCTTTATAGCGGTTGACTTATGTAAGGGCTACTTTTTGGGGTTAAATGGTCTGGTTCAGGTCGCTTTTCATGGCACATAATGATAAATGCAGCTCTTTTACGTCTAGGCCGACGTTGACTCTGTAGCCATTAACCAGAAGAACATGCCTCTCTCTGATTTGATTATTATGTTATAGATCTTTAACTCCAGAGGGTTCAAATGGGCTTGCATGCCCAGTGAAGTAATTAGTTCTTCTATAGGCCACTGGCCCATATTCTTATTCTTTGCTGTCTGTGGGAAACAGAATTCAAACTAAGAGCTATTGATTTCTGTTCTTTTCACCGGTAGCTTTACATGTTTCATTACAGCAATTACTTCAATGGCTTTGTCTACTGAAAGAAAGAAAACTAGAACATAAAGTTCATGCTGCAAGAAGAATGTATGGAGAGGTTAGCAGGCAAACTGGTTTACTTTAATGATTAAATAAGCCCACATTTTTTCAAGTCTCAGCAGAATCTTCCGTTTACCTGTGTTTGCATATCCTGCATTTGTAAATATATTGTACATTAATTGTACATTATACATTAGAGACACTTAACTGTATTTTTTTATTAATGATCTGATGATAGGGGCAGTGCTGGTCTAGTGGTTAGGGAGTTGGCCCTGGATCGGAAGATTGTGGGTTCAGTTGCATACCGTCCCCGTCACTGCTCCCTGGGAACTTTCATAGCTGCCCCCTGCTGCACGGTGTTTGCATGGGTTAAATGCAGAGATCTAATTTTGTTGTGGTTCACTGTGTGCTGTGCTGTAACCTCGCAATGATGAGAATAGTCACTTTCACTTTCATTATATTTGAGAATAGATGCTTTAGTGCTGGATTGGTGGATATTTGCTTGGTTAGTTTATAAGACATACACACTGTTGGGGTAGTGGTGGCCTAGTGGTTAGGGACTGGGTCCCAGCATTGGAAGGTCATGTGTTAGAATCTCAGACCAGTTGGTTGCTCTGAGGTACCCTTCAGCAAGGTACTGTCCCCATCGCTGCTCCCCAGGTGCTTTAAATAGCTGCCCTTTTTGCTGTTTCACAATGACAAATAGTAATTTTCATTTATAACAACAGTTTATCCCTTTTTCTGTGTTCTAGTGCTTTAAATCTGCTTTGTCAGTGTGAAGCACAGCCTCTGCAAAACATGCAGCAGGAGGCAGCTATTTAAAATGCCCAGGGAGCAGTGATGGTACCTTGTTCAAGGGTACATCAGTACAACCAACTAGTCTGGGATTCGAACACACAACTTCCCAATCCTGGGGCTTAGCCCCTAACCACTAGGCCACCGCTGCCCCTGTGGGTGAAAACACTTTCAATATGTGCTTTTAACGACAGTTTGTTAAAAAATTTTATTTGATTCAATTTATTTACAATAAAGTCTTTAGGCTAGAGTTGCTCTTTTTACTAAGAAAGACACTTTAATTAATGTGAATGGATCTAAAATGAATCCCAGTGTTGTTAAATAACAGTTTTGAAAGGATTATGAAAAGGAACACATAAAGAGAAACAAATGACTCTATGAAACCACCATTAGAACTATGTATCTGTTTCAAATTACTTGCACTGCATGCTTGGTTTCTAACACAAAAGAGTTGAGCAATTATCAGGCTGAAATGCTTTCATTCAGCAGTGATTAAATTCATGTGTAATTTCAGATGCTTTTTAAATGCTCAGCACTTCTTTATTCATACATTGCCAAAGCCAACAATCTGTAAATGATGGAAAAAATGATATCATAAAATTCCACAATTTGAAACATTACATCCATCCATCCATCCATTTTCTTCCGCTTATCTGAGGTCGGGTCGCGGGGGCAGCAGCTCCAGCAGGGATGCCCAGACTTCCCTCTCTCCGGCCACTTCTTCCAGCTCCTCCGGGCGGATCCCAAGGCGTTCCCAGGCCAGCCGAGAGACATAGTCTTTCCAGCGTGTCCTGGGTCTTCCCCGGGGTCTCTTTCCGGTGGGACGTGCCCAGAACACCTCACCAGGGAGGCGTCCAGGGGCCATCCTAATCAGATGCCACCTCATCTGACTCCTCTCGATGCGGAGGAGCAGCGGCTCTACTTTGAGCCCCTCCCGGATGGCTGAGCTTCTCACCCTATCTCTAAGGGAGAGTCCAGACACCCTGCGGAGGAAACTCATTTTGGCCGCTTGTATTCGCGATCTCGTTCTTTCGGTCACTACCCACAGCTCGTGACCATAGGTGAGGGTGGGAACGTAGATCGACTGGTAAATTGAGAGCTTTGCCTTCTGGCTCAGCTCCTTCTTCACCATGACGGACGGATACAGAGCCCGCATCACTGCAGAAGCTGCCCTGATCCGCCTGTCGATCTTCCGCTCCATTTTACCCTCACTCGTGAACAAGATTCCGAGATACTTAAACTCCTCCACTTGGGGCAAGGTCTCACTCCCAATCCTGAGAGGGCATTCCACCCTTTTCCGACTGAGGACCATGGCCTCAGATTTAGAGGTGCTGATTCTCATCCCAGCCGCTTCACACTCGGCTGCGAACCGATCCAGAGAGTGCTGAAGGTCATGGCATGATGAGGCCAACAGGACAACGTCATCTGCAAAAAGCAGAGACCCAATCCTGAGCCCACCAAACCGGACCCCCTCAACGCCCTGGCTGCGCCTAGAAATCCTGTCCATAAAAGTTATGAACAGGATCGTGACAAAGGGCAGCACTGGCGGGGTCCAACCCTCACCGGGAACAGGTCCGACTTACTGCCGGCAATGCGGACCAAGCTCTGACACCGGTTGTACAGGGACCGGACAGCCCTTAACAGGGAATCCGATACCCCATACTCCCGGAGTACCCCCCACAGGAGCCCCCGAGGGACATGGTCGAATGCCTTCTCCAAGTCCACAAAGCACATGTAAACTGGTTGGGCAAACTCCCATGCACCCTCCAGGACCCTGCTAAGGGTGTAGAGCTGGTCCACTGTTCCGCGACCTGGACGAAAACCACATTGCTCCTCCTGGATCTGAGGTTCGACTATCCGACGGACCCTCCTTTCAGGGACCCCTGAATAGACTTTCCCCGGGAGGCTGAGAAGTGTGATCCCTCGATAATTGGAACACACCCTCCGGTCCCCTTTCTTAAAGAGGGGGACCACCACCCCGGTTTGCCAATCCAGAGGCACCGTCCCCGATGTCCATGCGATGTTGCAGAGGCATGTCAGCCATGACAGTCCTACAACATCCAGAGCCTTGAGGAACTCTGGGCAGATCTCAACCACTCCCGGAGCCCTGCCACCAAGGAGCTTTTTGACCACCTTGGCAACCTCAACCCCAGAGATGGAAGAGTCCACCTCTATGTCCCCAGGCTCTGCTTCCTCCTCGGAAGGCATGTTGGTGGAATTAAGGAGGTCTTCGAAGTACTCCCCCCACCGACCCACAACGTTCCGAGTCGAGGTCAGCAGCGTACCATCCCCACTATACACTGTGTTGACCGTGCACTGCTTTCCCCTCCTGAGACGCCGGATGGTGGACCAGAATTTTCTCGAAGCCGTCTGGAAGTCCTTCTCCATGGCCTCTCCAAACTCCTCCCATGCCCAAGTTTTTGCCTCAGCAACCACCAGAGCCGCATTCCGCTTGGCCTGTCGGTACCTATCAGCTGCCTCCGGAGCCCCACTGGCCAAAAAGGCCCGGTAGGACTCCTTCTTCAGCTTGATGGCATCCCTCACCGCTGGTGTCCACCAACGGGTTCTAGGGTTGCCACCGCGACAGGCACCGACCACCTCCCGGCCACAGCTCCGGTCAGCCGCCTTGACAATGGAGGCGCGGAACACAGTCCATTCAGACTCAATGTCCCCCACCTCCCCCGGGACGTGGTTATAGCTTTGACGGAGGTGGGAATTGAAGCTTGTCCTGACAGGGGACTCTGCCAGATGTTCCCAGCAGACCCTCACGATGCATTTGGGCCTACCAGGTCTGACCGGCATCCTCCCCCACCAACGAAGCCAACTCACCACCAGGTGATGGTCGGTTGACAGCTCCGCCCCTCTCTTTACCCGAGTGTCCAAGACACGGGGCCGCAAGTCCGATGACACGACCACAAAGTCGATCATTGAACTGCGGCCTAGGGTGTCCTGGTGCCAGGTGCACATGTGAACATCCTTATGCCTGAACATGGTGTTCGTTATGGACAATCCGTGACAAGCACAAAAGTCCAATAACAAAACACCGCTCTGGTTCAGATCGGGGGGGCCATTCCTCCCAGTTATGCCCTTCCAGGTGTCACTGTCATTACCCACGTGAGCATTGAAGTCCCCCAGCAGAACGATGGAGTCACCAGGAGGGACGCTCTCTAGCGCCCCCTCCAGAGACCCCAGAAAGGGTGGGTAGTCCAGAATGCTGTTTGGCGCATAAGCGCAGACAACACTAAGGACCCGTCCCCCGACCCGAAGGCGGAGGGCCGCCACCCTCTCATCTACCGGGGTAAACCCCAATGTACTGGCCCCAAGCCGTGGGGCAATAAGTATGCCCACACCTGCTCGGCGCCTCTCACCGGTGGCAACTCCAGAGTGGAAAAGAGTCCAGCCCCTCTCAAGGAGACTGGTTCCAGAGTCCAAGCTGTGCATCGAGGTGAGTCCAACTATATCTAGCTGGAACTGCTCAACCTCGCGCACTAGCTCAGGCTCCTTCCCCACCAGAGAGGTGACGTTCCACGTCCCTAGAGCCAGCTTCTGCAGCCGAGGATCGGACCGCCAAGGCCCCCGTTTTCGGCCACCGCCCAGCTCACAACGCACCCGACCTCTTTGGCCCCTCCCACAGGTGGTGAGCCCATGGGAAGGGGGACCCACGTTGCCTCTTTGGGCTGAGCCCGGCCGGGCCCCATGGGTGAAGGCCCGACCACCAGGCGCTCGCCAGCGGGCCCCACCTCCAGGTGAAACAATACACACACTTTTTATTACAATAATAAGTAATAAATATCACTTATAAGTAATAAAAGTGTGTGATTTATTACACATTTTCACAAAGTGAAAGTGAAAGTGACAACCAACGTGACAACTTGTCATTGTGAATACAGAGCACAACTAAATGCAGCCTCTAAATTTAATCAGGGCAACCTACTGATAAGGGATTAAAACCCATGATCTTCTGATCTGGGGGCCTAGTCCCTAATCACTAGGCCACCACTGCCCCTATAGCCTCTGCATTTAACGCATACACATATGTGCAGCAGGGGGCAGCTACTGAAAGCACCTGGGGAGCAGTGACAGGGATATTACTTTCCTCAATGGTACCTCAGGGCAACCTACGGGGGCCTAGTCCGGGGGCCTAGCCCCTAACCACTAGGCCACAGCTTCCCCTAGTATAATAAGTACTCCAGGACCTGTTAACAGCTACCCTGATAACACAGTAAATATATGAAGATGTATTTTAGCATGTGGACTGTATATATACAACAATATGCTGTTGGCTGCAGAATAGGTCCCACCTTCATGGCTGTGGCCTTGGTTGGGTACATTATTTTGTGACAGCTCTGTCATGATTTTTTTTTTTTCAGTTTGAACCATTTGTGTTTTTCAAATTACGGATTGGTTTTCTCATTTGAACCTTAACCTTAGCATTCTTCAATGGTATATTCAACCTTAATTATGCACATCTATACATGTATCTTCATGCATATACAGAACTCAAAATTCCTAAAGACTATCTAGCACTATCTAGAACATGCACAAAACACTTTGAAGTACTTGGAGCAACTGGTGTAAAGAGTCACATTTCTATAAGTAAATGATAGAATATGAGTTGATAAGTAGCATGTTCCATATTGTCACATTAGAATTTTAAGTAGTGGAACATCTGGTGTGTAAGTTTTCTTTTAATCACATCAAAGGGCTTGGACTCACCTCTAAGGGATTTCACATCTGCTATGAATGTCAAAATAAAAACTATGGAAATTCGAATAGAATGATCCTGATTTCAGAGTAGGGAGGAATGAAATGAGTGTTACACACAGAAAATGCAGAAAGATCCCCAAAACAGTGTCTTTTTGGGTGCATGCGAATATTTCCCAAAGATTTTTTTTATGTGTAATTTTAATCCACATTAAGAGAGAGGAGTGATGAAGATGTACTTTTCACAGCTTGCATTTGTTTTCCTGTGGTGATACAGTTCTAAATCTCCCAATGACTCAAGAAACGATTAGTAGATTTTAATGAAGGAAGGATCATCGTGTGGACACTGAAGCAGACAGGAGCAAGAAGCGTGATGGTAGTCCATGATTACAGCATTGGATTTTTCATTCAGCAATGCTCAAGTAGAGAACCACATGCAGAAGGTCTGATTTAAAGGTTCTTGCTGACTTGATAATGGTTTGTGGATTACTGGGTTTAACGTGGTTACACGAATAGTCAGAGCAATTTCCATGTTCTTTTGAGACACTGGATGGGGTAATGCTGACCTGAGAGCTTGCAGCTAACTCTCCTTAAAGCCAATTACTGCAGCCATGTATTCAGAATAAGCTTATAGAACTTGGTTGGAGGCAAATTTTGAATGACACACTGAATTAGTCCTTTGTAACGGCCTTTCCACGTATTTTACACTGCTATTTGGCTGCATGTAATGTGAAAGAGTGACTCCAGAATTCTGATGTTCGTTAGTCGCATCTGTATGACTATTGCAAACAGTTGTTGACATGTGGACATGCACAAATCGATCTCCTTTCTTCAGTCAGAGTCTGATTGCTCACACAGTGACATAGCAGTGTACCTCATGAAAATAATGGAGTCATTCACACAAAATAAGTCTGGGTTTATGTCAAGGCCTGCTGTAATACCTCACCCTTTGTGATCTAACATTTCAGATGCTAAAATAAACGGATACTTGATCCTTTTTCCTTAAAATAGACAATCCCACATGCCGTGATCTTTGCTGAAACTGAACGCACAGTACAGATGACAACCTGACAACAAACTAAGATGACTAATCCACTGGGGCAGCGGTGGCCTAGTGGTTAGAGAGTTGGCCCTGGATTGGAGAATTGGGGGTTTGAACCCCTTATTGGTGGGTTGCCCTGAGGTACCCTTGAGCAAGGTACTGTCCCCGTCACTGTTCCCTGGGCAGCTTTCATAGCTGCTGCATGGGTTAAATGCAGAGGTCCAATTTCTTTGGAGTTCACTGTGTGCTGTGCTGTGCTGTGACCTCGCAACGACAAGAATAGTCACTTTCACTTTTCACTTCAACTTTGGTGTGACATCAAACCAGTGATGACCAGTCTGGACTTGGCAGATATTGGGCTGGAACTCAAAAACTACACAGAAACGCAGCAAGGGACTGATTCTAAACTGCCCTAACTTACATTTACATTTTCTTATTCTGAAGATGCTTTTCTCCAAAGTGACTTATTCAAGCTACAATGTGGTAAAAGTGGTAATATTCATGGCACATGCAATTGAAATGTATAAAAGTGCACTGTGTGAGCAGGAAAAGTGGTGATTAAGTGAATAGTGCAATTTAGGTGTGTTAGGAGAGCTTCTTGAAGGAAGCAGAGAGAGATGCCTCAGTTTTGACAGTATCTGAGCAGCTCATTTCTCCATTAGGGAACCAAGAATCCTGAAGTCTTTTGAAGACTTCATTGACCAGTTTGGATCTAAAGTGGACTGATTAGGACTGAAATCAATATAAAGTGAGTTTTAAGGGCAATCCAGGGTCAATATTTCTTTGCAAGGAAGGCTGAGTTACATTCTTTTAATCTGTGCATAAACATATAATCCCAGAATCGGTGACTGTTCAAGTGCACATATTGAGCTAGACCTTGAGAAATCTATTTGCTTTTATTAAATCTAAACTTTGGTGAAATGAGAGTCTGCCAAAGCCAAGCCTAGATGCTTACTGAGAATGAGCTGCTGTCGCTTTTAGGTTGTGCTTACCATGAACAATCCTGAGGGTGTTCTTCTAAAATGCTGGGATAATGACAGCTGCAAAAATATAAGTATTTTTATTTTAGATAAATATGTTTGCATAAAATTTTTTTATAAACATTTTGTCTATAGAATGCTTCATAAAGATGATATCCAACCATTTCAAAAATATGTAATTAAAGATTATGTAAAACACAATAAATAATAAAATATGCAGTTATAAATTACATTATGCAAATATGCATAATATGCAGTTATAATGAATATTTCTAAATATATCACAAATAAATAACAGTTCTATTGTCATGTATTTTTGTCATACATCTGATAAAAACTGGATTCAAATGCTCTGAATTAAACTGACTTAAAGTGGCTCAGCAACTATCTGTTCTTTATTCAAATCTGGTCATTTATAAATAAAATATGCACCGATCTTGCTTCTTCACAAACCCCTTAAAATAGATTATATTCATAGTCATTGCTTAAAGTTAAACTACACAATGCTTGTTTATATCACTCCTTTCAATACAGTAGATAATCAGACATGCTGTAGGCTTTTCAGGCTAGTGTATTTAAATCTCTCATTTTATGTTCATAAAATCATTAAATCATTCTTTTAGACCTAATTAAATGAATGTCCCACAGCTGAACACACATGATGCCTTCAGCCTACACTGAAGGCATCATGTTTTATTGCATTTTTATGAAGGCATCATGTGTTATTGCATTTTTTTTTCTTGTTCTCTTCATTTTATCCACATAAATACACTTCAGCTAACCCCTCTGAGATCTTAACTTGCCATGGCTATTGAGAGCAGTAAGCTCATGCCTAATTTGCATGTTGTTTTCTCCAAAGCCAGTATAACACCCTCTGAATCGTTATGCAACCTACTGCCCTGCACATGCAAATCAGTACTCATTGTTTGGTTTCTTAGGACATCAGTTCCAGGATTGCCAGTTTCATACATCCATATCTGATCCTTTTATTAGTCACACTTTGTAGTTTTACAATTACTGTAAATTACTGCAACCAAAAGTGTCCAATCTTATTTACATAGTAAGACACATATGGCACATTCTTTAAATAAAGGCTGGCAGGAAGATTATGTTAAGAAAATAAAAACTCAAGGTTGATATATTACAGAAAATTTGTCTAGTTTATAACTACATTTCTCCCTTTTGAAGATGCTCTGAGCACTGCAATGTTGCAAACTGTTCCCATGAACAAAAACCTTTGTACTATGCAAAAGGTAAAATAGAAAAGTGTAATAAAGGTCCCTGTTAAATTCGGGCAGAGCAAGCAATTCAAGGAACATTTTGCATTGCAGCTGCTCTACATCCATCTGGTCTTTAGTTCCCCAGTGTACATACTTCTTTGTTGTCATCAGTAATGTGTGAAGCCAGCTGATATTATCAAGCTATGTTCCTTGTGACTCCAGCTCAAACACTTTCATTATTTATCTTGATCCATTCCTGTTTCCCTGCATTTTCTGCAAATGTTAACTACATTTCCATGAAGACTCTAAATTTAGCTTCTTGCAGCATCAATCCTCTTGTAGAAAACATTATGGTAATCAGAATAAAATAGAATAGAATAGAATAGAATAGAACAGAACAGAATAGAATAGAATAGAGTTATTTATTATTTACAAATCTTTATCAGCTAGGCTTTCAAAATTAGATGAGCATTCAATCCCTGTGATGGCGTCTCCAGGTAAACATTTTTCTTAACATTCTGGTACACTGTAACGTAATCTGAAATTTGAAGAGAAATCAGTTGCAGGCAAAATATATTACATCGTGAAAAAGAAAATGTTCTTTAAATGATAATATGTGGTAAATTGTGATTAATAAGACAAAGTTTTAAATTCAGGTTGACTTTCAGAGGTTCATCTCACAACACCCTTATATTTTTATTCTGCACAAGTTTTGTTCTGAAAAATGAAAATGTCCTTCACGGTCTACCTCAGCAGTATGACATAGCAATTACATGTGCACCTCAATGACTTTTTAATGGGATCTAGGACTTTGTAAACAAAAGTAAGACAATCGCTCACCAAGGGTCTGACAGCAAAAATCTTAATATGTTGTATGTCGTACACTGAATTGTGAAAGATGTCAGAGATATCAGAATGAAGGAAACAAATGTATCCTTCCTTTGGAGTGTGACAGACTCAAGACTGAGAATGTGACAGCATGTCAAATAGGCTTGAAGAAGCTTTCTTTACTGAACTGGTTATAAATAAATAAATAGACACATGACCCTGAAAGGATGACAGCACATGCTGTAAGCATACATTAATTTATCTTACCAGTCTACATTCAGGAACTGCACAAAATGCACACATTCACCGTATTTTGCAGTTGATGTTAAACAGAGCAACATAAATGGGTGCTTTGAAGTTTCCAGAAGAAACATATCCCTCACATTAGAGAACCTACACAATAACCCACACCAAACACTTAAAAGTTTAGCCTTTTTTTTAAATGTGAATATTTAAAGCATGAAGTAAGAAATCATAGAATATTTTTCCAAAGTTCTCATTGAAGAGATGTATGTTCAGCTGGTGTTTTGAAGAATGCACCAACAATTTTGATGGTCAGAGGAAATACCTTCGGGCTGAGCTTGATGCACTAAGAGAGTGAGCTATGACCCGTGATTTCATTACAATTATATAACAAGGGGCAGGACCATTTTTGGCTCTGTAGGCAAGCATTAAGGTTTTAATTTTAATGAGGGCAGCCACAGGAAACCAGTGAAGAGATGAAGTACATGAAGGGTGGTGGTGGTCTAGTGGTAGGATACTTGCCTATGGACCTATGGCTCAAGAGGTCCCATGTTCAAATACCACCTCTGTCACTACCACCACTGGGTCTCTGAGCAAGACCCTTAACCCTGAGTTGCTCCAGGGGGACTGTCCCTGTAATTAGGACATGGAAGTGGCTCTGGATGAGAGCGTCAGCTAAATGCCGCAAATGTAAGAAGTGGAGTAGTGTGCGAATCTGCAGACCATTGTCAGGAACGGCTGGTGATACCGAGGTTTTTGAGCAAAGCCAGGAGAGTCTGATGATTGATCATGCCAAAAGCTGAAAGATCTAGTGGAATTAAAATTGAGGACAGCTTTACTGATTTAGACATTTGGAGTTCCTCTGTGCCGTTTCTGTAGAATGTGCTGCTTTGAATCCAGACTGGTTTGCATCATGAACCCTGTTCTGAGAAATCATTTAAGCTGGTTCTATAAAGCACATTCATGAACTTTAAAGAGAAAAGAAAACAGAGATACTGGTCTACAGCTGCTGAAGGCAGTCAGAGCATGGTCACAGAGCCATTTATTATATCAGGGACAAAGGAGAGAAGAAATAAAGACATGACCAGAGCTGAGGTGATGTGATAGGATCTCAGAGAAGTGGTCAGATTACAAGATGTCATGAGAATATCAATCAGAGAGAGTGGACTAATGCAGGTGAGTGGATGGTGGTCAACCAGGTGAGAGCAGTGTGTAGAGGTCATAACTAGAGGGAAGGTTAGCGTGATCTTATCAGTTTTGCTGACAAAGAAGGAAGCAACATCAAAGGAGAGGGAAAAGGGAGCTGGGGGAGGAGGAGGCTTGAGGTGTGAAGAAAATGTGCTTTCAAGAGTTTGCTGGGGTTGTAAACAGATTCTTCTCTCATTGTTTTGAAGACTCGAATAGAAGGGTATGATAGGAGAAGATAGAAGATAGAAGGTATAATAGGAGATCCGGGCTAATTGGGATTTTTATTAATCTTCCTTCCACGGCCCTTGGTTCACTTTGATTGTTTTAAAGGTTATTACATATCCATGGTGATGGAGGTGAGTGGGTCTTGAATATAGTGGATGTATGAAGTTGTATGAAGAGTGGGTGGAAAGCAGAAGAAAGTTAGTAGCCAGTCCTGCATTAGACGGACAGAGTGATGTTTCCTCAAGTGGATCTAATAGGATTTCATTGCATAGGATTGAGCAATTGAGGAGAGGGAGCGAAGATTGCAGTGAGTTTTAAATGGAAGGAAATGGAAAGGTGATGGGTTCCATTTGTCTGGAGATGAAGAGTGAATAGAAGAAGATGATGATAAAAAACATGAAGATAAGTAGCCAAGAAATTAACTGGAGGAGTGGCTCTGGTGAAAAGTTCTTAACATCTAAGTCTGCAATAACATCACCCTCTGCCTCAGGGAACCTCTGAAGCAATCAAAAACTAAGCTTTATATAACTGAGATTACAAATTTTTGAATAAATTGACTAAATTGGTAATTGAAAGAAATTAAGGAAGAAATCCTAAAAACTGTCATAAAACTGCTTTTAAAATGCTACACTATTAAAATTGACTGAAAATTACTCATTAGCCCAGATTCTCAAAGATCATATACCCACACTTTAATTTCTAGAGCAGTCTGTGACAGCTCTATGAGTAACTCGATTAGTTTTTTAGAAATTATATTGTTTTTACTTAAGCATCTCTTTAAGGGTCCAGCTGAAACTCACGACAAATGGCAAGAGTGCTGAGTGAGAGGGGCTGGAATTGAAGTTTCACATAATTGGAAGGTTTAAATAAAAAGCATTTCACATCCAAAACTATCTTTTTTAGACATGTTTCTTTAAGAAACTAAACCTTGTAAATTTTAAGCATTGCCCACATAACCCTTTTGAAACCCTAATCTTATCTCTAACCAGGTAAAAGCTCTTATCCTACCTACAACCAAGCTGAAGCCAAGCTGCGCTTGTTGTTACTATAATAGAATCATTGTGAAAGGCAGGCAGAGAAGAGCATCTGAAAGTGAAAGTGACTATTTGTCATTGTAAGCACAGCACACAGTGAACCACCAGAAAATCACTTCTCTGCATGTTCACCCATACACCACATGCAGAAGGAGGCAGCCATATCCAGCACCCAGAGAGCACTGATGGGGACAGTACCTTGTTCAAGGGTACCTCAGGACAATCTACTGGTCCAGGATCCAAACCCACAACCTTTCAATCCTGAGGCCTATTCATTAAGCACATTCAAAGTAGTTTAAAAATACTCATAAAGTGAATAGTTTAAACTTAAATTCTTAAAATCTCAATAAATGAATGGAGAAAAGAATTGCATGAGACAAGCTGCCATTACCTTCACATCTTGTGAAGCACGGAGAAAAATCCTGAGCAGTCTTAGAGAAGCTGAGCTGCTGATTTGAATGTCAAGAAGAAAATCCCTAGAGGAGTTTGAAAGAGGGTTAATTTTGGGGTACATTCATTCATATTGAATTCCATTTTTAGTTGAAAAAGAATTCAACTTTTGACGGAACACACTATTTGTCATCTTTTGTCAATCGTGTCAATTTTGAACAAAATGGAGAACAAGCTAATTGCAGCAATGATCTTCCATTCAGAGCTGTACAATCCACCTCTGAAGACTTAGTAAGACAGGCACTTGTCTCATACAAGATTTCACTTACAAAATTTCATGGATAACTTTTCAGGGACAAGTTGTCCCAATCCAAAGGGCATGAGGGGTCATTTGTTTAATAATAGGAGTCTGATGGCTGTGAAAATTATGTAAATCATATGTCATTGTCTTCACAGCCAGTGAAACTACCAGCAAACAGCCACATTATTAAAAGTGGGCTCTCTCAGAAGGAAAATGCAACCTGCCAGACTGCAAAAAATTATTTAGAAATGGTTAAAGGAACAAAAAAAAAGTGTTTTCAACTTGTGTTTTATCTTTTTGCTGTTTAATCACTGTTATTGAAAAGGGGCTCTCAGATGTGGGACTGTAGTGTATAATAACCAGTTATGGATAAGACCTCCCATCTACCACAAGCATACACACACACACACACACACACACACACAGATATATTAAGGTTGGGTTTTTCATGGTCAAGCTGTAAAAAGCTGGACATTTTTTTAATCCTTTTATTGATCTTTACAAGACTTGCAAATAATTGCTGAGCACATAGTCAACTGTAGGTTTCATTTCAATAGTGTGTGTGTGTGTGTTAGTATGAACCTAACAGGTTATATCTGGAGCACAAGTACAAATATAAAGGTTCATTGTCTTGTATACAATGTACAGGTACAGGTTATGTGAAATTCTTGGATATATAGGGATTTTGCATGACCGAAGGATTCTTAAAAACAATCTCAACTGTTTTGATGCCCTGTATCCTCCTTCTTTAAGGGGATTAAGGCTGCCAGTGTCTTGAAAGGTCTATAGCCATCAAAATCCCCTACAGACATCATATAAAAAAAAATGAATGCTGGAATGCAACACATATGCGTAGGCTTGCAGTTGCTGAGTGAGCATTGTGCACGTTGTAGCCAAGGGAAAAGATAACTCTGTGTAAGGCAGTGGAAATCTGAAGGTTTTTCATTCTGAATGTTCATGTTATGGTTGTGGATGTTTTAGAGGAAGACCATGCACTAGAGAACCGGGTTCCCACAGCAGCATCAGGTTCTGAAGACTTCAGGGAGAAAAAAGTGGGCCAATGTTTCAGCACAATATCAGCCATACATTTTAATACAGCTCTATAAATCAACACCACCCCCCGCCCCTTTTAACACATTGTATGATTTAAGAAGGAACAACAGAATTTTGGTGATCACCATGTAATTGTTTTACTCTTAATCACTCTACTGCAATGTATTTTGCACACCTTACCTCTTCGTTTTGGCTGATTTTAGAAATCCAAAAAGTTTGGATACAATTTGGCTTAAAGCCAGTGATGCTGATAGCTTTCCCATTGCACTGGATGAGGACAAGGGCTCAGGGCTTGAACTGGCCAGCTTTTGAAGTGAAAAGCTTCAAGTGAAAGTGACTATTATTGTCATTACGAGGTCACAGCACAGCCCACAGTGAACCACAACGAAACTTGACCTCTGCATTTAACCCATGCACACAAACACAGTGCAGCAGGGGGCAGCTATGAAAGTGCCCAGGGAGCGGTGACGGGGACAGTACCTTGCTCAAGGATACCTCCAGGCAACCTACTGGTAAGGAGTTTGAACCCACAATCTTCCGATCCTGTGGCCAACTCCCTAACCACTAGGCCACTGCTTTTTTTGTTCTCCTCACAACCTGGACTGTAAATTATGGCTGTTCTTTTCCTTCACTATTGCATTCTGTGCACTGCTTCATTCCATTCAAAACATTTCTTCCCCACTGCATTCATTTCAGGGGTATTTGATCTGAACCCAAATAGATTCTTTGGATTGGCAGGAAAAATGTGGTTGACAGGGAGGTGCTTTCGCACTCCTCCTTCCATGGCTGCAGTGCCCGTAGCATCTAAACTCATAGCTGCCCTCGGGCAAAGTTATAGCACCCCACTTCTCCTAGTGTGTGTTCACTACTAGAGTGCTTGAATGGATTAAATGCAGAGGACAAATTCACCTCTCCCTCCTCACAGCATAGGGAAAGACAAGAGTTTTATTTTCATTTACATTTGTGGGTACTCACATTAATTTTGCACAAATACATGGTACATGGTTCCATTAAGGCAAATTGCTTAATAATTACTGCAGGATTTTCTACTTTGGATTTGGTTCACGCTTAACCCTTTCCTTTGCAATACACAGTGTGTGAGTGTGAGTAAAGCATGGAGAGTAAAGTTCTGGTTCATTCTCATTCACAACATCTCTTCCAGTTGCACAGTGTAGTGCACAGTATCTCTTGCAGTATCTCTGCACATCTTTATTGGTTTCTCTGAGAGAATTAGGGTAGAAAAGTCCAACAATGGTGGTCAGTCAAATGGCTTGACCTCATCCCGTGGTTACTGAGAATCTTTCTTCTCAAATCTAGCAAGAATTTTTCCACAGGTTCAGTTGTTGGACTTAGACTTGCTGATTGAGAGCTGGCATAGGAGAATATATCTACTCATTATCCATTATTCAGTCAGACCTTTTCTGGGCTGCTTGTCCTAATTAGAGTCACAGGGGAGTCCATCCCAGCTCACATAGGGCGAAGGACAGGGACACACCCTGGACATGTCGCAGGGAGGAGCAAACTGACAGGGACGATACCTTGCTCAAGGGTACCTCAGGGCAACCCACCGGTAAGGGGTTCAAACCAGCAATCCTCAAATCCAGGGCCAACTCCCTAACCACTAGGCCACCGCTGCCCCACCATTGCTCATATATATCAATTTAATTTATAGAAGTATATCATGTATTTATCACATTTGTTTTTTATTTCTTATGCATAGAAATATAAAGATAATGGATGCATGTAAAAAGTTCAAATTATCCCCTTTATGGCCTGCATGAGCAGCAGAATTATTTGCAGCATTGTGGATCTTCTGTGTAGTACACATGTTTAGAAAAAAACTGAGATTTAGGCTGGGCAAAGCAGTGTGATCACACTCCTTTCCCCTCCTCTAGCTCCCAATCAGCAGGTCTGTCTGAGTCTGTCAGCTGAAACTGTGGAGAAACTCATTGCTAGATTTGAAAAGAACGATTCTCAGCAACCGCTGAACAAGTCAAGGACTTTTCTACCCTTATTCTCCAACAGGAACCTAGTGCAAATTTGAACATCTGCTGACTATCCATGAGATTGAACTTTTCTCATCTAAGCATAACTTGATTGCACTCAGGGTTTGTGACATTAATTCATTTTTCATCACAAAGAATGTAATAATAATTCATTCTCATTGCCAGACACGTTCATGAACTTTTTTTGATCTGTGTTACACAGACATTATTAGCATACCAGAAGGTTAAACACCACATCTCGTCATCTGAGAACAAAAGAAGTTGCATTCCTCTTTCTCTCACAATCACTGTCTCTCTCTTACTCTTTCCATCTCCTTGCTCTTGTGCGATACACAGACATTTGCAAGATGAAAAGCCATTTAGATGGCATGCACTATAAATATTGTGGATTCATTTGTCTCTTAATATTAAGGGAAACTTTTTTATGATTTAATCAAATTTGTAGGTAGGTATTAATACAATAAAACCAATGATTGTATGTGTGTGTGTGTGTGTGTGTGTGTGTGTGTGGCAGATGGGAGGTCTTATCTATAACTGATTATTACACATAGTCCCACATCTGAGAGTCCCTTCTCAAATACAGTGAACAACTGCTGATCACATGTCTATGATTAAATATCGATTTGCAGTGCTGTTTCTAAATATCGATTTGCAGTGCTGTTTCAAGCAAACACAACAATTCTTTTTTCTTTATTGTATAGAATTATATTTCTATATTTCACAGCTGATTTACTACAATGTGAACGAAACATGACAAATTGTTGCTGAAGGACTGCGGAACAGTCACATACATGATACAATATATAGCTATAAGGAAATGGGGAATCTGCATATGACACAGAGCCACTGTTGGGCTAGAGGCAAATCAGCTCCATCTTAGATGGTTATTGTTCTTCTCACCAACTATTGGTGTAATTTTTCTAATCAGATTCTCATTGAAAGACAGAAGGGCTTAGTTCTACTAACCCATTTAAACCAGCTACTCCGATTGTGTTGGCAGCAGCAGCTAAATAGTCGAGTGCCTAAAAGACAGCAGCAATGGGGGAAAGATGCAATGGAGTATACAGTAATAAATTCTCTTCTTTGTGTGTGGTGTCAAAAAAACATAAAAAGGCCGAAGTAAGTTTGAAAGTACTACTCCACTGCAAGCTGTCGGAAATACAACATACACTTATAAGCCAGGCTAGGAACTGTTGTCACTGACAACAGGACAGGAGAACAGGACAGAGGTACAGGACACACAGCACTTTTCCATTTATAACTTTTAACTATGCAAGACTGTGCAGAGGTGTAAAGAAGATACGTAGGTCCAGCATTCATTTGTTTTTAATAGGAAAAAAAAAGAAAAGCGTGCTGCATTCCTTCTACTGCTGAGTGGACATCTGAGCATCTGATCTCAATCAGTGTGGAAAGCCTGCATAGGTAGTGTGATTAGCTGGGCAATCTTCCGAGAAACCTTGATTCCTGGCATTCAAGTGGAGAATACATGCAGCCCAAGAACACCCTTCATTGCAATGTAATTCCTTAACACCCGTGGCCTCTGCAGTAGGATATTGCACCGTGCCACGCTGCAGAAATTGTTCAGGAATGGTTCAAAGAACATGACAAAGAGTTCAAGGTGTTGACCTCCAAATTCCCCAGTTCTGATCATCTGTGGGATGTGCTGGATATAGTCTGATCCACAGAGATCTTTTATAACATTTTACAGGACTTACAGGATCTGTACAGCTTTGTGCCAGATACCACATAACCACTTCAGACGAGGTGTCCATTTCTTGGCAGCCTATTTTGATGGCCTGAAGGTTATTATGTTAAAATTACAATGATTAGGCAAACATTTGAAACAGAGTTAAAGAATAATATTAGTAAATTATAATAATATTAGAAAAAATAATATTAGAAAAAGAGAACTGAAGTTAAATAAAATTGTTCAATTGTTACTTACTTGGCAAGCATTGAAACTGTAGAAACTATGATTAAAGATAAAATATACACTAAACACCAAGGCCATGCAAATGAGTGCAGACTTACCATAAGAATTACTACATATAAATATCTTCAAGTGATGAGACTGAAACCACATATCTTTTAGGCTTAGCCTTTGTGGCTATAGTACTGTTCTGGACAAGGGCCAGTGATCTCACAAATAGTAATTTGTGGAAAACACTGGAGGTTATTAGTCCTTGTACATGATGGCTCTATCTTTAGATAATATTGCATCCAAGAATTTTTTCATCCTACACATAGTACACTCCAAGTGCACTTTGCACCATGAGCTGACAGCTGGTCAAGTGCTCTCCACGTGTTCAAGTACAGAGGCGGGGAAAAAAAAGAAGTATCATTGGGTTGATTTCACCCAAAGGCACTAAGATCCAGTCATGGATGATGTTTTTTTTCCTGTGTTAGCACGTTATTCTCATTGTTCTCATTGTGGTTGAATAAATGCATGCGAGTTAAATTAGATATGTAAATACTGAAAAATACTATGTTCTGTTCTCTTCCATGTCTGCACCTACCCCTGTATCTGCAAGTCAGGTGAAGTGATTTGAAGGCTAATTCTCTGCATTTGTCATGGCTTACTGCTTCATATATCATCAATTAAGCATGACACTTTTGCATAACCCACTATTAGAGGGGATGATTAAAGAGTTGTTTTGATTTAGATTTTATGATGTACAGCTCAGCAATCAATTTGAAAATTTCAATTTCAATTTCAATTTATTCTTGTATAGCGCCTTTTACAACAAAGTTGCCCCAAGCCACTTTACATTGATGGTCGATGATGGAACAGGTTACAGTAATAGATGTTAAAGCCGGACGACTACGGAGGAGAGGAACCAAAAACTCCACTATGTGGAGAAAAAAACCTCTGAGGGTCCAAGGTCAACCGGCTACCCAACCCCCTTGGGTATACTAACAGTACAAAGTTAGTTAGGTTTTATACTCCAGGATCAGTGAGGAGTCCCAAGTTTCTTCCAGGTACCGATGAGCCGCCAGGGTCCCTTGGCGCATCAGATGCATCACACAGACCAGATGGTAGCTCGGCATTGGACTCAGGTGATGACCACAGCGGGCCCCCCCCGGACATGTGGGGAGAGAAATGGAATGAGGGGGTCAGTAATGAGCAGGATCCAGTAGTGACAGACACAGAAATGAAACAACAGTGTGATGGCATGTACAGCAGCACCAGCAACATTAGTAATGGTGCACTATGGTGATTGGTGCGGGTAAGCTAAACTAAAGAAGTAAGTCTTCAGCCGTGATTTAAAGACTGAATCGGCATCCCGTACAGAAGCAGGCAAGCTGTTTCACAATCTAGGTGCCCTGTAACTGAAAGCTCGTGCTCCTATACATTTATTTATCCATTATCTGCCGCTTGTCCCAAACAGGGTCACGGGGGAGTGCTGGCGTCCAACCCAGCGCACACAGAGCGAGGATAGGGGACGCACATTGGACAGGTCACCAGCCCATCGCAGGGAGGAGCAGGACGGGGACGGCACCTTGCTCAAGGGTACCTCAGGGCAACCTATTGGGAAGGGGTTTGAACCCCCGATCCTCTGATCAAGTGGCAGACGCCCTAACCACTAGGCCACCGCTGCCCGTACACTTATTTATGCGAGGGACAATTAGGAGATCTTTATTCTGGGATCTAAGTGGGCGGTTAGGTGTATAAGTATTAAGCAGTTCGATTAGGTATATTGGGGCAAGACCTTTAAGTGCCTTGTAGGTTAAGAGGAGGACCTTGAAGTCAGCCCTGTACCTAACAGGAAGCCAGTGAAGCGAGGAGAGTATGGGAGTTATGTGGTCGTACTTCCTGCTCCTGCTAACAATCCTAGCAGCTGTGTTCTGAATGCGCTGTAGGGTGCTTAATGTGCCCTGAGAGCTTCCAGAAAGTAGGGCATTACAGAAATCTAATCTACTGTATACAAATGCATGTACTACTTTTGCCGTGTCTTCCATTGACAGAAAGCGCCGTAGTTTGGCAATGTTCCGAAGGTGCAGGAAGCATGTCTTCGCAACTGCATTAACATGGGGATTAAATGAAAGATTTGAATCGAAAATAACACCAAGGTTACGTGCCAGAGTACTAACTGAAAACTTCAACCCTGCATCCCGGATATGCGAAATGAAGTTGGCCCTGTCTACATCGCTACTACAAAACAAGAGCAGCTCAGTTTTTTCGGGGTTTAGTGAGAGGAAGTTGTTATTCATCCAATCCCTAATATCACTGAGGCAGCTAATTAAGGTGCCGGTTGATGCTTTATCACATGATTTAAAAGATAAGTATAGCTGAGTGTCATCAGCGTAAGAGTGGTAATTAACATTATGCTTCCGTATAATAGTGCTTAGTGGGAGCATGTAGAGGGAGAAGAGCACTGGGCCTAACACCAACCCTTGTGGGACTCCATAGTTAACTAGTGACATAGGTGAGGGGGTGCCATAATCATCCATTTGGATGAAGTAGTAACGGTTTGTAAGATAGGAGTTGAACCATTTAAGGGCTGTTCTGCTAATGCCGACAGTGGAGTGAAGCCTATTTACTAAAATGGAGTGATCTACCATGTCGAACGCAGCACTAAGATCTAAGATCTAAAATCTGGCCACTTAACATAATCTAGTGGAAAAAAAAAATGCCTGGATTGATATTTCACACTAAAAAGAGATACTGGACCTCGCTGTGTCAGGCACCACATTATACTTTTGTCAAATTTCAGCAGCAGTGGTCATAAGATATAGTTATGACCTTTTTTTAATGAATCTTTTCTACATGTGTCCATAATAATAGAGCTAAAAGTACATCATGTTCAGAGTAGCTCAGTTGAACTCAATTGGTTTTTTATCCCTGTACGTATTGGATCACCTGTAATAAATGTCAAGAAATTTAATGAAGCTGTGAGCCAAAGCACGGGTAAAGAATGTCGGGTTAAACACTGCATTACATTTAGCTCTAATGGTGTTATTCATCTTTCTTCATTTCCCAGTGGTCTACAATATGTAGAGAAAACTGCGTGTCAACTAAGAGCACACATCACTAAATATAGAAGCTCAATACACAGAATGGATTTTAAATCTCTCATGGCAAGGCATTTTCAGGAGGCTAATACACAGCAATGGAACTCATTTTCTGTGGAACAGATCAGATTAGTACTCTCACTGACAAACTGAATGGGACACATTCTTCCTTCAGTGTGAAGAAACTGGGCATCTACGTAAATCAAATTTACGCTATTTAAATTATTCTTGTACTTTCTATTCGTGTGCAAATGCTAGAATGATGTATTATTTTCAGACACACACACACACACACACACATATACAGTAGTGTGCAAAAGTTTTAGGCAGGTGTGGAAAAAATGCTGTAAACAAAGAATGCTTTTAGAAATATAAATAATGATTGTTTATTTTTATCAATTTACAAATTGCAAAGTGAGCGAACAAAAGAAAAATCTAAATCAAATCAATATTTGATGTTTCTACCTTTTGCATTCAAACCAGCATCAGCTCTTCTGGCCCCCACAGAGCCCTGATCTCAACATCATCCAGTGTGTCTGGGATTACATGAAGAGACAGAAGGATGTGAGGAAGCCTACATCCACAGAAGATCTGTGGTCAGTTCTCCAAGATGTCTGGAACAACCTACCAGCCGAGTTCCTTCAAAAACTGTGTACAAGTGTACCTAGAAGAACTGATGCTGTTTTGAAGGCAAAGGGTGGTCACACCAAAGATTGACTTGATTTAGATTTCTCTTTTGTTCATTCACTGCATTTTGTTGATTGATGAAAAGAAATGATTAACACTTCCATTTCTGAAAGCATTCTTTGTTTACAGCATTTTTCCACACCTGCCTAACACTTTTGCACAGTACTGTATTATATATATATATATATATATATATATATATATATATATATATAAACTTTTTTTTTTTTACCAATGGGTCAATAGAATTATAGTGTGCATTTTTTCCATCTTTCCTTTCTTAGTTGCAGACAGTGGTTCATAGATTAGATACAAGGCACTGGGCTTGTTGGAGATGAACTGTGCTTTGCCTTGGCAGTCGGCAAGAGTAGTCAGCTGCAATCAGCATAAGAGCTGAAAAAGTGTCAAGCCAGATAGTATTACCTGCAGCACTTCCATGAGCTAGCAGAGCTCTTGCCATTACCATATTGGAGTTCAATAAGAAATATCAGCTGTAGGTGAGAGTTTAATTCATTTCAGTGTATTTGAAAACCTACAGTATATTAAGGTCTGGAGCTAAATCCCCTAACATTTCTCTTGCCATAGAAACTGTGAGTGATTGTGTGCTTGCACCTCATCACACTCAACCTCAATCTCACCAAGAGTGTCCCAATTTCTACATTTTACATCAGAAAGCAGCCATCACGTCTGAGTGTCTAAAATTTGATCAAGCTCTGGGAATGCAGGCAGGTCCTAGTACTGAACCCGGTTCACCCACAATATATGCGTTCCAAGAAACACTGCTATACTTTGCAGCCACCCGCGGAGGTGGAGGCTTAGAGCTGACCCTGAGTGAGTTTGAAAAGTCTTCAAATGTCATCAAGCACTCTAAGTCAGTTACAAACGGTAGCTTTATGGAGTCTTAAAAAATACATTTGCTCACAGGCTGAGCTATATAGTTGACCAATTGAAGGATAGTGCACAGACATTTGATTGATTCGTCAGACAGAAGCGTCTGCTTATTTCTTCACAGAAGTGTCTGCCGTGTGGGAAAGCAAAATGATTCAATATTGTTTGGTGCAGAAAATAAGCTGAAGAAATGTTCCCATGAGGCTTTTGTTTTCAGTGTTCAAACAAAAGCTAATGCACTAAAACTAACTGGAAGATGTTGATTATTATTGCAGATTCAGCTCACACCATGGTGAGACCTTGGGCCTTCATTCAGTCATTGCAGAAAAATGAACCCCTTTGACCAGGCAGCACGGACAAATTTGAGGGCGATTTGGGTAAAATTGAAAAGAGCAGAAGAGAAGATAGCTCCATTTTTGTGTAGATGTTTAACAGCCTGGTATCATAAAAGCTGAACATCTGAGGGGATAACAAATGCTATCTTGAAACACAGGTGAAAAAATGACATCATTTCTCCCAATGATTTCATTAACCCACATTACTGGTTTGACTCTTCAGGCTATAATACGTGACTTTGCTTCACTTTACCGCCTGCTGAAGCCAGGATCCTCTTACTGCAATTACATTACTTAACAACACTGACATTCTCTTTGATGGATTGTGGACCCAAATCCCCTGTCCACCCTAAACATTCTGTGTAAAAACACTTAGATGGGATTCCTGGCATATTACAAAGGACTATCTGGTTTAATTTGTTCATTTTTAAATTATGCAACATCCAAAAAAGCCTACAAATCCATTTACAGCATTTAGCAGACACTCTTATCCAGAGTCTATCTTATCGCCCCTGGAGCAACTCAGGGTTAAGGGTTTTGCTCAGGGACCCAGTGGTGGCAATGCTTGAAGTGGGATTCAAACCTGGGACCTCTTGAGCCATAGGAGCATAGGCAAGTACCCTACCACTAGACCACCACCACCCTATGGCAATTCCCAGCTTCTTCCAGTCACCATAAACTTTTAAATTCTTCACCTACCATTGGCTACCACTTAAAATAGAGATGGGTGATATGGCAAAAATATAGTTCTTTAATTCTCCTTTTAAAATCATGGTTATAGACAACGTTCACAATTCAAACTGCAAGTTTTTCATGGTTACGATAAAATACCATTTTGTCCACCCCTTTTAACAAGTCTTTTTATTCCAACTAGACCACTGGGTAGGGTACTTGCGTATGGACCTATGGCTCAAGAGGTCCCAGGTTTGAATCCCACCTCTAGCACTACCACCACTGGGTCCCTGAGCAAGACCCTTAACCCTGAGTTGCTCCAGGAGGACTGTCCCTGTAATTAGGACATGGAAGGTTTAGGTCTGGATAAGAGCGTCTGCTAAATGCTGCAAATGTAAACTAGACCATTACTGAAGCTGCTGCATATTTGCATCATGTGTCTCATTCTATGGTATCGTTAAAAAAAACAAAGAAAACCTTTTTCGCCTTCCTTTTTGAATAAAGATATCAGAAATAGAAAATTAATACAATTTCCGACTAAATTATTTTTCTATCCTCTTCATAAATCTTCTTCCACAACTCTTCTGATTACTTCCAGTGGAGGTACTCAGACCCACAGAAGAGAAGTTAAAAATATTCTGCAGAAAACAGGCAAGCTGCAGCAAATGGCTATGGTCTCTTTGGTTTCACATGTTGACTATGATATATTAATATTCTCATAGCTGAGGGCTCTTTAGTCTTCTGGAGCTTTGATCTCATAGTTCTGTGAACATTATGTGTGATTAACACATATTTGATCTTTCCTAGCATCTGACAAAAGAAGAGTTCTCTCTTTTTGAACACATCTTCTTCAAGCTCAGTGATCTAATGCAAGAAAATTTCCCATCTAATGCACTAGATTTTTACTAGCAATTTTCACTTACAGCGCTTTTATTATCTATTCATATATAACGTGGAAGCCAAGAGTCCTTTTATTTGTGTGATCCCAGCAAAGAAATAAGACTTTTTTGAGGACTATTATGTTTCTTGAGGCTACAAATAGACACAGCATGATATCATATTTTCTTTTTCAATGCAGAGCCAATATAATACTTTACAAACAACATGATTTTAAAACGAGCTAGCCCACTAGCCCACAGGAAGAAGCACACAGTTAACAACATGACATCACACATCGTGAGTGTGATCTGTTTTAAGACAGTTTGTCACAGGACTGGACTGATTTCTTTTTCCATCGCATCCCTTCCCTGGATTTCCACCCAGTATCTGTAGCAGATTGGTACTTTTTGATTGGCACTAGAAGGAACAGATATGATACACTTTGATATGATATGAAAAGATCATATATTATATTATATCATCTCATATCATACCTCATATGCCATGTAGTGGTTAGAAGCAATCAAAAGTAGTCTAAGGAAGGACTACTGGTGAACAGCTTCAGAATCATGGATGTCCAAGGCTCATTGATACCCTGCCAAGGCCATCTATTTTAGCTAACATTGCTGAAAAAGCTTATGCTGGCTATAATAGAAATGGGTATTACATCAGTCTCCATGACTGCAGAGTGGCCAGAGTGTCTACACTGACCCCTGTCCATCACCAGAAACTCCTATACAACCAGATGCTACTTTGACAAGTTTAATCTAAACAGCAGGCCAAGTACACTCCTTAATGGTGAATGTTATCCTTAAAGACAATAGTCTCTCAGTAGGACTACTGCAAAAACTCCTCAGGATCTGTTTAAGTTCACAATGTTGAGTTCCAGTTTTCCTTGTAAATTGAATATTTGTGTTGAGCTCTCACATTTGGATTAAAAGCAATAACATTTTTGAAAGGGTCCAAAGAAAAAAGAAGTGACCTACAATGCAGAACTACAATATTCCTTCATTGGAAATGAATGACAGACTGATATGTGTGTGCCAACGAAAGAAAAAACTCACTGCCACCCTGCCTACAGGTGAAGTGGAGTCATCTGGAAATCAAGGCCATGAAACCTGAACAGCTGATGTTAACTCATCCAGCCCTCTGGACACAATGTGCATCCTCTGTGACTGAGCATGTTTTCCTCCAACATATCTGCTTGCTTTATATGTTCACTAAAACCATTACTTCTCACTGCTGCCGAAGCATTCCAACAACAGTAATTATTTGCAGTCCTGTTTTCACAAACTCATGGAAAGGTCATTGGACCAAAAGAGTCAGGTCCTATTTTTAACAGCCCTTCTAGAAAAGCACCTGCATAAATACTAAAGGCCATCCTCCTTCCCTCCGAAGCTTGTTTACTCTGTTTAGATTGGAACTGCAGTCACGCCTGACAGCATTACTCCGTGCTTCATGTAATTTCCTCAGAAATCTCATTTCCCTCTTGATTAAATGCACATGCACCAGTGAATCTGCTGTTCTACACAGGAGCAGAGACTAACTTGAAAAAGTGCTGACAACAAGTCATGGTGGAAAACATGCCATCAGATCAGGATTAGCTGGGAAGGTGACGACCTCCTCACTATATGCCGAGTCAGTCTGAATATAATGATAAACTTAATGGATGATTCTTCAGATGGCAACACCTTTGACTTTGTTAAGGCAGCATTTGGCTCAAAATTCAAACTCACTCATTTCTACCATAATCTGTATTTTATTTATCTGCCACAAGCACATGTTTCACTTTTAATCATAACAAAATTACTGTTGAAATAATACTTTTTCAGAGTGAAAGTTCAATCACAAATGACAAACTCAGTGATGGCAGAACTGTTATGGTGTGCTCATTGTGTGTGTTTCACCAGACAGAGCTTATATAAAAGAATCATAGCATGAACTTCTCTATACTTTAAAACACAAAATTGTGAGAGTGATAACATACCATTCAATGCAATAGAAGCAAAGCTTGTGAAATTCTAAAGCTTAAGAAGAAAAGTTACAATTATGCTACAGCAGAAGTAAAAACATTCTAAAAGGCATGCAAAATGATTCCGCTGCAGATTTTCATATAAGGAGAATTTTATTTTTAAAACAACATGAAATAAACTGCTTTGAAACTCTGTTTTCTAATTCCTTTTCCTGCAGAAATGCTCCTCTAGCGGAAGAACTACCTCCACCATCAAATAATCTATATCTGTTTTCATCGCTATGCTACACTTCTTTTAATGCATCAGACTATGATCTAAATGTGCAGGTGAACACTGAACCGTATTAGATGCTAATGTAATTAATGGTAAAGTGTTTCATTAACTTAAGCTCCTGAAGATCTACCTTCCTGGAGAGTCTGAGCCATTAACTGGCGCTTCTGCAGGAAGGTAATCATCATTAGAAGCTTTAGAGGCTTTTAAAATAGTGCTTCTGTCCTTAAATTCCAAGAGCCACTTTGTCCAAGGGCTTATTCTTCAGAAATGCAATGGTTTTCCAGGAAATATATGAGGAATGGAAAGGACATAAAGCCATGGATACAGGTTTCATTTTGCAATATGGTCAGAAAACTGATTTAGGTGTTCAATAGTGCCTACAGTCCAATTGAAATGCTTTTCACACTGGTGTAATGATCTGATCTAAAAATGCATGCAAAACTTAGTTCACTACCTCCACTTCTGCAGATGTTTGCTTGTGCTCTGTAACGTTTGCAAGTTAATTTTTGATAGTAAGGATTCACCCTCCCCGGCTAACAGTGCAGGAGCAGTCAGATATTTGAGTGATTTGAGAAAACATTTCAGCACTATCAAATAAGCAAAATGAGGAGAGCAACTTTCCTTTTCATATCCATCATCTTCATTTCCAGCGTGACTGGAGACAAAGGTAAGGAAATAAGCTCTGTAAATTCATCTTTACAAGTAGAAGGTTTAGTCCGGGCTGAACCATCTGAACCATTCTTACACACTGGCAGATACATTCTCTGCTTCTTGCTGTTTACACAATTTAATACCAACAAAATATAATTTTTTTTTTTTTTTTAAACAGAAACTGAAGCTGACAATGAAACTTACAAAGGCTTTGCTTCCTATATCTTATCTTCACAGGCAAGCGCTATACACTCGAGGAAGTATGCAAAGAGCTCCGCTACGTTGGCACCCAGAACTTCAGAATAATGTATGGAAGGATATTAACATTTAAAACATGCACTTCTGTCAGAGGACTTACACAAAGATAAACCCAATGTACTATCACCTGCTGAGCTTTAGCCTTTAGCTAAATATGCATGTTTAAAATGCATAAATATATTTCCTCAATTCTCAAGGTTTATACTATTTAACTTTGTATGAGCTTTGCATAATTCCCTGTATTGACCTCGGGAGGGCAGATTCCCTCTAGATTGTTTTAGACTGCTTTGATAGGGGGGCAAAAATCAGCTTTTTTAAGCCACCATCAATGATCCAACTTATTATTTAGTGCTTCAGAGAATGCGTTGATTGTGCTCTTAAGATTTAAAGATTTATATTTTATTGACATCCTTGGTATAGATTACAAGAAAAGTTGAAAAGAAAAAAAACTTTATGGGTTTCTCCCGGAAGATCCAGTTCTGTTCCACAATCCAAATACATGAAACCTGGCAACCTGTCCAGGGTTTTGCTCCAACTTTTCCTTATGAATGCAACTTTGGTTAATAAGATATGTATGACGAAGTTGTTTTTTCTTGCAAAGGAGCATTTTTTCATGCCTCATGCATGTCAGCTTTATTGTGGATGCTAGTAATTACAGAAGGCACCGTACATTCATTTGAGAAAGGTTGTTAAAAGCCTTAAAAGCCTTATTTTTATAAAATCATCTACATTTTTTATTTTTTATATATTAAATATTTTTTAATGAAGCATCAACCATTTGTAACTTGCTGAAAGGCCTCCTCCCCAACTCAAAACTTTTTTTTTTTAAAGGGCAATTTAATATCCTGAAGGAGAGCAAGATTAGGCCTGATATCCAAACAACACTCTAGTGATATCGATCTCTCGGTTGTACCTTATGGACATAAATGATTCATTTCCTCCTCTGGGCACAAAAAGAGGCACTCCAGGCACCAGACTTATACTATTTGGTATAGAAAGATAGAAATGTTTCTGTTATACCAAGGGTTTTTGTATAGCTTTTGACGTTTTTCTATTGACAAGTATTCGAAATGACAAGAAGAATTTGGCTGACAAGAGACGTAAATGACAATAAAAATATTAATCACATACACTCTTTAATAAATGTGCCAGGAGTGGTTTTGTTACATTCTCTATGCCTGTAGGCAGCAGTGGCCTAGTGGTTAGGGAGTTGGCCACCGGCTCCGAAGATTGTGAGTTCAAACCTCTTACCAGAAGGTTGCTCTGAGGTACCCTTAAGCAAGGAACCATCCTCATCACTGCTCCCCAGGTGCACAGTGTTTGTGTGCTTGGGTTAAATGCAGAGGTCCAGGTTCACTGTGTGCTGTAACCTTGCAATGACAAGAGTAGTCACTTTCACTTTCTTTAAAAGTTAATTCCCCCGCAGACATCTTTTAAAACACAGATCTTTAGGGAACCTAATATGTTTTTTCCAGTCATTGCTGAACCTATTAGAGAATAATTCTACCTTTATCAGAGACATGGGGAAGAACACAAACAATAGTGAAGTGAATCTTGCATTAATACGACTGAAACGGAAACACACTGGTTATATAATCAACTGTTTACTCGCTGCTCTTCACTCTAAATCAGGGCTGATAAAACAGGGGAGCAATGACATAGAAGCTCCTCTTTCTGCTCTTTATAGATCTGATTTTCTGAATAAAATGTGAGTGTGAAAAACCTTTTTTTTTTTTTTTGGAATTTTTTTTTTTAATTCCAAGACAGGAACCATTTAGGAGTGTAAGCAATTGATACTAAACAATGGGACCAGAGCCATGCAGATAAACGTAGGCCAGTCATTATCATGCACTGATTAATTGCAGTTTATTTACTCCTTTTTTTCCATTCATTCCAGTTCCAGATCCAGCTCTTATCCAGCAGTTTTGCAGAATGAATTAAGCCCTGCATAGGATCATGTTCATGCAATCAAGCAACAGAAAACATTACTTGGTGTTGACAGTGTTACAGTTCTAATGTCTTTGCAATTTTCTTTCTTAAAGAAATATTTATTATCCTCAACCCATGAACATACCAGATTTACATGCTGCTTTTAGTGTGATTCCGTTAGGACTATAGGACTATAAAAGATGTGATGGCCAGAATTAAATGCTTTCAATAGCAATTATTTTGTCATTTTGAGAGGCTTGTCTGCCTGATCAGCTGTTTAATTTGAACAGATTTTGTTTGAAATTGTATGGAAAGAGTGAGAAAGATTTCTGACCTTTCATTTCTGCTTTGCCAAGAACTTTTCTAATCTTTTGTGAGGTTGATTAAAATCAGCATTGTTTTGCCTTATGCTAAAAATTCATTCATTCTTTCATCCATTCATTCATTCATCCATTCCTCCATCCATTTATTATTTCTTTCTTTTTTTCTTTCTTTCATCCATCCATTTATTAATTTATTAATTCATTCCCTCATATATTTGAAAGCATTAAGATTGTCCCTGCTTTAATATTTCTGCCTTTCACCCTTTAGATTAACTACCCTGTACAGCCAGAAGTTTCCCAATGGGGCGTTTGAGGAGCTGAGCTGCCTGGCTAATGAAACGACCAAAGCAGGAGAAGAATGCTGCAAAAACAACACATATCCTGAGTGTTTTAGCAAAAGGGTAAGCTAGCCATCCAATGAGTCCACAGATTTCCATAAAGTAACCAGGGATGAGCAGATTAAAGATAAACCCAGGCTCATATAGATGTGTTATTTCATTGATAATTATTTCAATTATTTCAATGATAATGAAAGAAGTAACAGAAAACATATAGGAATAAAAGATATTTCAGAAATTTCAGAAATTCAGGACTTTTTCATTTTGGAAAAGCATTTTTAGCACAAACAGAACCATTCAGCATCAAAGTTCCAAGATGTTAGGAAAGATTCATTGTATGGGATCTTGATGGTATAAAATATAGCTCAAAAATTACAGACCTGAGCAACAGCAAAGTAAAACAGAAACAGTTAACACAAAATAATGACTAAGAATCTGATTGGCTGCAGAGGAACTAAGTATAAAGTTATCAAAATAAGACTGTAAAACTGTTGTTACAAAAGGTCCATAAAAATAAAAATAAATTAATAAAAATTAAAAAAGAAAATGCTCAAATACCTAAAAAAAAAGGTCAAGTTACATTTTCAGAAATCAGTCCTTCTCCTCAGTTTGTAGATAGCCTTTACTCCACTTATAGAACAATAATAAGCAAAATAATTGCTTATAAAGGGCCGCAATGCTGCATCAGGATGAAAAGAAACCAAGGAAAAAGTTATTTCCACACAGCTATGTTAAGTACCTTCTAAGACACAAGAATGAGCAATATATGCTCAATGAATTCAAGGCTTGGAAGCCTTGTAGATTCTAATTACATTTACGGCATTTAGCAGATGCTCTTATCCAGAGCAACTTCCACATCCTAATTACAGGGACAGTCCACCCTGGAGCAATTCAGGGTTAAGGGTCTTGCTCAGGGACCCAGTGGTGGTAGTGCCAGAGGTGGGATTTAAACCTGGGACCTCTTGAGCCATAGATCCATAGGCAAGTATCCTACCACTAGACCACCACCCTCACTAACTACAAAACTCAGTGTGTTACATGAAAACAGATGAAGCAACATAACTTATGGGTTTGAGACAAATAAGTGGAATTAAGTTGTTCCTGTATTACACAGCTGTGAATATAGATGGCAACATACTGTAATATATTTAAGAAAGATTTAATCAGAATGGAATCCCAGGGGGAGAGACAACAAACAGAGTAAATAAACAACATGCAAATGCTGGGCACCATCAGGAAAGATGCTGAGCTGTATTTATCAAAGTTGCACATTTTAAGTTTTACTTTGTTTCAAAACTTAGTCTTAATTAAGTGCTTGACAGTGTGTTATTGCCTTAGGACAGTGCAGGTGAACACAGACAAAAGACTACAGCAAATAAGTGAAAGTGACTATTCTTGTCATTGTGAAACACAGTACAGCGAGCCACAATGAAATTAGACATTTACATTTACAGCATTTAGCAGACACTCTTATCCTGAGCGACTTACAACAGTGCTTTGTCTCCACTCGGAGACATCATATTAGTAACCAGCCATAATCAACAACTGCAGATTAACTCTGCATTTTACCTACACACACGTGCAGCAGGGGGCAGCTATTAAAAGCGCACAGGGAGCAGAGATGGTGCCTTGCTCAAGGGTACCTTAGGGCAACCTACTGGTCTGGGATTCAAACCGACAACCTTCTGAGCCTTTGGCCTATCCCTAACCACTAAGCCACCGTTGCCCCAATAAAATCCACAATAATGGTGCAATAGAAGACCTCTACTTATGAGCAAACACACACACACTCACAGACAGCTAGTCGAGGAACTTTGGCCAGCACTGCATCAAGCCCACAATGAGTTTTTGTCTGTGCCAATAATGTCCTCCCACAGATGCCAGGTCAGCAGAAAACAGCAATTCCTGTTTATTTATAGGCCCAAAAGGTCCACCAGTCATCATTCAAAGTTTTCTGCATTACTTTCATTTGTCATACCATCAGATATGTTTCCCTGAGTGTTAAGTTTTAACTCAAAAGACATTTGCAGATATCAGATTTGCAGCTATGGGTGGTGGAGGATGGGTACCAATTGTATTGTCCTAATTAAACATGCTCAACTTAAAGTTCAACTAAAAGTGTGTGAAAGACATGGTGCTTTATGTTTGCATATCTCACTTTTGGCCTATAATATGATGAAAGAAATTCAATATTCTATAATATGCTGTCCTGAGACTTAAAAAAAGGCCTCAGGAAAGGTTTAGGAAGAATCTGCAGGAAATGACTACTGCTAAATCAATAGTCCAATTGCAGGAGATTGCTTATCTCCCATTGGGGAAAATGATACCATACAACTCTGCCTAGCAAGACCCTGAATGTGAAGTCTGCTCTGTCTTTTTACTTATGGACATACACATACATTTATTATCAGCAGGTCTCCATGTTTTCTTTAAATTCGTGTTGATGTCAAGAAACACACTGGAAACAAGGTTAAAGGAAAGCTTTTCTTAACAAAAAGCTTTTAAAGCCAGCAGTAACCTTGATTTAGAGGTGAGGCATTCTTTCAGCATCCCCATATACACTAATATAATAAATGCTTTTGCTGACTAATTCAGTACTGTCAACCCCATCAGCTCTGCCACTCCTTACTCCATCTGCCCTTGTGTTAAATTTCCTTTGGGGAAAGGCTGGAAATTAAAAACCAAGTTCCAGATCACCCAACATGTAAATGACCTACAATACTTGCTCAAGGTGAAAGAAACACGGCACTGAATGAATAAGTAAATTTCTGGGTGTGAAATGATAAACCTACCCTTTTCATGCATAAATAAATGTACAGTATGGGAGTGTCGGGGGCGTTGGGAGGGGGCTTCAGACAGTTTATGTGGGGAAGTACTGAAGTGGTTTCAAACACAGCAAAACAGATTTGAAAAAAGACATGAAAGCCTGGAATCAAAATGAAACTGTAGCCACAACAAGTATTAACTGCAACGCATTGATTGCTCCTTTTTTGTTCTCTCTTATTTTCTGTCATTACACAGCAATACAAAACCTGTGATGAAAGCTATTACAATTAGCATCTGTTCCAACATGTTTCATCAGTGCACACATTTTAAGGTGGAATAAATTGCCTCGCATGATCTAGACAGGAGCTGCTGTAATGTTGATGCAACTTTATGCAAATGATGCAGAACATCCAGCGCTGATACCAAAATCATTAATGTGCTTGCATCAGCTTTACCATAAATAGACTCTTCCTCCTGAAAACAGCTCCTCATACACTGACTAGATAAAAGGTATTAAGCTGTCGCTGGGGTGGTACACCGTTCTTGTATGGGGTGATTTCCATTAGGAACCATAATTACATCTTATTACAGTGCAGTTTTTTTTTATGCTGCAGCGATTCTACACATAGATCTACACACCAACTTGCTGAACAAAACTGTAAGTGTTCAGTACCTTTCTCTCCACAGTGTACAACCATCATTGACTAAAGTATTTAATTATCCAGACAAGGTAAGAAAAAAAGTATTCTAGGCACAATAGATGGAAAAATAAGGTACTGTTCATCAGTTGTCAATAACTTAGTTTTCTAAGTTAATTTAGCTACCAGCAACTCTTAAAATTTCCTTACTGAGGTCAGATAAATGGCGGCATGTTGGTGCAGTGGGTAGTGCTGATGCCTTACAGTAAGAAGGTCCTGGGTTTGATTCCCAGACTGGGTGGTTCGGGTCCTTTCTGTGTGGAGTTTGCATGCTTTTTCCATGTCGACCTGTCCAGGGTGTGTCCTTGCCTTTCTTCCTGTGAGAGCTGGGATGGACTCCAGAACCCCCATGACCCCAGCTAGTACAAGCAGCGATGAAAATGAGCGAGAGAGGTTAGATAGGTCACATGACTGATCTGACATCTTGTGTCCTTGAGCATCACATTAGGTAAAAAAGCGTGGTGTGTGTTTAATGCTCTTTGTCAGATGCCTATCCTTAGATCCTGGTTTTTAGAATCACAGTGTGTCGAACTGTTTATCGATTCTTGTTACTTGAAGTAGGATCCAGAGTGAACTCCAAGATTTCTGGAACTGAGTAGTCTGATCTGAGTGGCTGAGTGTCGTCTCAGTGCATATCATGATAGATAAATAGATTCATGATGTTCAATTCCATTCCATCACATCCATCCGAAGTGGAAAGGCGGATTCAGAATCCCATTCATTAAGATGAGGTGGCAGGAAAACTCTTATAACATAACATATCCTATTTTTCTGCTTTAATGATATCATTATTGTCCCTCAATAAATAGTGTGTTATATCCCAGTGTTCATGCAACCTGGTCACTAAAATCGATTGACTCTTAAAAGAAAAGGGAAAAACAAGTGAGTCACATGATAAATATCAAACAAATGCTTGCTTACATCATATTAAAAAAAAGCAACCCCCCCCCGTTCCGGGAATAAGGTTCACAGAGTAAATATGCAATAGCAACAGAAATGCTCACAAGCTAATTACATTCATTGCAAATTAATACATTAATACTTAGCTTACATATATAAAAATCATTTCGTTTAAATAAACAAATAAGTACACAAAACTGATTATTTTCACCATTAAGAGGACACCATCTGGAAGATCATACAAAGAAATTAGATTTGCATATTTAAACTGAAAAACAACTTAATTTCGTTTTTATACATACTCTACATGTATTCTTTGTAAAGATAATAAGGTTTGCTTTTGAAGGAAAGTCTCAGTTCTAGCAGGACAAGTAAACAAGCAAAGAGCGTTAAATATTAAAAGTTGATCTTGAAGCAGAGAGACTTTAACCTGTATGCTGACACTGCTCTGGACTAAATCTATAATTGTGCTGGCAGAATCACTTCTCATAAACAAATCATGTTCTTTGCCCAGTAGAAGTCCTGCATGAACAATGAGATGCATTTCTTTTTAAGACGCGAGACAATGCCTTCAAGTCTGGCCCAATGGCCACTTACAGTAAAGCCAGGTGTCACTCAAAGAGCTTGACAGCAAACTATGCTTACAGACTGCATTTGCAGGAATATTGTTCCCACTCTGACTCCCAGCACTTATGCCATTTAGTCTCTTCTCTCTAAAGCAACCTCTCAACCCCTTCATCCAGCAGCACCTACCTCAAATGATGAACCCAGCCTCTTCATCCACTTTGTGTTTACAACATAGAACCTGCCTCCAAAGTTAACTATCCAGGAGATCAGTCTCTCACACTCTCAGCCTCTGATGTTTGTTCCAATTTGAGCAGGATGAATCCTCAAGGTCTTGATGGCACACAGTGTTGAGGGTTTAGAGCATGTGCAGTCTTTTTATCTTTGTATCTCTGTCTGGACCAGTGCTGAAGACCTCTGCGCTCCTCAGACTATCAGCCCATTGTTTAAGACTAAGTTGCCTCTCTTCATATTATCCTGAAAGGAGAGGAAACTTTTTTAGGGCTAGATTTTACCTTATATTACTGCTAAGAGGCTGAACATGTTTGCAGTTGTATAACTACAGCAGATGTCTCCACATCATTACAATGAAGGAAATGGGTTCCTGGAATGGCTCATGAGACGAGGGGGACCAGAAACGGGAAAAATGTCCCCTCTCGCTAAGTAAAATGAACTGTTTGCTTTATGATCAAATTCCTTTTATATGCTGATCAAAACGATGAAATTTTTTTTTTTTTCAAATTTAGCAGATGCTCTTTTTCAGCTGCACAAAACCAAAATCAAGCTTTTAAATTCAGTTCAGGATCCCCAGATTAGACGCAAATTAAATAAAATGGCGCAGCCTTCCTGGGAACACCTGCTATAGTTTTTGTGCTTGCATTAGTGGCTGTCCCCCGAGAGAGCTTACGTTGTCATTATAAAACAACCTCCAGATGGTCCCAGGTTAACCTTAGTTGAAGCTGATGGCGCTCACACTTGATTTCTTCCATCTGATATCCAATTGTGCAAGCTGTGAGAATGCATGAGTCTCATGTTAGGCAAAATATTTTATTAAATGAAAAATATTAGGCATTTACACAAAAATAATCCTCTTAAAACAGATCACATTTTAAAGGAAATAATCAGGAGTCTCTAGATGGGGTTATCTACAGCTCATCTAATGCTTACGGTTAAAACGTATTTAAAATTGCAATATTTTTCTCCTACAAATTACTAGACACCTTTAAATTTTCACAGTATGAAAATGTGATATGTTGGAAACATAGCTAACATTTTTTTCTAAGCTGTGAATACTGACTAGCTCAAGTCTTTCCTGTTCTGTCCTGTGTTACATTATTTCTGTTATCACTCAGATTGAGTTATTGTTTGTTATTATGTTACATAAACACTTTCCTTACGTGAATTACTCACTGACAAATATTAAAATATTACAATGATAATCCTGTAGTTCCTAATCCTATAGTTTCTAGGTAGTATTTAATTTCATGCTTTTTTCGAGTTTATTTATTGGAGTTTATTATGCTGTTCTGTGAATGTACATTTTGCCATTCAGAAAGAGGTTTCAAAAGTACACACATCCTTTAGTTGAATATAAATAAAGACATTTCTGTAAAAATGACTTTGAGTGGATTGATACAGCAGAGGCCTGGTGTTTAGGGACTAGGTCCCAGAACTGGAAGTTGGTGGGTTTAAAATCATACCATTAGGTTCCGCTGAGGTTCCCTAAAACAAGGTACCGTTCATCACCATCACTGTTCCCCAGTCACTGGATCTGGCTGCAGAGGTGGCATTTCGTTTTTGCTGTGCTGTGTGCTAACAATGATCAGTAATCACTTTCACTATACTTTTACTGTGTCACTGTTTAACTACAAATAAAAGTCACTACAGATTCTGAAATGTTCTCAGAGTATAAAGGCAAATAGTAGCCCTGCTGCAAAGTGAATGCCATATTAATTTAATTAAGCAAGTATTAAAGTATTAAATTAAGTTTCATTTATTCTAAATACAACAATGACATAGACATCATTCAGTACATGCCTTTTCTCCAGACTTGAGTTTCTTAAATTTGGACTTGCTACATAAAAAAATGAGTAAAAAATAAATACTTAATTATAAGAAATGGATGACTCTACTTAAAAACAGAATTGAAGCATTTTTCTTGGTTTCTTATCATTTCTGCATTTAGCTTCTGCAGTCCACTGTGTCTCTCTCTTAAACAAACTGTCTGGAAACACAACTGGACAGCCTTGGTTGAACCTTGAACTGTTCACTAAAGTTTGAACCAAATATATAATATGTCAAATGGCTTTTTAAGTCACAATATTCCTGGCTAAAATCTGTGATTCTACCCTACCTTACTATTTGTCGATCAAGGAGGGATACATGTGTTGGACTGCTCAGCAGAAGTGAGAGCAGAGCTGGTCTTATTAAACTACACTTAAAGGGCGAGATCAATATTATATTTATCAAAGTGAGAGTGGGGAACATTGATTGATAAATTTGTTGATGGGGTGGATTTGATAAAAAAATGTTGTCACTCTGGGCTGGAGGCAGGGCGTAAGTGATGGGGGTAAATTCCTCCACAGGGATCCTCCCCAGAAATCTGCATTGCAATGATTTATTTAGATTTTTCCTGAAAGTCCCCCAAAATAAAGCATTTGAGGCTTACAGGGTGTCTAAATAGAATATTAAACACCCTGTGGTCATTCCATTTTATCAGCCTGTGAAATTACAAATTACATACAACCAAGGCTGAAAACTAAAATTAAAACTGCTGAGAAGCTACAGTGCATCAAATAATGCTAATTATACACATATTATATGATTTATCATTCAGATTTATTTAACAGGATCCAATAAAGTGTTTATTGTACAAAACAGGTACAAATTGAACAGAGCTGTTGCCTTTTACATCATGTAACCTTCATTGTACATAAACAGAAATGCCCTAGAACAAGATGTTTTTATACTGAACATTTTCCTGTGTTTAAGACTTCAGAGATCTTGGACAACATGTGTGGGGGCAACTCTTCGCTTCACATGAGTTCAAACATTACAAAGTGTTGCTCTCTACAAGAGGATGAGAGGAGCCAGTGCCTGGCCACACTGCGTTACTCCATTGATGAGCTGCCCTTCCTGCTAGAGCCCACTTCGGATGAGATCTGCACTCAGTACAAAGAAAACCCCAACAACTATGCAATGAGGTAAGATGGAAAAAAGTAATGAGTTCTGGAAGATGGACCTGATTTTCATGTGGACTATTTATAAAGAGTTAGATAGAGCTCTTTCATTGCCTTTGACCACCTGAGAATGGTTTCTTTCAACACAACCATCATCAAGCATCATCGAATTAACCTTTAGAGGTAAACCAGCTGTCACTGTTCCTCTGTAATCACTGACCACTCTGTGATGCCCTTCACTGAAAGAGTTAAATTCACTGATTTTACATCTGCATCCTATTCATCTGGAGAACAATCCTGATTGATAAATATTGATTTCATTCAGAAATGGCTTTTGTCTTTGGTTAGTCGTTCATGCTCAGTGATAGAGACACAGGAACACACATGCAGATGGAGAAAAAAAAAAAATCATTTTAAAAGTGAAAGTGACAACCCTTGTCATTGCGAGGTCACGGCACAGCACACATGAACCACAACGAAATTGGACCTCTGCATTTAACCCATGCACACTCAAACCCGTGCAGCAGTGGGCAGCTATTGAAAGCGCCCGGGGAGCAGTGATGGGGACGGTACCTTGCTTAAGGGTACCTCAGGGCAACCTATTGGGAAGGGGTTTGAACCCCCGATCCGCCGATCATGCAGCTAACGCCCTAACCGCTAGGCCACCGCTGCCTTAGAAAAAAAATAAAATTTTCAGACCGGAACTCCAGGCATGTGGAGAATGAGGTCTGGATATTGTACAGAGTTGCATTTCCACACATGTAGCACACAGCAGGAGGTGTCAGAAGCATTCTAACTAAAAAATATAATACCCTGTGTGGTTCAGGCTGGGGTCCGGGTAGACACAGCAGGAGACTCTACATACTCATGTTGAAAAAAGTTCCTTATTTTGGTTTTAACGACTTGGCTTAAGATTTCAGTTTCAGCCCTTACTGAAAGAAGTTCCTGAAGTTACTGAAAGAGTCTCATGCCAGTTGCCAGATAACATCCTCAGCACACTCACTCTCCAGATAATGACCTGTTCTAGGCACATGCAGGTGAACAGACCTTGTCCGGTTTGCAAATGGTAAAAAAATGTAGGTTTATATGTAAATAAAGTTTATATACTTCCTGAAATTTTTATTTCAATTATTGAGAAAAAAATCACTTTAACATAATATGGACTCCTTAATCAATGACTATCTTTTATAACTAGTGGTGTAACCAGGTGCTGTTATCAGATATTGATATCTCAGGAGGACTGTTGAGGCCCACTCAGGCACTTGCGAAACCTTTCTATCGGGAGGAGCTGTATGTGTAAACGCAAAATGTCTGTAAGGTCGCCAAGACAAGGCAAGTCAATTTTATTTGTATAGTGCTTTTTACAACTATTGTCCCCAAACATGAGGAAGAAAACTTGGAAGAAACCAAGACCCAAAAGGGGAACCCATCCTCCTTTTGTCGACACCGGAAATAAAAAAGGAAAGAAAGAAAGTCATTTCCAGTAAACATGAGTTACAGTAAAAGTAAAAGAGTCCATGGTGACTGTAATTGGAGGTTCATGAGCTAACAGTGGAAGCTCTGTTTGAGTGGGGAAAGCTTTAATCTTTGTTTCAGCAGCTCCTACAGAAGAGCCAGTCTTATGTATCTGATCTGAAGTTCAGGTCGGGAGAAAAATAAGATGATAGTAGTTTCGCCAACTCGGTGTAGCAGCTGGCATGGAACTCAGGAGACCCTCACATGTCATGTTAGTATTGTTCAAGATATGGTTTTCTGAAAAAGAAAAAGAACTTTGGACTCAGATAATGAGACCAACTCAGAGACAGATTGCGCAGATGATTTGCACTATGGGGGGGTGTGATGGGATGGGAGGGTATTCCATCTGCTCTTTGGTCTGTCCATGTTAAATTGCATGTTAAATCTCTGAGAACAATCCTTTCTTGCATGTCAGGGATAACCTTCATTTTATGCACCCTTATCCTTCCCATCACCTAAACGCCTACCCTGTAAACCTACATGGCTTTCAATGTGTCTAGATGGCTGTACTGTTAATGCTACACAAGTCTTGCAATCAGATACCTTGAAGTCATTGTGGTTTACACACTAGATGACTGATCACCAAAAAAAAAAATGTAAAAAGAATATGTATCAATCTCATTGACTGCAGCTCATGGACACTAAGACATCATCTGCATCTCTAACCTGAAGTGAAAGTAGACCTGTCTCTGTTCTGGGGTTTTTGCCTCCAGTTTAAAAAAACTGCAAATGGAAAATCAGGGCTATAATTAAAAAGTATGCGCTTGATCCAAGCTGCCTGATATATTTCTTACTTATACGAAAAGTGAAAAGGTTAAATGTGAAATGTCTAATGTTACTGAACAGAAGACAATCAATCTGTTTTAAGAAGTGGAAAGTCAAAGGAAAAAAAATAATAATCTTTGCAAAATTGTCATTTAAAAAAATTGTTAGAAGACAAATAGAACATGGGACTTATAACAACCATGCAAACATAGTGGGATACCAAAGTATAGGCTCTAACTGTTCCATGTAAAAAGATTCAGTCTTTGTTTTCTGCTTGTTCTTAATGTGTGATTGGACAACAAATGAAAGAGCGATTTCTGACCTTCATACAGCATTGAAGATGAATAAACAGATCGCTAATCTTGCTATATAATCTATTCATTCAAACAGAATATGCATGGTGTGCAGCTTCAATATTAAGTGTTTTCAGAGACACTGGAGTGCTATAAAGAGACTCTTGTGGATTTGAGAAGCTGCAGTGAGTGCCTTTTATGTGGGCATGCCATTGTCTATCACTCAGCTCATGAAAACATGGCTGTGATGGCAAACTTGTGCTTGGAATAACTGATGTCCCCTTATCTATTAATAGCGTTCAAAAAAGTTCAAATATGTAGTCACAGATTCACATGTGCATTTGTGAATTAGAAATGAGCCAAGATAGGAAACCCAATTAAGCACAGGATTCTGAGCAAGTGCAATTTTTGCCATTGTGGCATATCTCAATATCAATCTCAATCTCTCAATTACACCTTATTGGATATAAATTAAATGCATTATGAAATGTCTCACTAATTGTAATCAAATTTGTTTTGGGTATTAAATATTTAAAAAAGTAACGTTTTTAAGCGCATGCTGCTTACCATGCAAATCTGACATAAACAAAGGTTACATCTCTTCTAAAATCTCGCCTAATTAAATTGATTTGGTCCTGAAGTGGGGAATAACAGTACAAATACTTTATGATTGTAACTGAATAATGATAATACTGTGTAAACCTTTGCCATCTCTATCTGTGACAGACGGGTACCAGCAAGAGTGAAAGGAAAGGTTTACAGGATGGTAGTAAGAGCAGCTTTGCTGTACGGGTTGAAGACGATGGCACTGATGAAGAGACAGCCAGCAGAGCTGGAGGTGTCAGAGTTAAAAATGCTGAGATTTTCATTTGTTGTGACAATGATGGACAGGATTAAAAATGAGTGTATTAGAGGGACAGAGGAGAGACAAGGATAATGCTGGGAGGAGGATGTTGAAGATGGAGCTGCTAGGAAAGAGGAAAAGAGGAAGACTAAAGAGGAGGTTTATGGATGTGGTGAGAGAGGACATGGTTAAAAGGAGGAAAATGCAGAATACAGGAAGAAATGGAGATGGTTGATCTGCTGTTGCAACAGAAAGAAGAGAAAGAAGAAGATACGTTTGCCATCTCTGAGTCCGGGTTCTTTTCACATCTTTAGATTATTTGAAAAGCTCAAACTGCAATCTGATTTGGCTTAGTTGTGTCTGCAGCCTGTTTGTTCATTGTCAGAAGTAATATTTACTTTGCAAGAGGTTCCACCCATACTGGCCATGCATCTGCATGCTTCAAGGAACTTTTCAGCCATGCTAACTTGCATCACATGCATGGACTAAAGAGATCCATGCAAGCACACCACTGTTCCAAACATATAGCTACAAAATAACAACATGGCTCCAGCTGGGGCTGCATAATCTGTCCCATGCATGTATAATCTTTACGGTTAAATGGAACCAAAAAGGTTCATTCTTTCATGCTTGGTTGGCATACAATCCTACTTATATATCAGTAAAAAGAACAAAGCTTTGGGTTTGATAATTTACTTGACTGTTTTTTCTTTCTATATGATCAAGCCTATAGTTGTGTTCAAGAAGAGGTCAGGGATGGCAGTTAGTTATTTTGGGCTGTGATTAATGCAGGAGAGGGATATTACCTCCTTTGCATATCCATTTATCCATCCATTATCTGCCGCTTGTCCCAAATGGGGTCGCGGGGGAGTGCTGGTGTCCAACCCAGCGCACACAGGGCAAGGACGGGGGACGCACCCTGGACAGGTCACCAGCCCATCGCAGGGGGGAGCAGGACGGGGACGGCACCTTGCTCAAGGGTACCTCAGGGCAACTCATTGGGAAGGGGTTCGAACCCTCGATCCTCCGAACAGGTGGCCGACGCCCTAACCACTAGGCCACCACTGCCCCACATATCCATTTAATCTAACCTTAATGTTTTTCAATTGTAGAAGTTACCCCAATGACTAAGTAGTATGAAAGTAGGGAAGACAATGGATGCATAGTAAGGTTAACACAAACGCAATATAAAGGTGCTCGTGGCAATAAGCACCATGCTATGTGATAAACAAATAAACAGCTGCTATAAATGTGAAATGAAAAGTTTTTTCTGCACAGTGCTAAACAGTGATGTGTGGTAGATATTTCCAATATCAGCTCTTAGATTTGCACACACTAATCCAATAATACAACATAATAATAGACATTCAAGACGATGAAATATATATATATATATATGGCTTAAATCGGGCAAGGACACATACTGAGTGCTGACACTACCGGAACATGAAAATATATTTAAGTTGTAAAACATTTTATATAGTACTTTTCTAATATTCAAATTTACCTTTGTGAAGACTTGAAAACTACTAACATTTTTAACCATGTAGCGCCATTTACCCCTTTTAAATAAGGACTTGCTCAAGTGCACCCTCTAGCAGTCCTTTTTTGTATAATAGGACTTTAAAGCGGTCTGGTTTAAACAAGTTCTGTTCTTTCTTTAAGCTCTAGCGCTTGATTTATCTTGAAAGCCTGTTTAGCCCAAAATTTCCCAGTTGTCTTCCAATGTTCATATTAAAGAATACCAGATTTACAAATGCCAAGACCTTACTGTCTTCTGGCAAACACTGAAATGTGTTAAAAATATATTTTACATAGGAAATTATTCTTCTTTTTCTTTCGGCCATTCACAGCGGATCAACCGTCTGCATTTCTTCCTGTCCTCTGCATCTTCCTGCTTCAAACCAACCACCTGCATGTCCTGTCTCACCATGTTCATAAACCTCCTTCCTCTTCTCCTCTTTCCTGGCAGCTCCATCTTCAACATCCTCCTTCCAATAAAATCCTCTTCTGTCCACTGGACATGTCCAAGCCAACGCAACCTTGCTTCTCTAACTTTGTCTCCAAGACGTCTAACCTGAGCTGCCCCTCTAATATACTCATTTCTAATCCTGTCCATCCTCGTCACACCCAACGAAATCTCAGCATCTTTAACTCTGACACCACCAGTTCTGCCTCCTTCCTTTTCGTCAGTGCCACTGTCTCCAACCCATGCAACATAGCTGGTCTCACTACTGTCCTGTAAACCTTCCCTTTTACTCTAGCTGGTACCCGTCTGTCATGAATCACTCCAGCCACCCATTCTCCACCCATTCCAACCTGCCTGCACTCTCTTCTTCACGTCTCTTCCACACTCGCTGTTACTCTGATATTTATATAAGAGATTATTTATTCAGTTAATATGAATAATCGCTTTTCTGTAAATTTAAAATTCTGCTAATATTAAGGCTCTGCTGAAACTCTTTGACAGGTCTATGTTAATGTGCCATTAAGTTCTATGGCAAAACTGAACTTAACTAGAGTAGACATTCAAAAACAAATACTGTTACATGCTGTAAAACTAGTGTGTAGGAATATTTGTCTCCTTCAGGGGGGTTGTTTTCAGAGCTCTAAAGGTCAAATTGGGTTTAAATGCACTAGGAATTTATGCACATATTTAATGTATATATGCATATATTTTCACTATACAGCAGACCTACCCACCCTTTCTCTCTAAATGTCAAATTAAAAAAACAAGCCTAAAGCTTGGTTTATTCATACTCTTTTTGACAGATAACAGAATTGCCAAACTTAGTTTATGGTTTCAGGTGATTTAAAGTTCATGCTTATTTTTCTGTCCATGCATCCCTTCTGCTCTTTTCATTTATCCCTCCTTTTGCAGTAGAGCAAGCTGTAATTGCCTGGGCAGAGCCGACTTTTATAGACTTTGCATGAAACAAAATAGCAAATACAGACAAACACTAAAAAAATAAGCACCAAGGCAATAAACTGTAAAGATGTGCTGTGGTGTCTGTGACCAAGACATTAGCAGTTAATTTAAGTCCTCTAAGTTAACAGATATATCATCAATGGATCAGACTACTTTGTCCAACACATCCCATGAATGCTCTATCAGAATGAGATCTTCAGAGACATTTAGAAGCCACTTCAACACCTTAAAGCCACGTTCTCCAAACAGTTCCTGAATGCCCAGAAGTGACCCATTCTAAAAGTTCTAGGTTTAAGACAGACTGCAACTCAAAGTTAAACCTTTTCTCACAAGCTCATCCACACTATTGCTCTTCTGAGGCTGGCTCTTGGTTTGCAGTTCTTGAAGATAGCTTAGTAGATAGTCCCTACTAGGTTTTTATATCCTCTTCCCAATACAAGCATAGTACTCAAAATTGATATGTAAAGTCTCTTATACTCTCCTGCCCCCACTGTCTGCATTCTCTTAGGCCCTCAGCTTTGTAGTCTTCAGTGAGGGAGGAATGAAGGAAGCCAACTTTGAAGTGCTGCCATTAACCTGCATCCTCTTTAAAAGGAGGAGAATTGGAGGCCAATAGTGAGCACGGCTGCAGACTCTTGTCTAGCTTCTTATACCATCAGCTCAGGCATTCTAACTCTGATTTTTCTACTTCCTGCAATTCCAGGTTCAGTGTTTTAATCATCTCTTCTACTTGTCTCTTTTGGTGATAGAGCATCCAGTCTACCAGTCCCTGGTCTCCTTTTTTCTTTTGGAGAGTTTGCAGGCCTTGACAGTGCCAGTGTAATAAGATAATCAATGTTATTCCCTTCACCTGTTAGTGGTTTTAATATTTAGGCTAATCAGTGCTTCATGTTACTATATGACCCTTTTCTCTTCTAAAGAAACATGGTTTTGGAACCATGACCTTGACAATTAATTTACTGTTTCAAAACACATGTTTTTCCTCAACAATATCGAACATGTTATGGAAAAGCTGCTGTCAGAAGACTTTACTTTGTACTTTAATGTTAAAAGTAGAAATCCCTTGAAAACCTAAAGAACATATTGTATTCACTGCGTAGTAATAATAATAATAATAATAATAATAATAATAATATAACCATGTCAAACTATCACATTATTCACCACACAAAATGGTATGACTAAACTCCTTATTTATTAATGACCCCAAAATAAATAAAAACATAAAAGAAAATATTGTTGAAGTGATGGCTAGTACATGCTTCTTCTGAGTCTTCTGAAGCATCTTTTCAAACTGACACTACATCATTGGACAGCTTAAGGTTGCTCAAGGGGGAAACACTAACTGACAATATGTCTGGTCAGCTATCAGGCGTCTGCCCTGGCTCACACCATGCTGAAATACCTATTGCGCTCTCTTTGCTCGTCAGCTGTCTTCAATTAGAATCTTTTCAATCTTCAGCCTGTTGCAGACATTCATTAAGAACTGAGATTCTGGCTTTGCTCCACACGGCTACAGAAATGTTTAATGTGGCACTGCCATGAAGCGTGCTACTGATTTCTTCAGTATTTCTTTTAAGTGATGGTAAGTGGAAAATGATAGCCTAATATAAGTTTAATATAATAGCACAGTGTTTACCCATCACCAGTGCTAGAAGCTCTCTTGATCTGCACAGTTTAGTGTCTCCTTGTCCCAACAAATGATCCAATTAATCAGCTCTTTGACCAGCTTTTTCTCAGATAATGTGGGTGTGTTAGAGCACTTTAGCCAATCCAGCAAAGGAAATGGACCAACACATAGCTAATGTTAAAATATCAGTTAAGTGGAAGACAGCACTGCAGTGAATTCTCGTTAGTGTCATGAAACCTGCTAGTACAATGTGTAATAAACTCAAGCTGAAGGTGTTCCTGCTTGCAAAAATTTATTCCAGCATTTTGGTACAGACACAATTTGATACACAGATGCAGAGCCCATCTGCGTGTACATGGAGACAGAAGGTGGGCGACCATTAATCCAAATAGTCCAACACACACACACACACACACACACACACACACACACACACACACAGACACACACAGACAGACACACACACACAGACACACACACACACACACACACACACACAATGGATCTGTTGAGTATTTAGTCCAAAGATCCTCGATTGGATTGCATTCTGGGAGTTTTGGAGGCCAAGTCAATGCCTTAACCTCTGTTGTGTTCTTCAAACTATTCCTGAACAAAAAATAATAATCAATAGTGTTCACTTCACCTATCAGTAGTTGTTGTGTCTGATCTACTCATCCATCAGAAAGGAGAATGGAGATGAACACAGTGCTCCAGAAACTCTACATGCCTCTTACTTGCATCATATACATCTAAAATGCCACTGTCAGTGTGATGCGGAGAATCCCTTTATGTTGGCGGAGGGTTGAGCTTCTGATCAATTATGCAGCAACAGAGAGGTTACAGGCAGCTATCGTAAATGATAAAGTGCACCTATATGCTACTTGTTTCTGATAAAAATCACCATTAAAATTGGTTTAAATGTACAGTTCCAGATACTTGTGCAGTTGGGCTGTCGACAGAGAAACAGCTGATGAGGATAAGTCTATGGCTGTTCCCTGCTATAAACAATAAACAGATTACAAAAGGTGACACTGTTCAGTGTTTATGCTAAAGGTCAATGAAACTGTTCAATATGCTGAAGAAAACCACTGTTTGCAAAATGCCAACAATTTCAACTTGCACATGTCTGGTGCGCCTATGAGTTTAAAAATCAGTTGTTGGAAAACAAGCTCCATCTGCTGTCTTAACCTGGCAAACAGGCTTATTACTGGGTGAGTGATAATTCCCTGCATTTGCAATCAGTGAACAGTTAAAAAGCAAAGGCAGTGTTATGTGTGCATGTGTGTGTAACTGAAAAAGTGAAAGTGACTATTCTTATTGCAAGGTCACAGCACAGCACACAGTGAACCACAACGAAATTGGCCCTCTGCATTTAACCCATGCAAACACTGTGCAGCAGGGAGCAGCTATGAAAGCACCCGGGGAGCAGTGAGGGGGATGGAGCCTTGCTCAAGGGTACCTCAGGGCAACCTTCTGGTTAGGAGTTTGAACCCACAATCTTCCGATCATGTGGCCAACTCCCTAACCACTAGGCCACCGCTGCCCCAACTGTGACACTACTTCAGGCAAACCCTGATACATCCCAAACTCTTTTATTTATTATGTATAAGATTATGCAACTTGGGACTCCCTGAATGCAACAGGAATGAGCTAATTTATAATCTCCTGTCTGCTTTATCAACCAAAAGAACATTTAAAATGACACCAATTAAAAATTTCAAACATATGCTGGGAAGAGAAAAGCCCCAGTCTCTTTACCATACAGAACACATGTGTACAGCGTTGGGCAAAGGAAAGACTAATGCTACATTTCATGTAGAGCAGCTCAGAGCTGCTGATTGGGCTCTAGGATCTTCTCCAGAGACAGACTATCCTTTAGAGATGCAGTACCCTAGAGGGCTGCCCAGTTTGTGTGTCCATACAGTGAAAGAGGTAGAGTTAAAATCAAACTTAATGGAGAGAGAAAATACATGAAATTGAGAAAAGTGATCACTCATGAAAGCATCAATTGAAATGTCTTTATATGGACGGAGCACAAGATTTAAAGTACTAAAGCAAATCAACTTGTTAATCATGGCAATATTTACATAATGGTTAAGTAAAATGAGTTTAATAATTTATTGCTTTACAGATTCCCGAGGCTAACATTCCAGGACTTTGGGATTACTGGTCTTTTTAATTCATAAGTTAACAGAAAAAAGAACAGAACAGTTAAAACAGCAGTTAAACTTAACACAAATAGGAAAACGCCCAAAATATCAAATATAAAAATATAATGAATATTGTGTCACCTTAGCTTCACATTTTATTCTGCAAGGTAATCCATCAAACTGAACACCCAGTGGTTCTATGGTCCTTCTATGGGAGCTGTTCAGAAAATGTAGTCGATTGATTATCAGCATGGTTTATGAAAAAGCTTTTTATTACATATATTTTCATTACATATAATCTGTTACTATCCAGCTCTGAACTGGATGTTAACCTAGAAAGTTTCCCAACAAGCAGCCAGTCTGGTAACAACAAGGATTATTATTTTCAGAAATATGGCTAGTTTGTTCATTCATTTTCTACAGTCAGAAGGAGGTCCAGCATGCACTCAGTAGTAGAAATTGTATACCAGTTTAAATTGAGTATAAACTCTATTATCTCTTTTAAACTCTATTATCTCTTTTGGGAGACATACTGGTCACAGTGCTCTCTTGTGTGAAAAGTGAGAGTGTCTCTTTGCTTTAAAGGACTGTGGGTTTAACTACTGCAGATTTAACTACTGCAGATATGATATATTTGTTTGTAACACAGTAAGGTTAGCTGTTCTATTAGTGTAGCAATTGTATTTGCTTCATTCATGGTGTTAGTGATCATTTAGGCATGAGACATAAACTCCAGTTCCTCTGGCAACTGTTTTCTCATTTTGTTACCTAACCTCACAGTAGACACTTTTCAAATCATCTTTAACATGTACCACCTCTGCTATTGGTAGGAGGCACTTGTCAGGATTCTATTGTAAAGCCTCTATTTAAAAACCCTGTGAAGGTCTCAACAAAGTGCTCTGCAGCTCTTTTGTTATTTAACCCAGTAGAAAAAACAGCAGTAGCAGCAAAAGCATGCACAGAATCTGTCACACTGAATTGAATATTCAGATGTCTTTGCAATGTTCCTGCCAAGATGCTGGTGTTCTGTGGCCTCAGGTCTAAGCCTTTCAATGCTATTACACAACTGATTTTGTGGAATTTTACATCTTACTTCTGGCTATCTGTCAGCTAAACAGTTGGGTTGATAAGACAACCCATACCTTGGAAAACAAATGCATGCTGAGCAATTCTCTAACAAAATATGCAATGTTGGTGCAAATTTAGCGTGTTTCTTCTAATGCAAATGATTACAGAAGCTGGAATGCTTAATTAACTTTCACACCATCATCATAACAAACTTGGCATGTTGCTAACCATTCCTTATTAACTGCAGTTAAAATCACCCCTGCAGTTGTCAATAGCTTTTTAATTAGTACATGCCTTGCCAGGGGAAATAATCCTTGCAGCTCAGTAAAAATGTCTCCCAAAACAACTTGTTTGTTGGCTAATGACTGGCTTAAAAGCCTAACCTTGATAGGTCTCTCAGTTATTTCTCCAGTCAGCTCCTCATTTGTTAATGCCGGAGCAGATTTTTTTGTGTAATAAGCCATGATGTTCTTATGGAGAAACATAGGGATACTTGACCACCTTTTCTTTTCTATATATTTGAGCCTCAGCACAAGAAGCTGGCCTCTAGACAGCTCATCAAGTCAGTAGGTCAAGTGATACATAAATCAGTATGTTTGGCTCTCCCAGTTGTGTGGCTTCTATTCCAGTTGCTACTTGCCACAACTTAGATAATTTACTAATCCCTAGATATTAGCTGGTCCTTTTTAAAAGTGTATTATGTTGTAGATTGGCAGTTTTTTGTAAACAGTAGACATGTAGCTGTAACTGGTTATTCTGTATATTGCGAAAGAAACGAGCATGGCAATGTAATTGTGGATACTTTTAAATAAATTTTTTCAATTTGGATGAAAGTATTAGGAGTTTCAGCAGAGATTCTTCTGAAATGCAGAGAAGCTCAGTTTTCAAAAGCTTCTACGATGCCATGATGCACTGATCATATGATACTTCCTCATCAGAGGATGAAAACAATCAATACAGCACAGCAGAAGAAAAAGGCAGAATTATTTCTCCCTCACTAAGGTGAAAACTCGCTTAGCACAGAGAAGATAAAACGATTCAGTCTAACCAATGTGTGTATGTTTGCCACCACAAACTGTGTGTACCTGAAGTAAGAGGCACAAAAACATACCAGGCTGAACTTCACTTATGAACTTGCCCAAGGCTTGACAGAATAATTCAGAAATATTTAGATTTAGGCTTTAAGATTACATTTTTTTTTAAGGATTTACTTCTTTTTCTTTCAGCTAATCCCTTTAGGGGTGATCACAGCAGATCAACCATCTCCATTTCATCTTGTACTTTGCATCATCCTCCTTCTAACCAGCTGCCTGCATGTCCTCTCTCACAACATCCATTAACCTCCTCTTTACCCCTTCTTTTTTTCCTTTTTCCTGCAGCTCTATCCTCAACATCCTTTTGCCAATATACACCTTGTCTCACCTCTGTACATGTCCAAACCAACACAATCTTGCTTCTCTAACCTTGTCTGCCAATCCTCCAACCTGAGCTGTCCCTCTAATATATTAATTTCTAATCCTGTCCATCACCATCACACCCAACAATATATCATTCACACACATGTATTCTGCTTTAGTCCTACTCACTTTATTCGTCTACTTTCTAGGGCACTTCTCCAGATTCTCCTCAATCTGCTTCCTACTCTTGCTATAGATCATAATATTATCAGTAAAGATCAGAAGTCCACAGGGACTTCTGTCTATCATGGGGACCTTGTCCATTAACCTGTCCATCACCATTGCAAATAAAAATGGGCTCAGCACTGATACATGATGCAATGCCACTTCTACTTTAAATGCATCCATCATTCATACTGCAGACCTCACCACTATGACACTGCCTTCATGCATATCCTGAACTACTCTCTCATACTTCTCTGTCACACCTGACTTCCTCATACAAAACCACAACTGATCTCTAGGCGCCCTGTCATATGTTTCATTGATCAGTCCAATAAGGCACAATGCAACTCCTTCTGAACTTCTCTATATTTTTCTACTGATACCCTCAGAGTAAACACTGTATCTGTAGTGCTCTTTCTCAACATTAAACCATACTGCCTGCTCACTAATCATCACCTCTTTTCTTAACATAGCTTCCACTACTCTTTCCCATAGCTTCATGCTGTGACTAACTTTACCCCACTATAGTTTCTTAAGCTTTGCTTGTCACCCTTATTCTTGATAATGAACTAGTTCAAAATCAGTACTACTGCTCCTCCACTCCTGAGGCATACCCTCACTTTCCAAGGATCTTTAAGAATTTACTGTGCAGATCAAACAAGCAAAGAATTAAGGTTACCCGAATGTCTGTAAAAAAATCCATATGTAGCAGCATAGCACTGAATCCACTGAAATGAGTCTTATCTTCATTAATGCTTTTGCATAAACTAAGCTTTTAATACTGTATGATTCCTCAACTCAAGTCTTAACTGCACACAGTTTAAAATAAAATAATAATTAAATAAAATACGTATGGAGGGCTGTTTAAAACATGTATATTCAGGCAGTCATTATAGTACTGAATGATATTTTTTAAAGGTGTCTTTTTGTGCTATATAGTTCATACTGTAATCCATGATTAAGGTAATTATCATGAAAGTTCTATATACCAGTACCAGCAGTGTCAATTAATAATCTCAAGCATTAAGTGTACTTATTTAATTTCATTTTGACCAACTTATAATTTGTCAGATCTGTTGCAGCCCTTTTCAAGCCAGGTTGTTAAAATGTAAGAGATTACTTTTACACATATTTAGAAAACATATATGGCACCCTAACTGAAAACTGCATTCCCAGCCCCACAAAAGCAGTCACTCAGAGTCAAGTACTTGAGTCAGAGATCTAATTGAATGAGATATAAGCCTTAAGAAAGCCTTTCTGTCAAGCTTATGTTCAATTTTATACATTCATTTGAAGATAATAATGTTTTGTGTAGATGGATGAATCTAATAGGCTTATTTGCAAAATATAGGAGAAGCTCAATAACTCATGCTTGTTAGAGGAACAATTTGATCCCTAGAGACCAAAAATGCAGCCCCCAAATCTGTCCCTTCAAAGCATATTGCAGAAAAAGTTTCAACTGAAGCCAATTTTTTGACAAATATAAATGTCAGGCAGACTAATTGCAATTGTGAATGAGGATTGTCTTTTCTGTGGGTTTTTGCTGTAACAGTCTATCGCATTCCCTGATGGATGTCACTGCAGCCTCAGCCACAACCGCTTCCCAGGTGACAGCTACGTTACCACAGACTGATTCTAGACTAGACTAATTCAGACTTTTCACTACAAAGCCTCCTGTCATGTCATTAAGGCTTGTATTCTCAGAATTGATTGAAATGTTGGATATTGGATTCTCAGCCTGATTTGTTCTTTGGCTGTGAATTTGTCTCTTTTCTCTTCTCATATTGTCTTTGTCTCGTTTTTGAAAGTGATTTTTACTACAACATGCAACACCTTATTATTTCCCAACCTGCCCATGTAGCCTGTAAAGTGTAGAAAGTATAGATATTTATATAAAATTAAAAGGGTAAAATTGAGTTTATAGAGAGTCTAAATTAAACAAAATTGTAAAAAATCTTCTGAAAAATAAATACTTAAGCAAATTACAAATGAAAGTGACAACCCTTGTCATTGCGAGGTCACAGCACAGCACAGCACAGCACCCGTGAACCACAACAAAATTGAACCTCTGCATTTAACCCATGCACACAAACACCATGCAGCAGTGGGCAGCTATTGAAAGCACCCGGGGAGCAGTGATAGGGACAGTACGTTGCTCAAGGGTACCTCAGGGAAACCTACTTGTAAGGGAATTGAATCCACAATCTTCCGATGCTGGGGCAACTCCCTAACCACTAGGCCACCGCTGCTCCAATAATGCCTGTTTGTACAGGAACAACGTGCATCCGCTACCCAACCCTAAACAAATTTCTAAACAGATCCAATGTAAAGGAGTAAAGTGTTTAAAGGACAATGCTTCAAAAACCATATGTATTACATTCACTTTGCAAGCTTTATTGTTCAGCTACACACACACACCTGAAAACACCATAGACACATGGTCTAATCTGTGCTCTAAATGATTTTATCACAGCACATTTGAAAGAGTCTCGGATGAGGTCTGTGTGACATTAAAGATGTGTATTTATTTTGGATGTTGGTTATTCTATGATGTGAATGGAGCCTTTGTGATAAAATAATGAGGGTTCTTCACCGCATCAAGCTAATTATGTGGTGATCTTTGCTTTTCCACTTCTGCACCACTAGGCCTGTTTCACACATTACCTCTGCGTGGCAAAAGAAGTGCAACAGTGCGATCACTACAGCTCACACCTTTGAATCATTCACACACAGCATTTGCAATTCAGTGCAGTCCAGACACTTAATTCTACAAATAAACTTTTTGTCCTTTCAGTTCTCTTGCTAAAGCAAGAAACAGCCAGATTTTCTGGGCATCTGTGATGGTGCAGGCAAAAGCAAGCATTCATTAGCAATTTATGGTGAAATATTAATGTGTGTGTACAAAAGTAATAACTATTATTAACTAAATATGTAAGAGGCTATTATATATGAGTTATAAATATGTATCATCGGCTATTTGAATGAACTGCATAATTAAAAGGATCAAAGAAGGAAACAAGGACAAAGATAATAAAATGAAAGTACAAGAAAAAAAGATCATACCATTCATACGTTTAGAATCACTTATTAAACATTTATACGCGGGGCAGTGGTGGCCTAGTGGTTAGGGTGTCAGCCACGTGATTGGTGGATCGGGGGTTTGAGCCCCTTCCCAATAGGTTGCCCTGAGGTGCCCTTGAGCAAGGTGCCGTCCCTGTCCTGTTCCTCCCTGCGATGGGCTGGCGACCTGTCCAGGGTGTGTCCCCCATCCTCGCCCTGTGAGCGCTGGATTGGACACCAGCACTCCCCCGCGACCCCGTTTGGGACAAGCGGCAGATAATGGATGGATGGATACACACATTTATATGCTTCTGTTCAAACAAGGGGGCTGGGACCAGGAATTAAGTGCTTGGACCTCTGCATTTTAATTTTTAAATAACTGACCATTTCATCAACGTTAAGGTTTCTCCAGAAAAATAAGAGTGCAAGATAGAAATAAAGAGACATGAGCAATTTAGTGCATTTACTGGATACAAAGTTTATTTTAAAATATCTGGGAAAAAAACACCAAATTTGACATAAAATCGTTACAATTTGTTGAGGTCCTTTATATTTCAAAGACTTTCCAGCCGATTCAGCAAATTCTATTCATTTATCTCATTTACCATACTAAAATGGATATTTAAATGAATAGCTTTAAAACAACTACAAATTTAAATAGGGGCAGCGGTGGCCTAGTGGTTTGGGAGTTGGCCACATGATCGGACCCCTTCCCAGTAGGTTGCCCTGAGGTACCCTTGAGCAAGGTACCATCCCCGTCACTGCTGCCCGCTGCACGGTGTTTGTGTGCATGGGTTAAATGCAGAGGTCCAATTTCGCTGTGGTTCACTGTGTGCTGTACTGTGACCTCGCAATGACACAAATAGTCACTTTCACTTTCACTTTCAAATAGTTAAAATAAGTGTTCCAAGAACACAGTTACAATAAAGTGACTATTCTTGTCATTGTGAGAACACACAGCGCAGCACAACAAAATTGGACTTCTGCATTTAACCCATGCACATAAACACACACCCTGCAGCAGGGGGCAGCTATGAAAGCGCCCGGGGAGCAGTGACAGGGACAGAACCTTACTCCATAACCACTAGGCCACTGCTGCCCACTGAGTAAAGCGTAGAATGTGTACAGTGAAAGTGAAAACCCTTGTCATTGTGAGGTCAAAGCACAGCAGACAGTGAACCACAACAAAACTCCCGCATTTAACCCATGCATACTCAAACACCGTGCAGCAGTGGGCAGCTATTGAAAGCGGCCGGGGAGCAGTGATGGGGACAGCACCTTGCTCAAGGGTACCTCAGGGCAACCTATTGGGAAGGGGTTCAAACTCCCAATCTGCCGATCATGTGGCCAACGCCCTAACCACTAGGCCATTTCCACTACTGCTGGGCTGAAAATATTCCCCCAGCCCAAAATATCCATCAAACAGCATCCTGTAGCCAGTAAATGATCAGTGATGAATGAAAATAATGATCAAACATTAAAGAAAACAGACAACCATCAAACAACCAATCATAGAGGACCCAACAAAGGTGAGAATAGTTCAGTAAAGAGGAAGGTTGTGCAAGAAAATATTAGGAAAAATATTTTTTTTCGCTCCAACATGCATATGAATGTAGACAGAATTAGATTATAAGACATGAAAGGGGACAGTTCCAGAGACAAGAAGAACTGAGAAAAAAATTCAGGCACTGAAGCTGTAAAGGTCAGATGGGGGATGGTGAGCAGTCCAGCTGAAGAAGATTTGAGAGTGTGAGTTGGTTTGTAGGTGTGAAGAAGATCTAAGACATAAGAAAGACTAGAAAATGACTTTCACACACTGTGCAGCATCAAAAGGACCAACACTGCTATGTGTAATCCACTATTTGCAGAACACACACACACACACACACCTTCACTGACATGCCACTTCCATGTCAGTGTCATTGCCGTGCTGAGAGCGATCCACTTCCCAAAAAATACCTCCTCACCAGTTCTCCTGTCTGTTGATGAACAGAGTAAATGGGCTGGTGATTGAGAAATTATACAGATCAAACAGGTGGATGAAAATCTGTAATTGTAAAGTATTAAGCTCATTTATGTAGTAAGTGAAGCTGATAAATGTTCATTAGGAATCAAGTGTCTTTCTGTCTGTCTGTACCTAAATAAAAGTGGAATTTTACTATTATTCAATAAGCAGATCAAGTAACTTTTTTCAGACCTACCACAATTTTAACACATTTCATATAAAAACTAAGAAGACACTACTAGTGGGTTGTAGTGTAGCTACAATAGCTATATTTGAAATGATGGTCTCCTGGTTCTTATCACCACCACTGTAAACAAATCACACAAACAATTTCACACCCATTTTGAATGATTTCCTTTACTTTATGTGATTCGATGTTAATTTAGGTGAGACTATAAGATGAGAGCATGCTGGATTCCTCTCTAAACGCTACATTGAGATCATCCTTGAGATGATCTTTACATAAATAAATTGGTTCTGCTGTGACATCACTCCTACCTATAGGCATCCTAGTCCAAAAAGTGGGTGAGATGAATAAAAAGTCTCGCGTTTGGTGTAGTGGGAATGGTGTAGCAAATTCAGTGCTCTGCATCTGATGACAGCACTGGCGAATGACGCAGCCCGTGTGAATGAATATGCACTGCTCCAGTTTCTGTGCCGCCACCGAAATCTCCAGAAGTTTGAAACACAAGCCGCTTCGCTGCAATCGCCTGACTGATTTCGGACATTCTTGCTGTACTTTTCTCGATATAAAATGATGTTTATGAAAAAAGGAAATCTGGTACAAACAAAAGTAGTCCCAAGATGTTATTCATCATGGTACAGTGGCAGTTTGAATGTGCTTCCAAGCTGTTTGAGGAAGAGCAGAACAGTCTGGCTAGAAGACTAGCAGTGATCTATACACCGAACTGTGTAAGACATCAAGCATTCTGCTGGTCAGGCTCAGCATGAGGCACAACCTGATCAATCAAAACCTTTAATGCTGCGAGCTTCAGCATAGCCTGCCATTTTTGAAAAGATCTTTGGTGTACATCCCATATTGACTGCTATTACTATTCCTAAAAGCCATTTTCAGCAGCTCCCATTCCACAATTTTTCTTCACATGCCACTCGATCATCAAGTTCTAATTTCAGCTCTTGTGACTTTTCTCTGGGCCTCAAGAAAATAAATTCACAGCTCCTCCCCCTTTCTTTTTTAAATGCTTGCTGGCTTTTAGTTGGGAGGAGTGCAGCCCTGTTAATTCTTCTCTTAAACGTCATTTAGTTCGAGTAATTCTCAACTACTAAATGCCTGTTCATCTCCAATAGCTGTAATAACTTATCTTAACCTGCTAACCTCTCTAAAAAAATAAATAAATAAATAAATAAATAAATACCCTCTACATGCTGTAGATGGCATTCAGGATTTAGAAGTTCAAATGGGGGCAGACCATTTAAAAACGTTGCACAATACATAAACATAATGCAAACATTTTCTTCTGAAAATGACAAATTATTGCGATTTTTTTTCTTTCCAGTTGATACCAGGTTTTTGTTCCATATCATAAGCTTTTATGGATGCTTTAAATCTTATGCTGAACTCAAATATGATGTTATCCTCTTAATTGAATTCTTCTTCACCTGTATCATTTAGTGACCTCTCATTATACATAATGCCTTAGCAATTTCCATTTATCTAGCTATCCTTCTACTACTTCCTTGGGTGTCCTCGGGCAAGACACCATCAACATTACTGCTCCCCAGGTGCTTTAAATAGCTACACATGTGTGTGTGTACACATGTGGTTTAAATACAAAAGCTGCATTGGCACAGTGGTCTAGTGGTTAGGGAGTTGGCCCCAGGATCTGAAGGTCGTGGGTTTGAATCCAAGACCAGTGGGTTGCCCTGAGGTACCCTTGAGCAAAGTACTGTTGCCATCACTGCTCCCTGGGGTGCATCAAATAGCTGCCCCCTGCTGTGTGTGGGAATAAAAAGCAGAGGACCGTCGCTGCAGATTTGCAGTGAAGAAACTGTACAGGCAATAAACAGTGCTGAATTTTCTTCAAGGGTATGAGAAGCACAGCTAAAATATGTTGGTTTTTAAAATCTGAGCAGGAACTCCTTTCACTCCTTTTGACACATTGGCCGTCTTTTCAGTCCTTAAAGTCCTGTAATGTGGCGCCATTGCCTTCCATTGCTGTGTCAATCATTTGAGAGATTTATTGGCCTTTTTGTGAAAGTGAAAAGTGAAAGTGACAACCCTCGTCACAGCACAGCACACGTGAACCACAACGAAATTGAACCTCTGCTTTTAACCCATGCACACAAACACCATGCAGCAGTGGGCAGCTATTGAAAGCACCCGGGGAGCAGTGACAGGGATGGTACCTTGCTCAGGGGTACCTCAGGGAAACCTACTTGTGAGGGAATCGAACCCACAATCTTCAGATGCAGGGCCAACTCCCTAAATGTATTAAACCTCTCTGATACCTCTCACAAACTACTGTTTGTACACATCTGACCATAAGCACATTCTGTTCTGCATTAGATATGTATGATGATGACAAATAGACAGCATCCTCTCTCAGCTTAACTGTTGCCGAGGACTCTTTTGACACAGAGTTCAATGAACTCATTTTGTATATCAGCTCTAAGAAAATGAACAGAATCCAAAAGGTATCATAGTGTGGCAGCTCAAGTGTGCCTAGCAGGGTTAGCCTCTAATGCAATATTTGTGAAATCCAAATGAAAGGCCTTATGTGGGGTTATAAAAATACCAAGGTCCAAAATCTGAGTGTGCAACGGGGTAATTATTTTCTCCTATCACCTCTCTTGCAGGCTGCTGTCCTCCAGTATTGCTATGCCAGTGTGATCTCTTTGATTCATTTCCCTTTTTTGTTTCCCGTGCTCTTCCTCACAGTTTTTTTTTCTGCATCCTATAATCTTCTCCCTCTCTCATGTCTCTTTGACACAACATTACATTCTTCTCATTTGTCTCTCTCTCCAACCTCTTCGTTCATCCCCTGTCACTTTATTCACAGCCTGTCTATTCCTTGAAGACTCCTTTCTTGGCTCTCCTTCCATTAAATCATTGTAATAATATGATATGCACCTTCTTTATTTCATCTTTTTCTTATGCATTATTTTGCATTTGAATTATAGAAGCAAATGTGTTTTACAAAAAGATCTTTCTTTATATTACGACTAAAATGATATTTATAGTGCTAAAAATGACATTACATGGTTTGAATCCTTCAGGGATTTTGGTGCTCAACAGCACAGGGACATAGTGCTTATCCTACCCTGAGCCCAGGATTTAGTTTCTTCTCTTTCTTTGTCTATCCGTCTCCTCATCTCCTCATCCCAAAGCTGAGCTTTGATAGATGCAGTTATTTTTTTGCTTCCATTTTGTCTGTCAGGGCAGAAATACGCACAGGTTCAGATGAAAGTGAAGGTGACCATTCTTGTCAGTTTGAAACACGGAACAGCACAGAGTGAAACACAACGAAATTACACCTCAGCAGGGGGCAGCAATTGAAAGCGCCCAGGGAGCAGTGATGGGGACGGTACCTTGCTCAAGGGTACCTCAGGGCAACCTACTGGTAAGGAAGGGAACAATCTTCCGATCTGAAAGTGACTATTCTTGTCATTGCGAGGTCACAGCACAGCACACAGTGAACCACAATGAAATTGGACCTCTTAACCTCATTGGTCACTACTGGACTTCATTGGACCTTATTGAATTTAACCCATGCACACAAACAACATGCAGCGGAGCGCAGCTATGAAAGCGCAGTGACGGGGACGGTACCTTGGGTAACTCAGGGCAACCTACTGGTAAGTGGTTTGAACCCACAGTCTTCCGATCCTGTGGTTAAACTCCCTAACCACTAGGCCACCACTAAATCCCTAAACACTAGCAAATGTTGCCAGCCTTACAAGTAAAATACAAACATGCATAACATCTCTTTACACAAAATTATTTGCTCAGTCTCTGAGAGCCATTTTTGATTCTTGTGTAATCTGTATTTAATATAGTTTTCATTAAAACCACAAAGTAAATAGTCACTAAGAAGCTGGAACACCTGTTTCCATCTCATATTTGGTGGTAAAAAAAATAAGACCAGATTGCATCACTATATATTGATAGAGATAAATAACTTCTAAAAAGAAATATATTGTTTTTGTACTTTGGTCGCTGATTTCGATGCTCCTCCCAAACAATGTGAAGGTGAAAAGTGTATATTGCTGTCAAATGCAAGAGATTCAAAGCATTGTTCAGTTCTTGCCCCTTGATTGGTGTACAGTGGCTAATTTGACCAATATATTTATTTATTATATTCTCAGTGTCAGGTGTACAGATTTCAGAGGCAGTGAATCCCTTTTGAACACCTGATGTGTGGCGTGATGTTTTCTATAGATAATTTTGCATTCATGGAATAATAAGTCCAAACTCCGATGGCATTATGAGTGACTAATAAATGAGTGACTTCATCCTACTGCCTAAAGTCTTTGTTTAATTTGATAATTTCATATATTCAGTTGGCTAATAGTTTCTTAGTAGTAGAACTTTTAATGGAACAATTACATAGATTGGGGAAGCTCAAAGTGAAGTTTAATTTCTATACACAGATGGAGTTGGTATTTTAGAAAATGATTACTCCCAATGCCGTATTTCTTCTTTAGATGCACAAGTAATACAAAAACAGTTCCTGTGAAATATGTAGATAACTGATGCCTTTTTCGGGTAAAGACAAGAAGTTAACTGGATTGTTCCAGATGGGACTGTGGATCTTTAATGAGAGAGAAGATTTTTTTTTAACGTACCCCACCAGGCTCTCACAGTTGTTGATGTTAGATAGTTAAATGTTTTAATTCTTTTATCATTGATAAAAGGCAAATTGTTTAATATCTTTACACAGACTTTGTTGTATGTAGGTCCTCAAGTTGACTGTTCCACTGGGTTTTATCCCTTTTTCATTATGGATTGTAATTGATTAGCAAGACAGTTATGCTACAGGTTTAGAGCTCCACTGATCTTAGTTTTGAAATGTGGTTAGTTGGATCTGGGTGGCTTGTTTTTCCAGTAGAATCTAATGAGGATTAGATGTAGAGGGATCACCAGCAATAAGTGGGTTTTTATTTAAAGCTATCCTCCAACAGTGACAGATGGAGGCCATGTTTTAGTTGGTAATAAAGTTACATTTTGTAAAATTTGATACCCAGATAAATGAAGTGACTGGGGCTATGAGGAATAGGTAAGGTAGGGTATTCAAAGACATTGATTAAAAAAGGGTAGATTTTCCCTAACTGATGAATTAATGTTTAGTTTTGGAAATTTTGAAAAGTTGCTTTATGGTTGTATGTCATCTGCATACAGATGTTATATGTTGGGTGGTCTAGTGATAGGGTACTTGCCTATGGACCAATGGCTCAAGAGGTCCCAGGTTCAAATCCCACCTCTAGTACTACCATCGCTGGGTCCCTGAGCAAGACCCTTAACCCTGAGTGTCTCCAGGGGGACTGTCCCTGTAATTAGGACATGGAAGTTGCTCTGGATAAGAGCATCTGCTAAATACCATAAATGTTATGTTGTATATTTAGATTCTCTTTATATGCATGCTTTAAAATAATAATGTGGCTAGTGGTTCAATAAAATGGCAAATAAATATGTGAAAGATGTGACAATTTGTGATAGGATAAGATTAGTGTTTGCTGTGGGCTTAACTGAGGTGCTTAATGTCCAGATCCAGGTAATAGATCCCTCTGTGACCCTAATTGATGAAGGATTTCCAGTTCTTAAGAACGTTTCCTTTGTATTTAAAAAGCTGTTTGCACTTTCTTCATGCGAAAGTAATGGATTTATCTTAGTAATCTGTTTGTTAGTCAAAGAGTGCTTTTGAGGAATCCTGTTTGATTGGGATGGATTAAATCATGGATTGCTGTTTCTATTTTGATAGCAAGTGCTTTGCTTATAATACGATCCGCTGTGAGCTGATCAGAGCTGATGATGTTTGTGATGAAGTCTCGAAATGCAAATAAAGTTATAGTTCCCGAATGAGTCTTTCAATTGAATCTTTAAGAACAGATTTTGTTAATGTAGTTTGAGTGTGAAGAACTTACTTATACCATGTTGGAAGAAAGAGGAAAGGAGGCGCAAGTACTAGGCAGCAATCTAGTACCTTTTAATAGTTAACAAATCAGTCAGGAAGCAAACAAAACCATAGTACGGACGAAGAACAGACGGGTCTGGGTCGGTCTGGAATTCCTTAAATACCTGGCTTGCCAGGTGTGAGGGATTGGGCTGTGATGAATGGGTGCTGTGGAAGATATGGTTTATGAAATCCGGTGACCGCGACCGTGGCCATGCCTGGGGCTCGGTGGAGGCTGTGGACAACTTAAAAGGAAATGTGCAAAACATTCAGGTTTATTGTAAGAGTGCATAAAAACAAGTGGTGTTTTTTGCCTCGAAAGCAAACCTATTTAAAAGCAGGTAAGGGTGATAATTACTTCTGGCCCTTTTGGTGAAGTGGACAGTGTTTCAATCAGAACTGTGTTTGAAAGTAACACCATTTTTTTTTTCCTCCCAACAAGTTTCAATGATACACAAGAGAATAAAATAACAAGCCACTTCACCTTTTACAGAGTGTTTAATTGCTTTACTGTTCACAAATTGTCAAAGTAAAGGAACAGAGCTTTGTTTGGCATTTACAAAATAATCAACGATACTGAAGGAATACAAAATAAAGGTCCATGTCATGAATGAACAAATGAATGAATTTGCATGTCTAAATTACATTATTTGTTCAACAATTATTTTACGGTAGGGATGTTCTCTTAATGTCCTATTTACAAGTAAAAGTGGGAGAATGATGATGCCTGAAAAAAAGAGCAATTACTGATTCCCTAAAGAATGTTCCATTTGCTGCCTTGTTGGAGAACCTTTTTGTTGATTAAATGTTTGAGTGTGAAGAACCTTCTGAAAGTATAAAGAACTTTTAAGGATCTTAAAGAGGTCAAATTAGATAAAAAGACCATATTAGAATTTTACAATTGACTGGGCCCCAGGATCGGAAGATCATGGGTTTGAATCCCAGCCCAATAGGTTGCCCTGAGCTACCCGTGAGCAAGGTACCATGCACATCACTGCTCCCTAGGTCCCCCTGCTGCACAGGAGTATATGGGTGAAAAGTAGAGGTTTTGCCGTGTTTCACAATGATAAGAATAGTCACTTTCACTTCACTTTTTATATTAATCTGTGTTCAGCACAGTTGCACATCAGGCACAGTTTCAGATTTTTGAATAATGTGTGAAGCATAATAATAGTAATCATCATAATCATAAACAATAAACAATAATAATAAATGAAGAAGAAGAATGGCAAAGTAGAAATGCTATGAAGTTTATGTTTTAAGCTTATCATAATGAGCAATGATTTCCTAACCAAGGAGCAGAGTGATCACTGTTACAGCTGAATCAGTCTGATACTAAAGGTGTTTTGCTGTTTGGCCAAGAGGTTGTTAGATGTGATATTTAGTGTTTTCCTTCTGACAGCCACCTCAAAACCTTCCAAGGAGCATCCCAAAAGGTCAATAATGATGAGAAATGATGTGTAATATTGAGTGTACATAGGTCAAAGGCAATGCCACTAATAGGACCCATAAGTAGCATAGCTGCTTAGCTGCTTTGTGTTTGACCACAGGAAGTCCTTGAGTCTCTAGGGTTTTAAAAGTTTGCATTCTGTTGGGTTTTACTGGTCAGATGACAAGTTAAAGGGCAGGAAATAAAATATTTATCGTGGGAAGGGCAGACATTCAAACTTTTTATGACATTGATAAGTAGGAAGACATTCTGATTTGGCCCATTTTTTTAGCTTGTTTGACCTAAACAGTAAACAAGAACTATGTAGAGCCGACAGAATTCTCACAAAGTCATACAAAGTCACCAAAATCACACAGTGGTCGATAAACAAGAGTGGAACAGGAATAATAAGGTCGGGAATAATAAAGCTTGGTGATGCTTAGAAAAAAACTCTGGCTGCAGGAATAGGCTGGGGTGGAAACAGGAGATCTATAAAACATGTCAATGAGAGTGTGATGTCGGGAAATGAACAGGTGGTGGTGGTTAGTAGGCCGAGCTGATCACTAGTGGGATGCTGTGGATGAGATTGTTGTTGAGCATGATGCCCTTGTAAGCAAAGTTTAATGACATGCTGTTATGAAACAGAGATCATGATAGGTGCATTGTGGGACAGTTTGAAATGCAGAAGGCATATCCAATTAACTTCCCCTGAGCTGCTGATGCTTTTGGATGATTGTGGAGGACATTCCTCACAAACTGAAACGATGACAGCAGGTCAACAAGGATGTATTGATGTAATAGGATCAGGTAGTTTGGGGTTATCTCATTTGATGACTGATCTGAAGCAGAACGTGGTGTATTTGAAATAATCTAAACCTAAACATGTACGTTAGGCAGTCAGCTCTCTATGGTACATTAAAACACATTGTTTAAATTGTACTAGGTGGGAAATGGTCAGGAGTTATGTGCATAGGTTCAGACGAAGTTATTTGGTCCTCAGGGAAAACAAGTTCTTAATTGTTTGCTTTTCTCTTTTTGTATGTTTGTATGTTTGGTTCAAAGAGAACTACCCAAGAGTACATCCTGAATGTGACCAATAGAGAGAGAGTAACAGGCTTTCCCCATCTCTCTGGCCCTCCATCCTCTTCTTCTAACTCAAACCCATTCATCTTTCATTTGATCAAAACGAGGGTGGCGTTGGTCTAGTGGTAGGATACTTGCCTATGGACCTATGGCTCAAGAGGTCCCAGGTTCGAGTACCACCTCTGGCACTACCACCACTGGGTCCCTGAGCAAGACCCTTAACCCTGAGTTGCTCCAGGGGGGACTGTCCCTGTAATTAGGACATGGAAGTCACTCTGGATAAGAGTGTCTGATAAATAATGTAAAATAATTTTGTTCCGATGAAGAGATTGACTGTTCTGATTAATTAACAATGACCTCGTTATAGTAACATCCTTGAGTGGCACCACCAAACCGTCTGTTTGTGCAGAGCTTGCCCTGTGAGAAGGCAGAATCATTACAGGGTCAAAATTTTCAGGCTTGTGTTTTCACACTACAGAAATTTAGCAATAGCAAAGGCACATTATCACGTCCTTATCACTTCAAACATACATATTTAGGTATCTGCTAGTGTGTGTTAATTCAACATAAGAGCATCAGACCAAGAGGCAGTGAAGATTTTGACATGAACTTATTCATGTAAGATACATTTACAGCCACTCACTTATTATGTTGCATTGAATTAAGATACCACAATATCATATCAGTGAACTTCATAAAATTATTTCAGCCCTACTAGGTTTTAAGACTTTCTCAACACTTTAAATGTTACATTACTCCAATATTACATCAGGCTCCGTTTATTTCTGTTCTTAAATTTTCTCTCATTCTCTTTTGCCAATCCAAGTGTATTTTTGCCTTGTGGGCAAATTCAGGTTCACATTAGCAAAGATATGTTTTATAATAATTAGATGTCTACAGTGTGAAGTCTATGTCTCTGTGAAGTCTATGTCTCACACCTGAAAGCTTCACTTACACACAGTTCATGTGGGTTTTTGCACTCAGCAAGCATTCACCTCTTTTGCTTGTTAGGTTTGTGTACGAGTTTGCTCGAAGACACCGGAGCATTCCAGCAGGTTTGGTCCTCAACACCACCCAGAAGCACATGAGGATGGTAGAGAATTGCTGCAGCCCATCCACCTCTAAGACTTGCTTCTTCAAAGAGGTATGCTGAATGATCCATTAGCAACCATGCACAGCTTTATAGCATTTTAGGACGAAAGACATCGTAAGTACAAAAAAGTGCAATGGTTTGCTATTCAGTCTATAACAATAACACTTACAGCCACACAGATTTTTCCCAGAATACAAAGATGAGACTATTAGGATAATCCCACCCAATGTCCAAGACTCCATATTCTAATAGTGGGATACTACTGAATAATACAATGCTTTAATCTATCCTGACATTCCATAAAGAACCATCATCATCATCATTTTTATTATGGGTGCTATTATTATTGTAAGGTTAATTTTCCACATCTAGCAAAAAAGGGCAATGGACAAGCTTTCCAAGATTTCAAATATATTAGTTTTGGTTTTGTCAAGTCAGTAGGCATGTTTCCGTCAACTTTTTTGTGCACTTTGCAAGCAGCAAAATAAAAAATGCTGGCCAGCATCTCGCATCAGCAACTGCCTTGATTTAAATGATTAAAGCTGTTTTCCATAATGGCACCATTTCCTGCATCACTAATTCATGCCAGCACTGAATGAGGCAACATTTCTTTAAAAAAAAACCAAAAAAAAAAACCCACACCCTACTGTAATGTATTAGTTAAAAAACATGAGGGAAATCTGTCATGACAACAAATTATTAATCAAGCCTGGGTCAAAAAGGGGTTTCAAATTTAGGTTCTTGCATAATTTCACATAGTGACAACCATTCAGCTTATAACTGTCACACTAGATGGCGCTCTGCTCAGCTCTTGTGAGAGCACACCTGTGTGGCGTTGGGCTGACAGGTGTGCTTCATATGGGGTTGGCTTTAAAAGCCCCATTAAGTGAGAGCAGAGCGTCGGTCTTTATTAATCTGTACGTGTTGTGTAAGTTCATCTGTGTTTTGAGTTTCTGCTATTAAAGCAGTTACGCTCTTTAATGACCTCTCGAAACTATAATTTATATAATATGAAATATTAAATTTAACATTTTTACTTCAAATCTAAAAACACTTTAAATCAACCTCTGCCTTGTTCCACTGTTACACACAACCTTAATAGCTAGGCTATATGCGTAAATCAATAGATTAATCCATATTTTACACAAAACTATAGTATTGGTTAAAATATAATAAAAGGCTTTGAATTCAGTGTAAAATACATCGATGCAAATACATCTCTTCAGCATCTTGATTTAGTCCCTTCATCAATGGCGTAACGTCTCACATCATTCATGTACCATGTCTTTTTCAAAGAAGATGAAGCGTTCTGTGCCAGAGGGGATGAAAGATACTGACCTCATTTCTGAAAAGCAAAGGGGGCACAATTGGCTGAATTTGCAAAAACTACTGTTTCCGCAGATGGATTTCACTTCCCCTGTTTAATCTCTCTGTTTAACCTCAAGTTACTGCACTGCTAATGTGAACACTGTTTTCTATTTGTTTACAACACTTTTCCGATTGCTTTTCCAAGGAGCAAGATTATAACTACCTATAAAACACATATCATTACCAATTTATTACAAACAGTTATGGATGTACATCATGGGGCAGATAAGAAGTGCACAAAACCTGGCTCAGCACAGCTGGCTCTAGTTTAGGACTGATTTACTATGCCATTTAAATGGCAGCACACGCAATGTGGCTAATTAGAAAAGCAGAGGTGCCAGCAGGTCGATGCAGTTTTGCCAGATGTAGACTGAGGAAGACAAGCAGAAAAAAGAAATTCTCTTTAGAAGAGCTGAAAGTTCTGTTGGAGGAGGCGAGTCTCATCTGCTAAAAAGCAGTTCAGGGAGGAAATAAGTGCAATTATAATGAACTCATTTGCATCCCTTCTATTTAAATAAGGGAAAAAGTTTAACTGATAAACTGTTTTAGACATGTTTTAAATTTCAACAGTTTTTTAATATGCAAAGCCAATAAAGTGTTGGGCTCTGGAAAATAGATGGATACAGTGAATGAATCGAAAAGTACACCTGAATTGCCTCCGGCTCTGGTCTTAGCATGAATTTGATGTGGCATCTGTACTCCCATCCATCCGTCCATCCGTCCATCCATCCGTCCGTCCGTCCGTCCGTCCGTCCATCCATCTGTCCTTCAGTCCGTCCATCCATCCTTCCCAGTATTCGCAGCAAAAACCTTTCATTAACTATAAAGAATTTAATTACTTGGATGAATCAGACCTTCAGAAAAAAACATTTTCAAAATAATACATTGAAATAAATTAACAGTAAAGGAATGTTGTTTATTTTGAGTTAACATTTACAGTTGCCTACCTGTACATCCATTCATTTTCCAAAATGCAGAGCAGACAATAGACAATAGTTCAACTGAGCCGTGGCAGTTTTGTAAACATTCTCTAAGTATCCAGCTAATCCCATTAAAAACACACATTCATTAATATTATACATGAAAAAATCTGATTGGATACATTGTATAAATTTGAGCGGTACACCCCACACTACTGTACAGTCTAGTGCTTTCAGCCATTTTATACTAATGCCTACTGACATGTTTTAAAGACAATGCAAACAATATGCAATCTGCTAGTCAATGCTGATAAAGGGAGCAATTCAGCCAGAGTAGGAACTACATGAAGCGGGATAAATTGCTTAGTGTGCCCTGGGATCACATCGTATGCAGGCTCTCTAGGCATAGTAGGAAGCAGAGCTTATTCCACACTCTTCTAAGTTGATCCCTTTGCTATGTTCTGTACACTGACCAAATGATTATAGTTTTGTTGTGATGGATTTGATTGATTTTATTTAGATTTTATTCATTTATTCATATTATTTACTCGTATATCTGTATTCTCTATTTTGATGTCCTTCTCTCCTCTCCCTGCCACACAGCTAACCCCATGTACCACATTGTTGACACCATGGCCCTATTCCTGTAATTTAACTATTCCCTTATATAGTGACTTTAACAGCCACTTCTGAGGCCCATGCCCTTCCATCCCTGAACTCCTCTACCAGCTCAATGCCCTTTCACCCCTGTCACCCTAAATCCCTTCACTGTTACCATTCCCTCACGTCAAAGTCACCCTAAACCTACATATTACCAACTGCACCTCTATTTTCTCTGTTATTTTCTGAGTAACACTTTCTTAGCAAGTCATAAACACTCAAACAAGGTCATAGTCTTAGATTAGGCGGCTCCAGCGGAGGCCTTGGAGCTCCCGGGGGGAAAGATAAAAAGGCACATTCTGAACTGTGCAAGGTATGAGAGGATTTCGACAGAGAGAGAGAGAAACACTGAACGGTCTCTTGAACAACCTGTAAGAACTTCGTTACTCTTCAAAACCTCTTCGCCTCATCACTGACTCTTCGAACCTCGGTTCTCAATCGGAAAATCCAACAGTTGCCTCAAAAAGGAAGAATCAACTCTGTATTTTGTAGCAAGTTTTGTTTATTTAGTAACAGAGAGGATGACAGAGTTGATTATGATGGTATTTGGGAAATGATAATTGTGTAGAATTTAAATATAAACCCAGCTAGTGCTGCTGCTATATTTTACTCTACTGCTGCTGCTGCTGCTGCTGCTGCTGCTGCTGCTGCTGATGATGATGATGATGATGATGACACATAAAAATGGCTCAATACAGCTTTTTCTTTTTGCAGAGGTTTCAGCAGAAGAGCTCAACTACTTTCCTGAGATACCTCTCTAATGTTTGTAACAACCAAATGAGCCTGAAATCCTACCAAACTGGGTAAACGGCCCGCTTCAACATTCCTGCTGCTTTCACGTAGCAACCACCTTCAAACTGCTAAATATCTTATTCTTTTAGATGTTCCATCTATAAATAATGATGAAAGACATTTCAAATTATGTCCAGAACTCTCAATCTAAATCCCCTCTGGATCTCTACCTTACACCCTCAATATACAGAAACTGTTTTTCAGCACATTATTGTGTTCAGTGACAATGATTAGCATTAAAGACAACTTTAACCAGAATCTCTTGAGCTGAGATAAGGATCATCTTCACACCAGAAGATGATCATCTTCACATACATCTCCACAAGCTGTACGAATGGCTGCTGTAATTAATCTGAAATTTGCATCAGCATGTAAACACCACTGTTAAAAATGCTTAGGAATGACTCTTGTCTCATCATTTTAGACTTGCTTCATACTTTGGAAGTCTCCTATACATATCGTTCCAAGAGGCATCAGCCATTTCCAAGCAATTCCAGTCTGGGCTTTCAAAATGCTGTTTACAGGTCCCATCTAAATGCATCATTGAAGAGGTAAGGAGGAAAAGCTTAGGTGTGCACAATTACTCTCGCAGACATATTATGTCTCCTGTTCACTACTCTGCCTTTCAAGCAGCTGTGGTTTTTGGAAAGTTCTGCCACGCGGCCTCAGATATGCTTGGAGCTCACATTTCTTTCCCCAGCCTGCACTGAATGTCATTTCATTTCCTTTATGCAACCTAACTTAAGGCTATGACTGTGGAAAGAGCAAAGGTACTGTATTTTCATTTGCCAAAGTTTATTAAAATGTAGTCAGGCACAGCTTACTTATTAATAACAACACTTTGGTTGGAAGAACAGCTTAAATGAATCAAATCTGATTATTTTTTTGTTCCTTAACACTTGTCATTTTTAAGCCATAATTCAACAAAGACAAGAGGACTAATACAAAGTCAACAGAAAGAACTGCACAGTTAAATTAAAGAGGTGACATTATTGTCTGAGTCTGTTTTTGTTTCTATGCCCACAATGTCTTTATTATTATGGGAATTTTAAGCAGGTGTGCATGATGTGGAAAAAAAAATGAAATATTGTAATATTGTGCCCTCTACATCAAGGTAATCCTTAGAAATTCCCTCACAGGAACTGTGAGCTACTGTGATCATTTTTTTTCTGTTTCTGTATTGTATAGAAAGCTTTTCATCCAAATTTAATTTCCAAAACACAGCATTCCAGCAACAGTACAAGCCTGCCAATGAACAGCAGCTAAAAAAACTGCAAAGTGTAATTTACCACCCTTTTCGCTTTTGAATCCATCATGTGGCTCTGTCGCCATAGTAAACATGTTCGTGAGATTTTTTTCCTTTTATTTTGCACAAGTTTATCATTTACCAAAGCATTTTTTAATCTAAGGGTGGGAATTTTATGTTCCTGTTTGTCCGATTTTAATTTATGGGCTCTAGTGCAATTTTATCCTTAGAGATTTGAGTACAGCAATCTTAACAAAACCCACCAAAAGTAGACAAGAGGATTATAAATAGGGAAGCAATTTTTCTCAAACTGAGAAGTGCTGCATAATCAGATCAGTAGTAAAGAGACTGTGACTGTTTTTTTTTTTTTTTTTTTGCAAATGCAAAATTCTCAACTCAGATCAGTGATGGCAGAGTTCATTATACTGTTTACTCACAACAGAAGATCCAGACTGATTGTATTGGTCTGATCTTTGGCAGTTTACCAGCTTCCAAAAGGTCCTCTGCAAGGAATCAATATCTGGCACCATGTCTGAGGAATTCCGGCTGTGCTGCAGGAAGGATCCTCTAGACTCCCTCACCTGTGTGGACAACTTGAGAAGAGAGCCTCTGAAATCTCTGAACATGACTCACGTCCCATTGGCACAGCTCTGCGAGAATGATCAAGCAGAAAACATTGACAGGTGCTTAGTTTAACATCTATTTTATTCTGTAATTTACATCCCAAGAAGGAAAAGAACAGAGCGCTTTGCTTAGAAATGTATTATACAAATAAGCCGAAGTGGCCTAGTGGTTAGGGTCCCAGGAAGGTTCATGAATTCAAATCCCAGACCAGTAGGTTGCCCTGATGTACCCTTGAGCAAGGTACCTTCCCCACCACTGCTCCGCGGGCGCTTTAAATAGCTCCCCCCTGCTGCACGGTGTGTGGGAGTAAAACGCAGAGGATGAATTTTGTTGTGTCTCACTGTGTGCAGTGCTGTGTTTCTCAATGACAAGAATAGTCACTTTCACTTTTCACTATACCATTCCCATTGTAACATGACGATTTTTCTATTCACAAACTGAGACATTTCTTTTACACAAATGTCACCTTACATACCCCCCTTTCATATTCTATTAAAGGCATATTTTTTTAGCTCTTTATCCAAAAAAACAAGAACAGACTGTCAAAAATCCCAAACTGAGGTTAGATGATTTGCTCTGTTTTACTGTTGTAGAGCAAGCATTCCCAGTAAGGAATCCGCTGAATATGAAATTAAACCCGATAAGCATAAAGAATTTGTTCTGGTTTGAAACTGGAAAAACGGTGATCAATCCTCTACAAAAAGAAAGTTCAGCGCCCTCAATTTTAAACACTACCACATCTAAAAAGCTCTGGCTCAGTTGTATGTATTCCTTTTTGATTTCTTATGGATTTGAAAAATCCATAATTAATTCCACCTCTTCTTTGCATAGTGAAGCTTTGTTGCTGCTTCCAATTTACCACGTAACAGCAGGGGCTCATCATGATGTAAGCTGATACAAAGTCAGCCTGCTCCTCTCTTCTCCAATGATCACCAAACAGTGTTAAAATTTTGCCACTGGTCTCAGGCCTGGCACAAAGTATTTAGAGCAAATATGCTCAGCAGGCTATGATGTGCTGTGTGTACATGATAAAGCCTCTTGCGTGCATGGGTGGACAAGGAAGGAGGAGAGCATGCTGAGAGCCTGACAGGCTCACACAGAGGCCATGATTAATTCATCCCAGACTGTAATTAGATGGACCTCTCCACATGGCTTACCTTCTACAGAGGGAAGAGAGAAACAGCCTGAGCCCCTGCTTTTACCAATGTATTCTTTGAATCCTATGTTCTGCATAAGATGTAAAAAATTATGTAAGTTCTTTAAGTAGCACCAAGCACACTGATGTACTGCGTGGAGATTACACCTATAATTGGCCCTGTGTGTGGCCTCCTCTGTGGTCTTACAAACTGCTGCAGGATAAGCTGTAGTAAGGATATGGCTTTCCATTTACTTGACGTGATTTATTCCGGACAATATTTGGAGTTAACGACAAGAACATACTTTTTTAAAAAAACATTCTCCCTTTTTTTTTTGCTGGTCAACTGTACCCCCTACTGGCTGGTAGTCAAATCTATGCACTAGGAAGCTTACAGTTCTAGTATTTTTTTCTCCTTTGCTGCTTTAAGTGTGCACCCTCTCAACATGAAGAGCATGTAAACATCTAATTACCATAAAATCACTAGAGAAAGTCCAGTCATCTTAGTCATGCAGTGATGCTTTTATTGTCAGGATGCGCTAAGCAACTCTGCCGGTTTTATCACCTCCTGTCGATACAGGGCTCTTGAGACTTACATGCGATTCAGTTAAGATTAGTTTATCTAAGTGCCTCCAGTTAAAAGCCCTTTCCATCAGCGGATTATTTTTTACTAGAAAGAGCGACGGGCAGTGTTGAGATAATTAGTCTGATAATGAAAAATTGCACAGGAGCTTAGTTTAACTTTAGGCACATCCCATGTGTTTAGCTCTTGGTGTAGCCCAGGACAGAGCCACAGTACTTCAGGGACGCATGTATTCCATATACCTGCACCTGCTTGTCATATAAACAGGAAACAGCAGGATCAGCTGCGTGGAGCTGGTGTACAATGTGGGTCACCAGGAGCAAGATTTCAAGAGGTGCACCAGATCCCAAAAAAGATCTAAATACATAATGCTCACATAGACTCTCTTCTAGGATAATGAGAGTAACCTTATTTAACAGGTACTAGTTAATGTTTTCTTGCCAAAAAACAAAACAAAACAATGAATATAAAGTTTGCTCTGTGTGTGTTTATCCAGATATTTGTTTCAGATTGGAGTGCAGCAATCATCAGTCTCACTGCCGGTACTGACGACCATACAAGATCAGATAAAGAGCACGGTGGCAGCCTGTTGTTCAGCCACTGATGACACTGCAGCCTGTCTGAAGGGAAAGGTAGAATCAACCAGTGTGCCAGCACAGTGATGAATGACCTTATTTACGCCCGCCTTAAACAGATTTCCCCTCGGATCTCATTATGTCTTCGGTTCTAGATAGCAAGAACTGTTTGGTGATAGATCATGTGGGATGCCCATTTGCCCTCAGGTGCAGCACTTTAAAAGCACAAATCACAGCTTGATGCCTTTTCCTACTGAAAGAAATGCGAATTCATTAGCAGAATTGGAAATATGGCCGAATGAACTTTTGTTAATAAGCATCAGCTCACAGGTCTTCACCATCATTAGCTTTAATATTCGGTGTTGGCAGACCCTTAAATGTCAGAAAATCAAAGCTGGTCCCACTTACAGTTCATGCGCCTGGCCATTTTCAAAGCGTCTTCTGAGTTTTCTTCCTGCAATTATGACTTTAATAATAAAAATGTTTTTCAGACACAGTTTTCTTGCCATAGTATTTGCATCAGAGTGTGGGGGAAAATAAGATCGACCAATAACATCTTTTACTTCTCTTCCCCACAAACCCCTTTTATAATTGTGCAAATTTAAAAAACCTCGCTGATGCATTGATTTCTTTCGTATATCAAGTATGTCGTATATACGCTGAGCAAGCCCAAACCCCATATCCAAAGTTAAATTCTATTGTTAATTTTATTCTTTTGGTTACTTGAGAGTATCGAAAAAAGCAACACAAATCTATATGTCATTATTGATTATACTCTAAAAAAATTTAATGCATGTTTTTCATTCATCCAACTTTTATAATTTATTATTTTACTAAATACATTCATCAGCTATGATTTTAATCACAGCAACCTCTTATAGTCAGCTTATATTTTCATTCTGCTGAGCCTTCCAGCCCTGCTCTTCTAGGGAAGACTCTGATTTCAGCAGTAATAGGAGTAGGTTATTGTGCATGAAAGAGATGAGAGGATGACATGTCTAGTCATTGTGAACCCTTTGTCGCTTGCATCAAAAATAAATTATTTTATTGAATGTTAATTTAATTTTCCTTAGTTCCCAGAGCACATACGGCAAAAGGCGGAGAAGTAAATGATCACGGGGCAGTAAATGAACATGTGACCCATTAAAACAGACAGTTCAGCTCCTTGAGGTGAATCAATAGCCACTCCATCCTGAGCGCCATTGTATATGAGCATGTGAACCATCAAGCTTCCTTCTGTCACCTCTGAACTGTTTGTCAATCCTTATTACTCGCTTTTACCTTCGACTAAGACGGCGTTTTCATATGACATTTCTATTGTTGGCCTGTCGGATTTTTAGAGAATGATTTATTCTCTCGACATTATATTTTACAGGAGAGTAAACTGGAGAAGACAGAGGCTCTGCTCACCAAGATGAACTCCTTGTGCTCGCAGTACTTTAAGCTTGAGTTCCCCGCATTTAAAACAATGTAAGACCAGCTATGAATAGCGATCCTCAGACACATCAAAGTCGATTACCTTTCAGCTGTATGTCCCATGGTTCAGTGTGTAGGCAGCTACATTTAACCTCCCTGATATAAGCTTTCAGTTTTCCTGTTTGCCCAAAGTAGCAAATTTGTCTTCTAGGGATGAACAGGGGCCTTATGAAATGAGTAGGCTGTGATATTCTGTAAAATGTACTATCCAAGACCTCAGTAAAGCTACAGGGTCTATATATAGGTGAAACCCCAGTCCTTAGGGGGTCAAAGCACGACAGCCTTCAGTGTTCAGCCTCATTAAACACACCTGATTCGTTACAAATTAGCAAGATGCTCATGAAACAATTCAGAGCATTTAAATGAGGGAAAAACACATTTTTTGCAGTTCTGTGGGCCGGAAGGAACCAGGTTTGACATGCCTGATGTAGTCGGAGATGTGCTGCATCAGGGACATGCCCCATCATCCTGGGCTAATGTTGCTTTTCTTTTGCATATTCTCCAGCACAGCAAGTCAGCTGAGTTACCCAGGACTCTTAGTTAATTTGATTTAGTAAGGATGGGTTTAATGGGTAATTCAGCCTTTTGATTATCTTCTTCTTCTTCTTCTTCTTTCGGCTGCTCCCGTTTAGGGGTCGCCACAGTGGATCAACCGTCTCCATTTATTCCGGTCCTCTGCATCTTCCTCCTTCAAACCAACCACCTGCATGTCCTCTCTCACCATGTCCATAAACCTCCTCTTTGGTCTTCTTCTTTTCCTCTTTCCTGGCAGCTCCATCTTCAAAATCCTCCTCCCAGTATAATCCTCATCTCTCCTCTAAATTTGTCTCCAAAACGTCTAACCTGAGCTGTCCCTCTAATATATTCATTTCTAATCCTGTCCATCCTCATCACACCCAATGAAAATTTCAGCATCTTGAACTGTGAAACCTCCAGCTCCGTCTCCTGTCTTTTCAGCAGTGCCACAGTATCCAACCCATACTACGTATACATTCCAGCGAGAAGGTCCTGGGTTCAAGTCCCTGGTGGGATGGTCCGGATCCTTTCTGTGTGGACTTTGCATGTTTTCCCTGTTCCTCAGGGAGTTCCGGTTTCCTACCACTGTGCTCATGAGGTGGATTGGATTGTATGTGTGTGTGTGTGTGTGTGTGTGAGTGTGTGTGTGTCTGCCCTGTGATGGACTGGCAACCTGTCCAGGCTGTTCCCCTGCCTTTCACTCTGTATGAGCTGGGATAGGCTCCTGCACCCCCACGACCCCTGATTAGGACAAGCGGCTAAGAAAATTACTGAGTGAGAGAGTGTAAATTCCCCATGCAAAGAGCTGCAGCATATTGTTGCTAGAAATCGTGACTGGACAATCAATGGTAAGCAATGGAGATTAGTTTTGTAAACTGAGCAGAGGTTGTGTGTGGTCATATAAGTGGGGTCCACCCAAGATATTTTAACCAGCCAGCAATGAGCTAAGTATGATTTTTATCAATACAATAACAGTTCTGACCTCTGTCAGAGTAAAACATTTGGGAAAATCAATCTAAAACTAGGTGCTAGGTAGTATTTGTGCAAGTAAATATACTTTCCTTACTTACATCCAAAACCAAAAGGGTTTGCTCCCACATGTGTCCTTAAGAACTGAATTTTTCTACTTCTTATGCAATGAGAGTCAAAAACTTGATGCAAGTGTCTGATGATTTAGTTCATTTCAATTAAGCTGTCTTTTTGCAGCCTCAGAGCTCCAGAGCAAAACGAAAAGAGCAAATTCTAGGCACCAAACATGTCTTGACTAATCAGCTGCATTTGGGGAAAACTGTGCAAATGTTATCTTTTTGGTTAGCATTTCTGCAGGGAGGATGGAAGCAGCTCTGCATGAAAGACTCATGTGCTCTGCGCTTTTCTTTGTTTCAGGGTCCAGCAGGAGGTCCAGGGTGAAGGGACTGAGAGCCAAGCCCAAGCATGGGTGGATCTGTCCACCACCTGCTGCTCCCAGCACTCTCCTGCACAGCTGTGCCAAAGGCTGGTGAGCAAGTCGCCTCTCGTTCTGGAGTAGCCTCAAAGCGCCTGAGATTTCTGGCCTCAGCAGGCGGAGAGAAAGGAGCAGAGTTTATTTCCAAGCAAGGATAATTGAGAAAGGAAGGGGAGAGGGATTTTGGGGCACAAATTTGGAACAACTTCACCTTATGCTCGACAACTAAGTTACTGAGGCATTTCTCAGCACGATAATGGTCGGGCAGGGAGTAAATCCAACCCTAGACTACTCGGCAGAAAAGGATGTACTCCACTAGGAGTATCTAACCCAACCAATGTCTGAGAAACCTACCCTCTAAACTATCTTTGAAGTTTAGTTTAAAACTGAGCTTATTTCTGCTCTAAAAATGGCCTTGATGGAAATTTAACTTACAATGGACCACAATTTCCTTTTTGATTTGAACAATTACCTCATTTAGCAGACAGAGCAGACTTGCCAGACATATTCCTGATTTCAGGGACAGTCCCCCTAGACGTTAAGGGTTTTGCTCAGGAACCCGGCAGTGTTAGTGCTGCAGGTGGGATTCAAACCTATGACTTCTTGGCCCATAGACGAGTGTCCTACCACTAGACCACCACCTGGGCAGAAATACATGTGGACTTGATTCCTTTCCAGGATCAAATATTATATTGAGTCATTGAATTCCTCGTTAGTTCCTCAGCATTTTTTAAGAAATCAGGTAGATTTTCTATTTTAGGATGCTGAGTGGGTGCCTCTGTAGTTTAAAAAATAGAAGAGAAGGTAGGCTCTTTAAATGGTTCTTCACAAGTCACCTTACCCACTGCCTTGTTAAACTGAACCAGAATCGAATAAATGTCAGCCCTGCTCCAAAACCTCACTACGGCAGCTGATAGTTAGAGGGGCTGTGTATCTCCACGTCCATTCATTTGTATTTTTGTTGCCTTTCGCAGACAGAAGCATTCATTAAGCGCGAGGATGATGCTACAGCCTGAATGGTCAGCAGAGCCTTCAGATATCCTGAGTGTAATCAAACGAGAATCGGGGAAAGAAAGCACGTAATTACATTCCTCCTTAAACAGAAAATGTGCCTCTTATGAGCTCAATTGTTGACTCAGCCTCTAATTAAACTCCTACCAGTGACGTGCAATGGAAACGGTTGCTCTAAAAATAAAAGGCTTTTAATAATAAATGTTTTTCAGATTTATCTCTTCTTTCATAGAAATTTCATACGATACTTTTTAAAATCAAAATGGTTTGAATAGAATTCATTCAAATGTTTTTTAATGCTTAACCATAATTACATTTCATTTCTATGGCATTTTTATAGCAATTTAATTTATACAGCACTGAATTTGTCCCACAGCAGTTTTAAATGAAATGTGCAGTTGATTATTGATTAGTAAAGATCAAAGCAAAACATTAGAGCATAAGAAAAAATAGAGGTAGTTGTTTCCTGTAAGAATGATTGCTTGGACTATAAATAGCTCTTGATTTCTACTGTGAGTTGAAGGTTTACATTTCACATAGCCAGGGTGGCACAGTGGATAGTGCTGTTGAGAGAGTGAGTAAGCAGGATTGGAAGGTTGTGGATTTGAATGCCAGACTAGTAGGTTGCCCTGAGGAACCCTTGAGCAAGGTACTGTCCCCATCACTGCTCCCCAGGGCGGTTTAAATAGCTGCCCCCTGTTGCGCGGTGTGTGTATGGGTGAAAAGCAGAGGTTGAATTTTCTCGCTGTGCCATGTTTTACTTTCACTTAAAGGAAACCACTGGTTTATGGAGCAACAGACACAGAACTGGATGGACAGTAAAAAAAATAAAGTAAAAGTAAAACAATATGGCAATGTGGCATCAACGACCACCTCCACAGGGCAGGGGTGGAGGTATCACAGTCCACTGTTTGAAGAAGACTAGGAGAGACGAAATACAAATGCCATACCACCAGAGGCGAACCACTAGTGAGTGGAAAACAAAACAAAAAAAGCACAGAACAAAGTTTTATGGACCGATGAGACAAAGATTAGACTCTACCAAAATGATGCAAAGGCCAACGTGTGGAGAAAGAAACATAGTGCCCACGATTCACATCATGAAAGCTCATCTGTGAAGCACATTTGAAGGTAATGTCTAGGTTTGAGCTTGCATGACTGTTTTTGAAACAGGCTCAAAAATCTTTATCAGTGATGAAATTCCCAATAGCAGCAGCGGAATTCGTTATGAACTTAAATTTACAGAGAAATGCTTCCAGGCTATTTGGGTCTAACTTGTAGAGAATGATCCAAAACACTGTAAAGTTAACAGAGGATTTCAACAGGGGGAAAAAAAGAGAACATTTTGGAATAATTAATCAATCACCAGATCTTAACCCAATTGAACATGCATTTCATCTCCTGAAGAGGAGACTTAATAGGGAGCTGTGACAAAAGCCTGGAAAATCACAAGCAGCTAGAGACCAGCCAAGACAGTGGGTCACAGGCGTGATGCACTTTTTACAAACAGGGGATTTGGAACCACTGACATGAATTTACTTTGAACCTTTTGTACCGATGCCCTTGATCGCTTGAAAATCTGGTTAGGCAGATACAGATAAAGTGTTATTTTCTATGTAATTTAAATAACTAGATATAAATACCTGCAAACAAAAGTTACAAATCTGAATCTTATTCATCTTTTGACCTCAAATGATCCCCGAATGTCTTTAGTGCAGTGATTGCTTTTGAGCTAACTCCCATTCTGGAATATTCACTTTATTTTAGGTCCTTCTTGCTGTGTTTCAGGGCTTCTTTAACTGGATGCTTTAATGTACTAAAGTTTAGAGGCGATCAAGAGCAGCTGACTGATTTGAGTGGAAAGGAAGAGGACATTTACCAAAAAATATCTTAATACTCTAAACACTTCTAAATGTAGTGAGTAATTTACACAGGTTCAAACCCTTCAACATCATATTCCAGTTAGGTACCCACAGCAGAAAGCATAGGAATTATCCAAGTTTATACTGATATTAATGGCAGTAAAGTGAGCTAAGGCCAATGTAGGCTATTATACATTAAATATCATATGAATTCTATCTTTGAGACTAGTTTAACTGGGAATTTTGTTAAGTCAGCATATATATAAAATATATCACAGGTGTACCAAAATCTCTCAGCTTGCATTGTACGCGGCTAGAAATTTCAAATGTGTAAAAGAAAATTGTGCTGCTGACGTTTGAACACTAGATGGCACTGTCATATCATCTACACTGTAGAGTGTCACCCTGTTTTGTCAAGCTGATTTTTTTTTTCTCTGTAAATGCTTGTGAGCGCTTCTGAGTCCTTCTAAATCCATTATAGTGAAGTTATTAACAAAGACTTTCATTCGTTCTAACATCACAAATCCTCCACTGCATCTCAGCCTGGTCACAAAAAAACGGTACAGCTGCAATGCCATCAAACATGTCACACTTCTTTTTAGACTCTCACCTTTACATTAAAGGCACTAAAATATATATATCCTAACAGCATAATAAATTATATATGACTGTTATTATTACTTTTGCTGCAACGTCATGAGAATGCGGTCATCACCATTTCACGGTAATTCCAAAAAACTTAAAACAGAAAAAGAGAAAAATCAGACAAGGTAATAAATTCAGTTTATTTCTTAATATTCATTTCTTTTGAAAAATATAAATTCTAAAAGAATCACTTCACTGTGTTCTAAAAAGTCATAAAATTGTGGTTTAAAATGTCAGTTTTAAAACACCCTACTATTATTATAAGCGTCATGGTTTTAATTGACCTACAATTTATCCCACCATACCTCCAAAACATTCTTCAGTATTCCTTATCATTGCTCTATGCAACACCCAAAAAATATAAGTTACAAAAATCATCCATATACACTGTTAAAATAAGTCAATTTCTAAAAATCGGCTTGTGGTCATCTGTACAGAATCTGCTTTTTGGAAAAGAATAAAGTGGGGTAATTAAAATACTACAAGGGATGCAGACAGACTGAAAAGGCTGTAGGGCCACTCGTACAGGCATGAGTAGGACATGCAACCCTCATTTCAAAGAGGTTTCAGCCGCTTTTTGAAAAATATTTGTTGGTGATTCATGCCATGCCCATGACACAATAATGAATGTGTCGTTCTGGAGGAAACTACTTGTCATTAAAGCCTTGAGAGTAATTTATGAAGCAGGACAGTCACTCAGCTAGATGTCACACAATGAGGAAAAACGATTACTTAGGAAAACGACTGTGATCTACTTCAGTCCATTTCAAACAGGCCTATTATTGCAGTTCTTGGTTAAGTCACTTAGGTAGATAAAATGTGCAGGATAAGAAGGATCTATCTGGAAAAAGCAGGACAAAATTAAGGGCAGTGATAACCAGATCTGGTTGCAGAAATCTATGGCATGTATATATTTAAGTAAATTAATGCAACCATAGTGCAAAATCATTAAAAAAATATCTGAGCTGAATCTTAAGTTACTGATACAATAATCTGAACTTAAACTTACTTGATTTTCTTTTGGAAATGGATTAAAAAATACTTAATACTTATTTATAGTAAATATTGTTCTTGACTTGAATAACACATTTGATATTTTCAGTGTTTAGTTCAGGAGGTGCACTAAATTGACAGGATATTAACATTAAAATCCCATGCTGAGCAAATATAAAAATCATTTTTTTTCTGTCATTGTTTTTTACAGAATGCCTGCCAACTAAAATAAGAGGTAGAGCTACAAAACAAAACAAAAAAAAATATCAAAATATTTTCCTGCTACAGGAAAATGCAATTACAGTAATTCCTTATACAAAAAATGAAAAAGAAAATATCAGTTCAAAAAGAGATGTGCCTGGATGGAGGTTGGGAAGTGATCCCCACATGTGGTTAAAACACAACTGCCACATTTTCTGTTGATCAGAGGAACAGTGAATCTGCATACGAGTGAGGAATGATGATGGGTCAGCTAGCATTCTTAAGAAATAAGCGATGCAGAAGTGACAAGTGAGATTTCTTGTATGAAAAGAAGAACAGACCAAAAATGGCATTCACAAACACTTCATTTGTGAGTCTGGATGTTTCTTTCCTTCACATTGACAGAGAAAGCATCCATAAAGGAGAAGTCTTTTCAAGTCCCTTTAAAAAAATCACTTTAGCAAATGGCTGTCTACAGGATGTGAAAATTCGATCAAGTTTCCCTGATAAACTACTTACAATGATCGGTCATTATTTATGATGAGGAATGGCTGAAGGGGTGGATGGGAGCTCAACTATAATGTAGTCTCAGACCCTCGACTCTTCCAATAGTAACCGTCATTGTCGTCATCTGGGTCCATGTCTATTCTAATCTGAGGCACGTTTAATGGAAGTCTCTCTGGACTGTAAAAAAAAAAAAAAGAACAACAACAAATCAAATATGCTGACATCATTAGCCATTTTACTTCACCAAGATTACATGGTACACATATACTAAGTGGTTAAAATAATAATGTATTAGAAACACTTTCCATGTATTAACATACTCTGTACTGTATGATGCACAGGCTATAGGACATACACAGTGTACACAATCATTAGGCAAGTGAGTATTTTGACCAGATCATTATTTTTATGCATATATTCCAACTCCAAGCTGTATGAACTTGAATGCTGATTGAATTTAAGCAGATCAGGCAATGTGTATATGTGTAATGAGGGAGGGCGTGGCCTAAGGAGGTCACCACCTTATATCAAGACTTGTGTAATTATTAGGCAGCTTCTTTTCCTCCTCGGGCAAAATGGACCAATGAAGAGGTAGAACTGACTAAAAAAATGTCTGTAAATTATAAAAAGTCCTTCAGTGGGATGCAGCACTCTTGAAATTGCTGAGATATCAGGACATGATCATAGAACCATTAAACAGTTTGTTGAATACAGTCAACAGGGTGGCAAGGGTTGAAGAAAAAAGACGCAAAAAGGAACTGCCAAAGATTTGAGAAGAATCAAACGTGAAGCTACCAAGAACTCATGATCCTCCAGTGCTGTCACATTCCAGAACTGAACGTACCTGGAGCATCCAGAAGTACAAGGTGTTCAGTGCTCAGGTATAGCACTGAATAAGATCAAGATCAAGAAACTGACAGACTCCCTGAATGGAAGGCTTATGCCTGTTACTGAAAACAAGAATGGCTATTTTGGTCCGATTTTTTTTTGAATGTCAGAAACTATTTATTTATTTTCTTTATCAATCATTTATTTGTACATTTTGAGTTGGTTTTTTTTTAGATTGGAGATTTTTCGTTTTTCATTTAGTTGTGTAATTTTTCTGCACACTTATAGTTGCCTAATAATTGTGCATACACATGTATTCCCCTGAGAATGTTCACACTCACATTTCCTTCAGGTTTCCGGGATTATTAATGGATCGACTGATAGCACTGGATTTGTTCCTTATCAAAATGAATCCTTAATATTTACTTGCATAATAATTTTATAATGGCGCAGTGGTGGCCTAGTAGATAGGGGATTGGCCCCAGTGGGTTAGAATCCAAGACCAGTAGGTTGCCCTGAGGTATCCTTGAGCATGGTACTGTCCCTATCACTCCCCAGGTGCTTTCAATAGCTGTCCCCTGCTGCATGTGTGTGCATAAGTGTATGGGTAAAATGCAGAGGTCTAATTTGGTTGTGGCTCACTGTGTGATGTGGTGTGTTTCACAATAACAAGAATAGTCACTTTCAATTCAACTGTTTGCACAATGTGTTTTGCTTCATAATTTATCAGCCACCAATTTATCACTAGTTATTTTCTGACCACAACTCCTGCTGACCAGATATTACTTGGGCAACAGACCATTCCAGACACAGCGGTGTTGCTGACATGGTAGTGTACCAGTGTACCAGGCACAGCAGCATAGCTGTTTTAAGCTAATGTGCCCAAACGTATTCAGTTGAGCAGCACTGTGGTTTAAAAGCAACCACTGATGAAGGAATATAGGATATATTGTGCAGGAGCAGATTAGCTTCTTCTTGTGTGCCAACAAGGCACAGCTAAAAGGTAGTTGTTTCTAATAAAGTGGCCAGTGAATGTAGAGACATTATCTATGACAAAGACAAGCATCTGAACCTTGAGCCTGGATTATGATAAAGTATGCCTAAGCCCCATAATCAAATAAAAGCTTGTATATATCACCACCACCCTGAGATTTCTGGATCACAGGCAAATGGCCGATCCGCTAGAGTGCGGATCCATGCACTCTGCAGGCAACATTTTTTGAGAGCAGGTGCTGATATCAAACCATCTTGATAACATGCCAGGAAAGCAAGAAAAACAGTAAACTGCTCAGCAAAGACTGTCCAGACTGTTGGTGTGTGTGTTTGTGTGTGACCCTCAGTGCAACTAATCTGGGCTCTACCAAGGCACTGCTTAACCCATCTAAAATCCTCTGCTCATCTTCCACAGCAGCCTCCCTCCCTCCTCACCTGGATCAGGTTATCAGGAAGCCCTCTTGTTATTATTCACTACTGCTAAAGCCAAACGATAAATGAGCATGTACACAGACAAAGAAACGAACAGACGTACACACCCACACACGCTTGCATGCACATGCACACAAACAAACTCACTGACTGCGAACACCTTCTTAATCACCTTGACACTGGACTGTCCTGGTAGTAGTGCAGATTCTCAGCATGTAGTGTATCGTTCAAGAAATGAAGAGGTCTTTTCTCCTGAAAGGGTAAATAAAAAAGGCAGACACATTAATGGTCAGGAGTTAGCATAAGATTGGCCTCCTACCTCACTTTTTAGACATGCATCTCACACGTACATACCCTGCAGCAAATACACATTTAATACCACTCAAAATATTTGAAAATCTATTATTAGTAACGTTTTGTTATTCCCGAAATCCTTTAGTATTAAAGTATTAAACAATGCTGAATAAGTGGGGACAAAGTCATAGAGGCGAGATTGCGCTGATGGATATGTACGGAGGAGAGACAAGGAGTAATGCAAGAGGAAGAGGAAAGAAGAAGATGCAGAGGACAGGAAGAAATTAAAGCGAATGGTCCGCTGTGGCGATCCCTAACGGGAGCAGCCGGAAGAAAAAGAACTAATATGGAATAAGATAACTTAACTGAAAAGTTCAGAATACATTTTAACATTAAATTTATAATATATAAACCCATATGTTATTTTTATAAAACAATAGAAATGAATAACTTTTGAATGATATTCTACTTACTTACATCTATACTGTTTCTGGAATAACCAGTTCAAACCTAGAAATAGTGGCAGACCATATTTCAAATCATACTTACTAAACTAAATGAAGCACTGTTGCACAACTGCAGAGGTCCAGTGTCAGGCCAGTTTGATGCATTTTCCTGCTCAGACACACCTGATTCAAGTCACCTGTGAAATACCAGGTTCAGAGGGTGTGCTTGAGCAGGGGGACTACCAATCTGTGCTGGACACTGGCACTTAGGAACAGAGTTGTGCATCCTTGCAATAAAGTGTCCATGACACGATGCAAGTAAGTAAAGAAAACTCAAAGAAAAATATCCTGGCATTTCATGCATATCAGATCTCTTGATGCTCAGTATCACTTTACCACCAAGAGATCTTTAGTCATTTGTCTTTATTCCAAGACCTGCAGCAAATGGCACAAAATGCAGTAAAGTGCCAAAGATGAAGAAAAAACATGCAACTTACACAATAATTAAACAAAGAACTGAGGGTTACAGACAGAGTGTTATTAAGATGGTAAGATTCAGTTCACAGAGAAGCAAAGCGAATCTCTGATCAGAGGGGAAAAAAAAAAAAGTTAGTAATAGCATCCGCTGCAAGATGACAGAGCAAAACACAAAGTCATGCTGGAAGGTTAAAGAGGCCACAGGCTGGCTTTGGGACCCTGCTGGGGGGCCAGAGAGTGGAGGAGCTCTACTTCTACTCACTGTCAGAAGCCTTATCCCCTAAAAAGGGCTCCTGCTCCATCATGTCCAGAGGGATTTTAATGCTTGGAACATTCTCGTTGGACTGGTAGTCAGACTGCAGAAATGGAAAAGGGTTCTCTGAATACTTAGGATGGAGAGAAGCAGTGATGCAGCCTCACATCTGCAGGCTGCTATGGATCCATACCACACTCTGTTTGAATCATACATACATAGTGTGAATGTCTAGTGTACTGAATGTAGGCTTTAAGATTTAAGCAGGGTTTAGGAGTATTTTAAATAAAAGCCTATAGTGTCATTTTATCTAATAATCCCTAAAGAGAAATCACTGAAAGTTAAGATTATTTCTTTCTAGTCTTTACTTATTTTAGGTTGCCATATCATGTGAAATATGTCCCAACAGATAACTTTATGGGCTTCGTACAAGCTTTATTGATAAACTCCAAATGATCTGTCGAATAATCTTCAACTTAAAATCAACAAATGAAATAATAGAAATTATGATCTGTAGGTCATCCCACACTGAACGATTAAAATAAAATTTATAGACTCTGCATTCTCATTTGCTTTGATGTGATTTATGTTTATATATACAGTACTGTGCAAAAGTTTTAGGCAGGTGTGAAACAAAGAATGCTTTCAGAAATATAAATAATGATTTATTTCTTTTTATCAATTTACAAAATGCAACGTGAGCGAACAAAAGAAAAATCTAAATCAAATCAATATTTGGTGTTACTACCTTTGCTTTCAAACCAGCATCAGTTCTTCTAGGTACACTTGCACAAAGTCAGGGATTCTGTAGGATTATAGTCGGTGTATGATCAACCAGTTTTACCAAACAGGTGCTGATGTCTGATGTCACACAGAGGTTGAAACACAGTCATGTTTGGAACAACCGACCAGCCGAGTTCCTTCAAAAACTGTGTGCAAGTGTACCTAGAAGAATTGATGCTGTTTTCAAGGCAAAGGGTGGTCACACCAAATATTGATTTGATTTAGATTTCTCTTTTGTTCATTCACTGCATTTTGTTGATTGATGAAAATAAATGATTAACACTTCCATTTTTGAAAGCATTCTTTGTTTACAGCATTTTTTCCCACCTGCCTAAAGCTTTTGCACAGTACTGTACATATATATCCCGTCCCTTTAAGAAAGAAATGTGATCAGAAATAATAAGTTTTCTAAGACCATCTGGTGTCATAAACTACAAAGTAAGCTTTAAAATAAAGGGTACTGCATATACACTAAAAAGTGTCTTAGGATGGCCAGTGCGATAGGGAAACCTGTCCTCAGCAACCCTGAGTCATGGGTGAATAGTAGAGGGAAATGATGCAGTAGTGGGTTTTCAATAGGAATTGTCCTAATGGAAAGTGACAGTTGTGCTGGCTAATGCAGTATCCCCTAGTGCCTGGTGCTTCTCTCCAGAGCTGTGATGCTGTGCTACTGAATGAGAAGAGACAGAAAATCTACTGACATGACCTAGAGAATGCTTGGGCACTGCACTGTATCCTGCTGAAATGATATCATTTAACCAAGTACAACTTGCAGTGGCAATTATTTTACAACTTATACAGTGAATATAATAGCTAACACAAGTTAATGTTATAACATTTTAAATGATAAAAGATGTATATAAACCAAAAAAACAACCAGTGTCATAAGAACATTCATTTCAATCGGTTTAATTCTGTGTTAGGTAGGTGTGCTTTGGATACTCACATCATCCACATCACTGTCTAAGCTCCCTCTTTTCTTCTTCTTCTTTTTCTTCTCATCTTCCTTCTTCTTCTTGTCCTTCTCTGGGATGACATCATCCAAAAAGCTGAGCTCATGCTGAGAAAAGAGGTAGTCCATGGCCTTCCTCACAGCAACCAAAGCCAGGATCTGGTAAAATTAACAGACATTTAACATTAAAATATTTCCATTTTAACATGAGAAGGCTTTATTTTTTGTACGTTTCGTTTTGTTGATAAGAAGAGAAGCTGGCTGCAATCTCAGGGAGGACTAGAGTGTTCTTTATTCGTTTAAAAAAAAGGATTAACTGAATTTGCATATATCTAAACGATCATCTACAGAGGACTTTAGCAACTTTCGCAAGACAGCTGACCCACTTGTGAACTGCAAATTTTGGTAAAACAATTGCATAAACAAAACAAAATTAAGCATGATCTTAACCATGCGTCATTGATTCCCTTTTATAAATCATTTTAATCTAGTACTGGGCTTAATCTTTCTCTAGAAAATGAATCTCAAAGATTACTGACATTCTGGACCAGACAGCAAAAGCTGGGCTCAGTGAACTCACCATGACTGGGAAAATGATTGCTGCCACAGTGGACTTGAGAATCCAAAGCAGGGCCAAGCACAGCATCTGGATGAAGGTGAAGAGGTGGACCTTGCGTAGCGGCACGTGCCGCAAATATATCAGGTCTGGTTGGTGTTTGGCAGGCATGAGGAGGAGCTGCAAGCGGTCCATGAACTGAAAGAGACACACAGATGCATCATAAATGTGACGGTTCTGTGACGGTAGAAGGCACCCTGCTCTGATTGCGCACACCTGTACCCTGGGTGACAGGTGTGCCTCATCGGCGGTTGGCGCTATAAGCCCCAGTGAATCAGAGCAGGGCGCTGGTCATTCTGTGTGTTTACTTTTGTGTTTATTTGTGTTATCTATTACACGTTATTTTCAGTATGTTTAGTTTATTAGTTCTGTGCACGTTATCAATTAATATTAAAGTTCAGTACGAAGCTCTCAGCTCTGCATTGATGTCCTGCCCACGACAACCCATCGTTACAGAAATGACCAACAACCACAATTGGACATCGCAAGCGCTCCTTGGGATGTCTGCAAAGAACCACCGGACCTTCCAGGTGCTGGAGGCTGGGATTGTGGAGGTTGAGCGGTGCTTAGGGTGTTTTGCGACGTCCACTCCCCTCACAGGACCGGCCGAGGCTGTGCCAGTTCCAGCTCCAGCAACCAGGAGGGCGAGGCTGCGAAGCCAGCTTCCGCGTTAGCCCCTGGAGAAGTGGTCAGCACAAGAACGTGGGACTTCAAAGACATCCACCATCTTCATTGCGGACGAAGAGCCTGCAAAGTCGCCCATGTCGGCCCGGGTAGTCGGGATGTCCGTTCTCCCTAACTCTCTTCAAGTTAGGGAGAACGGACTTCTGCACAAGCCTGCCAGTGTAGGCAGGGTCTTCAGGGATGATGCCAAGCCCGCCTGAGGAGATAGGGCTTCAAGGACAAGGTCCAAGCCCGCCTGAGGAGATGGGGCTTCAGGGACGAGGTCCAAGTCGGCTGGAGGAGGTGGGGTTTCAGGGGCTGTGTCTAAGCCAGCCCACCGGCGAAGGGCGGCACTTCAGGGACTGTGTCCAAGCCAGACTGCTAGAGAGAAAGCAGGGCTTCAGGAACTACATCCAAGCCAGCCCGCCGGGGGAAAGGGCGGGGCTTCAGGTATTATGTCCAAGCCAGCCCGCCGGGGAAAAGGTTTCAGGGACTGCAGCCGAACCCGCCAGGAAGGCCGCGGTGACAGCTTTTTGTTGAATGCCTGTGTAACCTCTCCCCCTCTGGGGTCCTGCTTCAGATTAGGGGGTGGGGGTGTGATGGTTCTGGGGGTGGGTTCTGTGATGGTTCTGTGATGATAGAGGGCACCCTGCTCTGATTGTAAACACCTGTACCTTGGGTGACAGGTGTGCCTCATCGAGGGTTGGCATTATAGGCCCCAGTGAATCAGAGCAGGGCGCTGGTCATTCTGTGTGCTTACTTTTGTGTTTATTTAAGTTATCTTTTACATGTTATTTTCAGTATGTTTAGTTTATGAGTTCTGTGCACGCTATCAGTTATTAAAGTTCAGTAAGAAGCTCTCGGCTCTGCATTGATGTCCAGCCCACGACACCCCATCATTATAGTAAGAGTCACTCAGACAGCAGCCAGGAATAAGGATGTAGGAAAAGTGAATGTAGCTCAGGGCAGGTTGTCTCCCTAACTCACCTGGACTCCATTTAACGATGCAACGCCCATGTAGAGGAAGACTCCATAGAGAACAGGCATGGGAATAAACTGCACAGAACAATACAGTCATGTATTACTAATATTGAACAGTGTGAAATCCTTTTGCATATTAATAAGTGCTACTGTAAAGTAAAGCCACTACGATGGAATAGTTTTATACCTACTACATGAATATAATTAACTCATTATCAGTTTTTATTATTAATCATTGTTATTATTGAATGGTAGAGTCAGACATTGAAAATGAAGTTTGCAAGTATAAAAATCCTGTACAGAAAGAGACTGTAACTAATTATCTGACTCTGGTTCTCTGCACTATACAAAGTTATACATTACCTTAAGAATGGGAGACATAAAGACAGACAGTCCGGTGAGAAGGAACACACAGACACCAGTTACCCTCTGCTCTCTGTAAATAAAACAGTTTGTTATGGTACATCTAGCTAGTGATATTAATGAACCTGCTATCACAAAAGGATACAAGTCAGGATTGGATGCAACTGAAGTACTTCTGGTAAACTATGCACATGTCAATGATACAAACTGTAACATCCACAGCACTTCTGAGGGTGTATTTGTGCAGCTTACAGCTGCATCAATATAGCCTCCCTGATGTCTAACTAAATAAGCAGCTTTTTAAACACAACTGCCCCACTGTGCTGAACTCCAGTGTATCAGCAAATATGATCACCATTTTATCATCTCCACTCATAGTGCCCAGGGGCCACTATCAGACTGATGGACATTCATTGCACAAAGAGCATGCATAATTTACAACATCTGTGATTTGAATTTAATCCACATTCACCTCTGAGATAAGCATATCATTTTCCACTCAGACAGTGCCATCAAATTAAACCAACTTCTGTTTCTGAAAAGATTTTTGTTGGCTAAACTTACCTGACCCCCAAAAATTTTGGCTGCTCCCCAGGAGCTGAAGTCTCTGTCTCCATCTTCAAACTGTCTATGTGGGCGATTGAAATAACGGTAGCAGCTACATACCAGGGCAGGCCCATAAAGGAGCATACAGCCATTAGTACGGAAACCCAGAAGAGATCAAGATGGTAGCCAGCACCTTTCTATAAGATATAAATCAAAGAGATAGACTGTTTACATAGAAGAAAAGAAGAGGTGTGGTCTGCTGGTCATAAAAGATGTCTAACAATACACTGATTAATACCCCATCAAAGGGTTTGAGTCAACAGCTTGTGACTTTGCTTCATCTAAGCCAGGTATTTAATGAAAACAAAGGAGAATTTTAAACAAGCACAAAAACGAAACGGTAGCCCAGATCTAAGACTGTAATAGTGTAACCTAATTCATTTCCACAGGAGGTCTACAATTGCAACAAAATAGCTTTTAACAGCGAGTCTTTGAGGTATCAGAAGGAGGAGGGCATAGTGTTACAAGGCAAGAATCATGTTACATTCCCCAAAGAGAAATGAATGGATTGTTTGCGCCCGTTTCACAATCGGTTCCTTGTTAGGCTCTTCAGCGTCTGCTCACATTGGGAGAAACAAAGAGGCCAGTTGATGAGACTGCTGAATAAGCAGCACCAGATCGGCCTGAATGGAGGAAAGTTCTTCACAGTTCTGCATATGATTTCTGATATCGTCATATGCTTGGAGTATTCAAAACAAACCCATCATTTTTTCCTAAGACTGTAAGTGGTGCTCTCGCAGTGGAAGATCTACATCAGAACAACTGATCTAAATAAATTAAATCAAGCATACAAGTAAATATTGTTATGAAGCATGACTCTGTCCATGATTATCTGCAGCTCTGCATTTTTTGGCTTATCTGAGGTCTCAAACAAACCGTGTTAAACCATCAAGGTTAAAAGTTAAAAACCCAGTCATGCTTTCTCTACCTTAAGCTTGTGCTCCTTGCGATTGACGATTACAGCAGTGATCTGCTGGTCCATAAAAAGCAAGATAGTGACCAGCAGGGCGGGCAGAGCAGAGGCCAGATAAACCCACCAGGGGTTCCCTCCAAATGGTGGCACAAACCAGCCACGAAGAGGGCTTGTAGGCTACAGAAAGAAAGAGAAGAAAGAGGTTTGAAAGGTTAAAATGAATAAAAAACTTTCTATTGACCAAAACACCTGCTATAATGATGACATTAATTGCATGTGAAAAGTGGCAAACATATAATTAAATTCTAAAATGCATATCTCCTGGTCACAAGCAACCAATGGCCTTGTTTTTGCCCTTTACCTTGTCATAAACATTTCAGATTGTGTGACAAGCAAAAGATTATCTTGGACATTATATTGGACTGTTAGGTTTCTAAGGAACTGCTAGTTGTCAAAATATCTGTGTATCTGTGTAAGAAATAAAGGAATATTTTACGCCGTGCTTGACTTTAGATGTAGAAAAAGAAATAAGGTAGAAAAAATATTCTGAGGTAGATGCTTACTAATGCATATTGGAATAGATTTTGAGATTCACCTTGAATTCACTAGGCACTATGAGCTTTGGTGTGTCAACTCCCACAAGAGCATCAACACAGCAGAAAATCAGGATCGCCAAGATAATGGCAAAGTCACTGATGAGCTTTCTCACCTAGGGATAGAAGAAATTAAATTAAACAACTGAACAACTATACTTAATCTTTTATGGTAAGATCAACACAAACAGCATGCTGCACTTTCAGTTATTTTGCCTTCTATCAATGAACTTAAGTGACAACCTGGCAAAAGGGAATTCTTTCTGCACCGCTATTGGGGTGAATGCGAAAAGAGCTGTTCAATTGCTTACCGTGGTGGGAAAGAAGGGGCTCGTCTTGAATTTTTTCAGACACATAGAGCAGGTGTAGGTGCCAAAAAACAGAATAAAGGACATGAGGGTGATGTCGGGCACAAAGTCACAGGCCTTTCCCACCAACTCGCCACCATATTTTAGGCAATCCTTCTTTGTCAGTGACGACCAGGTAGCATTTAAAGGCTATCGGATAAAGAAAAAGAACAGACTGATTAAAATAAGAAAGCGCCTTCCGTGGCAATCAAAAGTTAAAACACAGTTTTATACAGAAATTTAACAGCAATTAAACATAAATTAGTTAAGTGTGAATACAAAACAGAGTCCAAAGGCTGAAAAGCCTATAATCAGCAAATGGCCTAGTATAATTTGGGCTAGATTCCCAGAAAGAAAGATGAAAAGTTGTCTCAGATAGTTGTGTATCAGCTTCTTTTGTTTTGACAGACAATCTTTTGTTTTTCAAGGAATGGCCAAAAAGCAAAAAAGTCTCTGGGACATTTGTGTCTCCTTCACTGTAACAGCAATGCTGTAACTGAGACTAAAATAAAAAAAATGAAGCTATGACTATGACTATGCTTTAAAATTCAACACGGAGCCTACAATCTACCCAAGATACTATATATGACATGATGTTGTGTAAGACCTTCCAATATCCTTGCGACAAATACTAGCGGTGCCAACTGATATCTTTGTACCTTATTACTGAAGGCTTTGTACCATATTACACAAGATCTGAGATTGCTTTCAGAGAGCCGGTGGTAAGGGTTGAGTTTGGGCATTACATTTCAGTAAGCTCTACTAAGGCATAAACTCAAAGAGCCCATTGTGACTTCTGCCACTTTCCAGTCGCCAAAGGATAACATGACAGAATTAAAGGTTTGTGGGCTAATAATGGTAAGAAGTGCATTCATGGACCAGATTATCCTACTTTTAGAAATGAGAAGTGCTGTCTGTAGACTCTAATTCCAGGGACAGGACCCAAATACATTATTTGCAATCCTGACTTACACTTCAAAACAATCATGCCTGGTGGAAAAAGAAAGAACTTACTAGATCGGTGTAGTTGTAGAACCAAGTGGTTGTTCCATCCACTGGATCACTGTATACATCTGACCCATTCACTGAAACACAAAAACCCCAGAAAAGAACATTGATTATCTCTTTAGAAATGTCCTGATCATTTTAATTTGCACGTGGTTAGACTAGTTACAGTCAAGAGATGTGCGATGAATTACAATTTGAGCCACAGTGACACTTCAATTTTGGTTTCAGGAAATATTCAAGAAATGTGGGATTAGGATACCACTGGTGTCAAGAAAAATCATATTTAAGCTGCTCCAACCTTTCTCTTTCTCTCTCTATTTCCTAGCAGTGTCAAGCTTAGCTCTCACTTCCTTCTGCGGGTGATCCTATGCAGCTATTGCATCTTAGTACCTAATGCAAACCTTTCTTTTGCATTAATCTTGAAAGAGTGTAGTATTTTTGTCTCTTCATAACTAGGACTCATTTCCATCCAGCTGTTGTTTCTCCCTGTGGCCATCTAGGGTGTCTTAAAAAGAGGGGAAGCCAGGGGAAGGGTAAGTAGTGCCACTTCAGAGAAAAGCAGTAGGCGGTGGATATAGATGCTGTTCACCCACAGGCCCACATACTGGGGCGGCAACCCTGTCACCTCCGTTTCACCATAAGCATATTCCTTCATCCCTGCTGAGAGCATTCACACAAATCTTTCACTCACTCATCATTTTGCCTAACACAACAAATACAAGGTGTCAGCTGCTGGATATGAGGCACAGATGGCTGTTGATAGCACTGACAACACATCCATAAAGAATGCTGTTATAGGGAATAGATTTTACAGTTGCAGATGGAACAAAATGGTTTCATTGTCCCCAAGAGAGACCTCAGTACCTCTTCTGATCAGTTTAAAAGTCGCAACAAACAGTCTTGAGAATAACTGAGATGAGTCCAAGTCCAACTCAGTCTTCTCCCCAAAATATCCAGGCACCTACAGAAAACAATGCTAAAGAGTAGATGCTAGAAGAACACTTCTATAGTTATGCGAGACATATATCTGTACTGAACACAGAAATAAGATATAGTGTGTTGCATGAGAAACTGCCACGTAAAATAAACAAACAAAAAAAAAAAACATCTGCAGAAAAAAACTATTAAATGCAATCGTTCCTTCCTTACCCTTTTCAGCTGTTTAGAAAAGAAATTAAAACGGCTGCAGTAATGGTTATTTCTGCTAGACTGTCTAAGGGTTTTACATTAGGGAACATTTTTACACTGGAGTACCTCCTGCCCTGAACATTTTTGTTTTTCCCTGTTGTTACATCTTGGTAATTTAGTTTATTTGGAGCAAGTGTGGAGTTGAGAAATCTATGGAAGGCATATTCAAGGACAAAATTTGCAAGCACCAAGCTGGCACATATAGATTCAAGCCACTTGCTTGTCTTCGCAACCAAAGGGAAGAAGGTCATCTAGTGCTAAATCAAGCTTGCTTCAGTAAGTAAGCACTGTAATATGCATCAGTTCACTGAAAAATTGACCGGACATTTTGCTGTTCCTACTGCTTGGTCAGCAGCGCCTATTACTTCTTGCACCTGGCGTATGCTGAAGGTAGCATATCTGACCACTCTAAGAAGAAATCTTAATACTAATATAACCAATGAAGCCTAACTAACTCAGCATAAAACAACAGTGAAAAAAAATGTGAATAGATTAAAAGGCTCAGACAGAACTGAGGTGCTCAAGGATCTCTTAAAACTGAACTGATTCAGCAAGAAAACATATGCAAGTACTGGTTCCTACCTAAAGTGGGTGCCATGCACATACAGTCGTACTGCGTGACATAGTCAACCTTGAAGTCAGAATTGATGGGATAGTGGTGGGCCAGCTTTATCATCTTCTTGAAAGAGTCATAGATGAAGATGAAGCTGATCAGTGAGGAGAAACCTTCTTCTGTGAAGCGAGTGAAGTACTGCACCAAAAAGCTTGCATCGGTGGCCACCAGGACAAGGCAGAAGAATGCAGACCACAGGCCAATCCACAACCGAAACTCCAAGTAATCAAACTGGTTGTCCCTGCAGGAACCAAATTTGTTTTTAGTGAATTCGGAGAAGCATGTTCTTAGGCTCTCTGAGCCATCTATTCCAATATTAAAATAAAAATAACCACACAAAATACATTCCCCTTTCAAAAGTATTGGAACAGCAAGGGCAATCCATTGGTTTTCCTATGTAATGAAGACATTATACATTGGGGTTGTTCATGCTGTCACTGATACTGTCACTACTAACAACTGTTGTTTTCCTTCCAACCACTGGTTTCCTTCCTTTTGGAGGATATTCCAGTAGTTTTACTGGCAATGCCCACTGTTTGTGAAAGGCTTCTAATGGATTTGTACTCTTTTCTCAGATTCAAAATGAAATATTTGACCCCACATTCAGCTCTCTGGTGTTCATATTGTATTTTGTTTTTGGTTTTTCAACAACAAATATATTCTTCATTGGTGCAGTCCACAAATTCTGAAAGCAGATATTAAGAGCAATTTGTAGTCTTAACAACAATTATATCAGCACGCACCAGTGTAGCAGCATGACTACACAAAGTGTGAGTGAGTGTTAATATATGAAAGAGGCTATGCAATATGAAATTTTTTAAATCAATTAGCATATATTGATTTAAAAACCAGGGGAAAAAAGCTCATTCCATATTCATTGTTTAATTGTCCTAATGAAGAAAAAAAAAACTATTAAACAAACAAGAAAAGATTGGCTTTGCTGTTCCAGAGGTGACTGCATTTAAACACCATGCAATATTGTGAATTACTACGAATCAAACAATCTTATAAAATCACCGTCAATAAATGATAGTATATATGGGACGGAAATTACAGTGTAGTGTGATAATATAGTGCATACTTTAGCACGGGAGAGCCTAGTAAAATGTCATGCTTATTATTAATACATTCTATTGCTATTAATACCTGATATGAGGTAAATATAAGAGGACACAAATATACTGTTTACAGATACAGACTTTCACGTATTCCTGGTTAAATGTCTGAAGAAAATACAAAACCTGCTGAAGTTGAAGAGAAGCCTTTCAAAGACCAGCACAGGTCCTGTGCTGCTGAGAATGGTAAGGGGCTGTCCAGCTAGGAGGCAGAAAACAACTCCAGAGACAGCTGTGCCCAGAAAGCTCTCTAGTACACCCTTCAGAAACACAGTTATTGAGACAGAAGAATTTTGGTTACTAAAAGTATTGCAAGAGAGTGGAATATGATATTATGTGTTACAAGAGTGCCAGAAAATGATAACGTCTCTGTCCTAACATAAGGCCAGACAAGTCCGAGCCTACTTGTGGAGAACAGGGTAAACAATAATTCACCTGACCATATCACTATTTTCCAGATCTCTGCATACCAGTGTCTATGGTTTTTACACCACCAAACTATCTAATGTGCACTAGACACAGTTCGATGTCCTGCACCAACATTCTCCATCACCAAATGAACAGCTGCTTGTTGCCCTTTCCGTTTAAATGTGGCACTAACTGCACAAGCATCGCGCTCATTGAGTACTAATTACTTATCTCAAGTCACCTATTCAACTTTATCATAATTTGTCTGCATAAATCACAATTCCACCCCAGCCCAACAATGACATAATATTATGCAAATGCTTTTTTTGTATCTACCTGCATGTTTTCGGTCGCATCCCCAAGCAGTCCACCAAATGTGATGGCGTTTGTGACTGTTCCTAAATAGATGAACAGAATGGCAGACAAAGACTGGATGTGCAGTGCATCATAGAAATCACTGGCAAAAAATGGGGCTTTCCTTTTGATGTCAAGTATAAGGCCTCCGCAGAATCTGTAAAAAACAATTTAAAACAATTAGTTTTCACACAGTAGACTACAGGCTATCCTGGTAAAAAGAAAAATGAATTCAAGATTAAAGATATCCAAGTCCTTTATTATAATTGCATAATCAAAATAAGTGGCACGGAAATGCTATCAAATACAGACTTCAAGTTAACGTCATGTTTTATGACATTATTCATAAGATAACAGTGTTTGCGTAGTAAACAGTGCACATGCAGATATTAGTATTTAGTATGGTTAAGCATTTGGTTTTGGTTTAAGAAATAAATCACAGTGAACTGCTCTACACTGATGCTCCATGTGGATAGTAATGCTCACAAATTATAGCATATTAAAAATGCAATCAAAGCTATAGAGACCTTTCAGCATCCTGCTCACCAGTTCGTCCTATTTTTGTGAGCTGAAATCTTATCAACTACAGTACTGTGCAAATGTTTTAGGCAGGTGCGGAAAAAAATGCTGTAAACAAAGAATGCTTTCAAAAACGGAAGTGTTAATCATTTATTTTCATCAATCAACAAAATGCAGAGAATGAACAAAAGAGAAATCTAAATCAAATCAATATTTGGTGTGACTACCCTTTGCCTTCAAAACAGCATCAATTCTTCTAGGTACACTTGCACACAGTTTTTGAAGGAGCTCGGCTGGTAGGTTGTTCCAAACATGACTGTGTTTCAACCTCCGTGTGACATTGATGATCATCGGTACCTGTTTGGTAAAATTGGTTGATCATACACGGACTATAATCCTACAAAATCCCTGACTTTGTGCAAGTGTACCTAGAAGAATTGATGCTGGTTTGAAGGCAAAAGGTAGTAATACCAAATATTGATTTGATTTAGATTTTTCTTTTGTTTGCTCACTTTGCATTTTGTAAATTGATAAAAATAAACAATCATTATTTCTATTTCTGAAAGCATTCTTTGTTTACAGCATTTTTTCACACCTGCCTAAAACCTTTGCACAGTACTGTATGTTTATACGTCTTAAATGATACTTGCACCCTTTGAGCTAATACTTTTAGAGCCACTGACCTAAGGAGGGAAATAAAATAGAATGGATAAACTATGCGCACTTAGGGACTCACCTCCCTGTCTTTTTCAGCTCCTCTCCTACTGCATGTCCCCCGCCTCCGTGTCCCCCATCATGAGGTGTGTCCCCGTTCATCTGCATGTTTTCCCCTCCAGCATACATGTTCTTCCTGCATAGCAGACATAAAAAATGCAATGAGTGGAGAGTAGGACAGCCAATAGAAACAGTGTGATCGTTGATTGCACAAAATCAAATGAATTAGCTTCTTATGCAGACTACTGCAAACCAGTGAGTTATACGGAAAATACTTTTCATATCACACTTTGAAGAGTCTTACAGCAGAGATACTGAGAAAATTTGTTCTAGCACTGCTTGCTCTGCATAATTAAAAGATTATAAACCATTACATGTAAATCCTTTTTCAAACACTACTTAAAATAAAATGAAGCCTTGTTTTCTTTCCATCACTTGTCAATCACTGTCAGTATCCAACATCTCCTCATTTTGAAAACAAAAAACAGGGAATAGATCTTGCACTCTAAAAGTTCGAAGGGCACCCCCTCTGTTGCAGTCCTGAACCACACAAATTAAAGTCTTGCGACAATGCAGTTTTACAGCCCCCAAAAAAGATCTGTAGACTGCTTAGAGAATCCCACTAACATTTTTAGCTGCCTAAAGTAAAAAAGTAAAACAGAACATTTGCTTTCCTGGTTACACTGTCTCACTTGTCTGTACAATGCAGACAATTCATTTTAATTCACTATCCAGAAAATCAGGAGTCTGATCGTTCCCCTTCTCTAATACACTTACTAAATGCTCTGTAATAAAACTTAAAGTTGGTCAGTGCTAGCAATATTCACAATTTGCCTAGAAACTCATGATGTGACATTATTTAAGACGATAACAATGAACACGGTCATGCTGCCCAGGCTTGAACGCATGTAAAAATTCTAATTATTAATTCTAAATATTCCCAGCAGCAACCACAGAGCTCTTTAAACACAAAGCTACAAACTTAAAAAAATACTCAGATTTTTCAGAATTCAAATCTAGTCACCCCAAATAAAAAAAAAATCGACACTGAAGAAGGTAATTCTTTATCACTGGTGTCGATACTACTTCAATGGCAGTAGTATTAAGCCTTGTGCAGTGGCAAAGTGCCCACGGTGTAGCAGATTGGCCAACAGACTGAGACGACAGCCTCCTGTCCCTTAACTAGAAGCCAAAAAGATACGACAGGGCTCATCTCATTAACTGTTACCTTGCTCTGTCTCGTCTCTAGTTGTCTTTCTTTGCATGGCATTTACGGTCTTAACGGGATCTAATGAACAGATTCTGAAACTTTTTCATATTCAGCATATGCAGGTTAAAAGAGATTTCGCAGATTTTTCACTGGTTTACTTATTTTCTCTTTTCTGAGTTGAATAAAAGAGAGTTCTTCAAGCCTTTCTTTCTTGCTAAAGGCTGCATGTGAAAATCCAGCAGGAAGGATTAAGCTTATATTAACGTAACGAGCAGTTAGGCTTAACTGTGGGGATTGTGTAAATGAATGAAAACACAGGTCAGCTCCACTTTCCAGTACATGACAATTTTACACTAAAATGAAATCTTTGTACCAACCTTTTATCAGAAGACGGAAGTGACTTTGGAGGTTCAATCCTGATAGCAGGGTCCCACTCACCAGGAGGCAGGACAATGACCTCATCCAAGAACTCATCAATGCCAGCAAGGAGGTCTTGTCTGTCCTTGGCTTTGTATGCAATGTCATGAAAGACCTTCGTGCAGAGGTGATTAGGTAATGCTGATTAGTTAGAGACATTTTAAGGCACATCATATCTAAAAGGAAGGCTGGTGATAGTACAACAGTAAGGGCTTACTAAGTTTGTGATCTCCTCACAAATAAACATAGTATACTTTACCTCATCGGACATAAGGGTGGCAATTGCTCTACCAATTTCATGATATGACTTTGCTTTGCCTTTTGGCCCAAGGAGAATGAACAGGAACCTGTATGGAAGATTTCAGCATGTTTTAATGTACATCTCACAGGAAGATAATTCACCCTCCAGACATTTACTCATCTAAAGCATTTGCTCTACCAAAGTCATCCAAGGCATTTAAAATAAAAAAAAACAACTTATATAATGTTACATGAAATATAAATGTCATCTTAAAACTATCATAGCTGACATTTTTGCAATTTATAAATTTTTCAGTAATGATACTGGTTGTACCTGGTTGGAACTGGCACTTCTGTCAGTGCTCCCAACATGACGGCCTGCTGCAGCCTTACAAAGGCCACAAAAGGACTGTCCAGGAAGTCTACCTCACCAACCAGCACATTGGATGCTTCTGCATCTCTTGGCAGTTTCTTCATAAACTTGTTCTTCAGCTAGACTCACACAAAAAAATAAAATAAAATAACGGTTTAATGAAACCAGTTAGGACACAGCAAAGGATGGACAAAAAGAAGATAATCAGGTATTCATTGACTCCTTGGAAATCTTTCTGTGGTTTACATGCTATTAATGTGATACAGGGAACAACTACAACTGTCCATGTGATTGAAATTATGGAGACAGGTGCTTGTACATGCTGCTGCAAGTCAGCAAGTGCCTTCTATGAGTCTGGAATACCTTTGCTTTCTTTTCCCAGAAACCAATGGCAACCTGGACAGTTCTACTAAATTAAGACTTTCTGGTGGAGTAATTCTGCCACTGCTGATGAAACACTGAAGGTCAGCCTCAAAGCTAATTTCTTTAGAAGACTGAACACATAGCCTTTAAGTCTGTGCCAAATATTAAATTTATAGATCAAGGATAATTAGCAACCCTCCCTTCTTACCATAAACTACTAAAAGACAGCTAATCTTAAATCACAGCTTCAAAGGTCATAATCACTTTTGTGAGATGGAATTACAGCACTATAAACTTTATAGTTTTTTTAAGGTACATCAAAACAATCAATGAATTTCTGTGAGTGGAACTGTTGATCATTTGGTAAAAAACAGAAAAATAAATGAATAAAATTCTGCATCCACTTGCTTGCAAAAGGACTCAATTAGTAAATGATATTCATAAAACTAGTGCAAGTACAATTAAGAGTGCATAAAAAAAGGGCTATAAATGTCATATTATGCTGATATGGGCACTACAGGGTTACTCATTGATGAAAGAGCACTTCACCCTAAAGCACACGAGGACATTCTGATTAAGGACACTAGGTGCACTCGTTTCTTATGCACAGAGAGGCAGACTGTGATTTTCCTTTAGCAGGTGTAGCAATAAAGGACTTTGATACACAGTATTAGTAAGTAATGGCCTTTGATACAACTCAAAAGACTTTCGTACAAGCATTAGTAGGCAACGGCCTAACATAACGTGTATAATATGAAACCTCGCTCTGGTGAACATATATGTCTAAAGATTAGAGTGATACCGTGTATTTAGCTTCATAATGCAAAATATACCGACTTATGATCTGACAATGTCTCAGACAGGTACTGACACATGGAAAGCTGAGTGGTCTCTATCCTTCGAACCCTACCTTAGGATCTATTTTATTCATCTAGTTGCTGATTTGTTAATCTAGTCAGTGGCTCTTACATTAAACATGTAAGCATTCTCACTGTTCAATACCAGATAAAGCTGTCTGTTTAAACAAGACTCTCCTGGGATCTGAGAATGAGAGCATGACATCTGGATTCAGCCGAGGGTAGCATGACAGGCCATCAGGCCTCTTAAAGATGATTTTCCACTACTACGTACAATGTGCCTTTTGCCAATCCATGTTTACAATCCCAATTTGTCTGCTTTTCTGGCGCACATAAAGCCCTCAACCAGCAAAAAACCCAACAAAAAATAGATCTAAACAGATTATCATCTATGAGGCTGTCAGCAGCTGGGAGTCCCAACGACATCAGCAGTTTAGGGCACTTCATGAGGAACACATACATACATAGCACTTTCACAAAACTACCAGCACAGAAGCTCTAGGCTTGGATAAACGGTAAGCCCACATGGCCACATTTCATGGCAAAAAAAGCCATTTTCTCCACTTCTACTGTTTTGTTAATAGTTCCTATGCCAAATCAACTACATCTCCCCACTATATTCCCCCAGCAAAATGTTCAGCATTTCCTGTTGACACTGTAGGGCGGTAGTGCTTATCAGCTCAGAGTATGTCCTTGTATACTGCTTTGCGGTTTCTTTTGTTTATGTCTGTGATGCATTTAACATCAAATTTTCCTGGTGGGTAAACAGTGAGGAACATAGCAAATGCCAATGACCCTTTATCTGCTTGTCAGAAGTGATAAATGATCAATGCGGAGATTGCATGTGTGCAAAGAATAACAGAGGTAGATAATGGAAGGAACAACAGAACAAAACTTAGACTGATACAGAAAAGGCCACTGTTCTTTGGACTTGGCAATGACCAATAAATAAATAAAGTGAACTGAATAACAGTGGCTGACTAACATGTCAAGGATAGCTACTGAGTAAAGCCTACTAAATATAACATTTCATCATTTTAGCACATCACTAATCCTAGTCCAACTCTGATCTGGGATTTTCATGCAAAATCAATGTCTGTTCACCTAAACTTGGTAAAGCAGGGCATTTTGAAATTGTACATACCTGATCTTTCTCTGGTTTGTCTGAGATATCATTCATGCTACTTGATGTCAGGTTCCGATGTGCAGTGGTGGGGCTACCTGAGAAAAATGAGTAGTCACAATATGGTGAACCCATTCTTCTCAGCTCTTCTCAGTTCTCTCAGCCAAAGCAATTAAAAAGAGCTCAGCATGAAGAAGAGACAGTGGCTCATTCCACTCTGCATGCATAGTATAAGCAAAGTCCAGAAAGCATATTTCAAACAGTACAGAAAGGTAAACCTCATAAGTTACTGCTTAGCAATAAATATGGAAATAAATAAAATGTGAAAAAAAACATAATTGATAAAAATTTAGCATATTCTAAATTGGAATACTGAAAGTCAATCTGACTGGCCAGGAGGACAATAATAAAGTAAGCTAACTGAACCTAACACTTGTGCTATGGGCTGCAAACACCAGGGGATAAACAACATCAAAAGCAAAGGCAGAGTGTTCCTGGTGTCACTGTGGTACATTAAACACCTTTTTAATGCACAGAGAGTTTCCAATACTTGCAAACACAAGTGAAATTCCAATAATGGCAAGGGTGTCAGTTTGATGCATACAAATAAACAACGCTGGTGGAAGTCACTTTAAAAGCCATAAAATAAATGGGAACTGTAATAGAGCATTTCTTTTAAATGATTATTGTATCAGTGGCCAACAGTATAGATTGTTCTATTTCAGTCTTCAAAGCTATGCAAATTTTTGTTTGTAATAAGGTGAAGCTCAGTGATGGAATAAAAAGACCTTCAAAAAAAATCCTACAGGGTTAAAGATCATAAAGATGGCATAATTTTGATTCGCTTTATGACAAACAGCATTTGTTTCTCTGACCATTTGGCAGCCAAAACACACACTGATCAGCCACAACATTAAAATCACTGACCGCTGAGGTTAAAAAGTGGCCCAAGGAAAAAAACAGGTGAACCAGCAACAGAATAATGGACCCTAAGGCTCAGTGATCCAGGTGTGGATAGTAGTAGAATTACTGTAGCAACTGCTGAAAAGTTCATGCCAGCTATAACTGGTGTTCTGCTAAGAACATTGGCTGTAATGTTGATGTAACTTTGACAAGTATCACCTACTTGAACACTAGCGCAGACCAAGTAAACCCCTACATGGCAACAATATTCCGTTATGGCATTAATGTCTATCAGCAGTATACTGCAGTATAACTATGAGGATTGGTTTGAAAAACAAGTCAAAGAACTCGGATGTAGACTTGGCCTCCAAATTCCCCATACGTTCCCAAACTTTCTGCTAGAATCTGCAGGATGTGCTGGAAAAATCTGATCACAAAAAAACAAAAAAAAACAAAACAAAACAGTATGTGGATAGCAAATACCTAATGGTTGAAGAGGATTTTCAACAGGGTTTCAACAGCCTGGACTCTGAGGAAAAATGTGGGCCAATTGCTGAAGTCACTACCAGTATAAATAAAAGGGTTAAATCCTGAGGATTCAGTGCTCCCTGTTCTCAAAGTATCTGTGTAAGCATAAAATTCCAATATCAAACAGGTTCCACTGCAGACGTTACTGCACTTAAGTTATTCTGCTAACAGCTAAAACAACTAACAGCTAAACACCACAGCGCAGGGGCCTTGGGGAGTCAATGTCTTCATAGACTAGAGGTGCTTCAATAGAGCAGGGCCAGAACAGCATTAGGCACTAATGTTATGGCTGATTAATGTAAGCTGCGATGTCTATATACAAATGGCACAGATCCACATCAGCCACCAAAAGTTCATAAAACACCACAATGGGTGAGTTGTGTGAATGTGGACATATTGGGATAAGGATACTAGTTGGGGCTGCAGTCACTTGACTTACTAAGCCATCCCATGCTCGGACTTTCTGGGGCTTGAAGCTCCTCCTCAGAAGCGCGAGCTGTTAGGCAAGGCACTGAGTTCTCAAGTGGACTACGAGCTTTTAGTAACAGAAGCATCAGGGCAGGCAGAGGAAGGAGAAAATAGGAAGGGAAATAAGCAAAGCATTTATGGAAATTAGGAAAAGTGGCCCAAAAAGCAAAAAACAGTGTTATTAAAGAGTTAGATTTTTTTGAAGGTGTATAACAGATTGGAGTGGCATCTCAAGAGATGCTAGAGGAAGTAGTTTGTTATCAGGCTAAATCAGAAGCTATCTTTTGTTGCTACAGCAACTGGTTTAAAGATTATTCTACACTTACTTTCTGTGCAGTTTTAATTCAGAAATGTTACAGGGTTTTTAAAGGTTCTTATAAAAGGGAATGATCAGTGAAAGGGTTAAAAGTTCAATCAAACAATATAATTTAATTACTATAATGTACAATCCCATAAAGGCTTGCTTCACACCGCGCTAAAGAAAATATTTATCAAGGGTGCGTACAGTTGTTGTAATGTAAGTGTTGTTTGCAGATTTGGTATCAGTACTGATACAGTACTTAATCTGACCATTTTGATCTAGGCCATGACTTTAGTGATGATATTAGTGGTAACAGTCAATAGCTAATAAATGATTACAGATTAACCTGTGCATAACAATTTACTTCCTCGACAACAACATGGAAAATCATTATGTATGAAATATTTTAAAAGAAATCAGCATAAACAGATATTTCATACAGACAAATTAAAGACAATCAGCACATAGGAAATAGTGAGTTATTTTCAATAGTACAGTTAATAATTTCTACTGTGCAAAAAAAAACCCCAAAAAAAAAGGGTTTTTCAAAGAATTTAAAATTCTTTGCTAAGCCTAAGGTTAGTGAGTAGTTATGGGGCTTATGTTCATTAGAAACATTCAATTAACTTATTCACTTTTAGTTGCATTAGCAGTATTATAAATGAAGGTCCCTACAACAAGTCATTAGATAGATGATCAAAAATTTAAAGCCACAAACAAAAGCATTAGCACATTGTTGAAAATGTATTAATTCATACTATATTAAGTACTATTCTATACTATATTACATACTATATTAATTATTCATACTATATTAAGTTTTGCTCTGTGATTTTTTAATTAATAAAGGACTATTGTGGCTTTGTGTTCAGTGTAAATAAAAAGGCTGTTTCAGATTTGAAGCATTTGTAAAATAAATGTTGAATGAATATCAGAGACGTGCTGTGTTCAAATGGCAAGGCTGCTCATTTAGGTCTGATCTAATGACCTGCTGAAATAAACTGGCAGACATAAACTTATTTTCGAGTGCTCTTGAGCACAATTGAAAAATTTTCAAACTATGTCAAGCTCAAAAATGCCCTCTGTTTATTTCGAACAATGTGGAAATCTCAAGGGGGGAAAATAAAACAGAATTAAAAACTGCACCAAACTGGCACCTGTATTACCATTATCCGTGTTGGAAAACAGCCTACTTGCACTGGAGACCGTTTTGCCAATTTCAGCTAGGGAACGCAGATTGGATTTTTTGGTCTGATGGCGATGCTTCCGCAGCAAGGTGTACATGACCTTCTCTTTCAGGTCAGCCTTCAACTGGCCATTCTCTATTTGACTGTCCGTAATCATCTCTGAAAGACAAAAGAAGGAAAAGAACAGGGATTAGCATTGTTTTTTATTTTCCTAACCAAATGATAAAACAGCTCCTCTATATATTCTTACAACTTCTTAATTACTTTCAGCAACATTCAGTAAAAAGATTCAACTCATTGAATCAATTATATTGCTTAATCACTCAAATACTAAGAAATCGACAATAATAAAAGAAACATTTTATCTTTTTTTACGACATTAAGTAAAGTATTGCTATGAATTTCTAACTTGTTTTTAACTGGCAGTTTTAGCTTGGTTCTATTTTTATTAAGAAGGTCAAGGGCCCAGGCACAAGGCTGGCCCCCAGGCCCTGTGTCAGAGTGGTCTAGTGCTTTATGGCTGTGGCCAGAAAAATGTATCAGCTAACTTCAATTACAAGTTTAATTTCTGTCCACTTTTTAGAAAGTGCTTATGAGAAACCTATTACAGCAAATGTGCACATATACTATTACATCAATGCTGTTTTAATAGTGATCTCTGAAGTAATAAAACTGACTTTCCCTGCGGTGCTCCTCAAGTCAATATAAAGGAAATAAATGTGGAGGGGGAAAGAAAGCTCTTTGCCGCCTTGAATGGATGCACCCACCCGTAAAGCTGGGTTTGCAGTTACAGCAGGGGCTGAAAGGGGAGAGTATTAAATAGATCTATAAATACGTCCTGACATGGTGGTGGTTGGATACCAAACTAAATAGGCAGCCTGTTAACCATGACGGAGCATGCATCAAAGCACCAGCACAGCCTCAAGATGTATCTCCCTCTCCCACATGCAGCAAATATGTCTTGCAGTTCTGGATTAAGAAGGCGTTTTACTTTTATACAAGTGATATCTGGATATTAATTTAAACATTAAAGAAACATGAGAGGCTTTGCCACTGTTTGTACTGTGTCATTCATGCATTGTATCCAGGGATGAGGGGAAAAGGTGATGGGGATTACACCTGTTTTTAAATCATGAAACTGTAGCTTCAAGGAGCAAAATGCCATGATGCTCTTCTGTCTTGAACAAGGGCCTCATTGGTTCAGCTTAGACTTTGTCTTTATATTTTGAACGGTTGGTGTAAAAAGCATATCTACTCACCCACAACCTGAGGCAGACTGGTAGCCTCCAGGTCCAACATGATGGTACCTTTCTCTATGCAAGTCCTGAGTTCAAAGAGACTGTGCAAGGAAAGTGTAGCCACATGAGGTTTGCTCCATCTCTCACCTCCCTTTTCAACCTTTTCTTCAAACTTGATCCACCTGGGCAGAAAACAAAATAGGAACTGATTGTGCAGGACTGTGCATGCCAAGGAGAGTGTCTGGTCTGCCTTCTTCTCAGGCTTCCTGGTGGGAACTCTTCTGCAGATAAGCAACACATATTCACCCAGTCGTGATCCCGAGCAGGACACCAACCTCCACTGCTGCTCCATGATCCAGAGCAGGACACTATCTTCCATTGCTCCATTGTCTGATTCTAATGCTCACAGGCCCTTTAGCAGGGCAAGGGGTTCAGCTGTAATAAATGAACTTTTTCAGCAGATTGTACTAAAGTAGCTCTTCCTGAAGAACTGACAAGAAAGGCAAGATTTCACTCCTTACATGCGTGAGTGAGACTTGTGTTTCAATGACCCTGTCACCTCTTCACAGGGGATCATTCTTTGGCACACTATTTCATTGGTATTAGCCACTGCATACCTGGAACACTCCACAATATCTGAAATGTGGGAGATGTTCTGACCTGGCCTTTTAGCCATTACAATTTAGACCATCACAAAGTTGATGTTTACCTATTCTTCCTGTTTCCAACACATCGACTTCAAGAACTGACTGTTCACCTGCTGCTTAATATTTTTCAGTCGTTGACAGGTGCCTTTATAGAGGAGACCATCGATGTTATTTGCTTGCAGTGTTAATCTATTGATGCCAATCGTATTGAAGCAAACAAGAAACTAAAAATAAATACATTTACAATGCTACAATATGGTATATGAGCAAATGCTCTAACTTTCCATTTGAATGAAGTGACACCACATTAAAATGTGAAATTCAATTTGATGAAACATTTGGAGCTTATATCAAACACTGTGATACTGCATTTGGAATTGGTCATGAAAACTAAATTGTGGAATTGAGTCAACACAAATATCAAAAACAAATTCTTTTAAATACAGGAAAGGTGTAAAAACACTTGACTTGACTTGACTAGGCTTAAAATCATTTTTTAGGCATACTAAATTGCAGGTGTCCTAAAGCTATTTTCAAGATAAATGCCAGTTGCAGACCTTGAAACTCAGTAAAGAAAACAATACTTAAACAAAATCACTGCTTTCAAGTAAGCAGTAAGCCAAGTTTAACAAGCAATTGTAATATATATATGTATGTATGTACACTCACAATATAACCTTTACATGGCTAAAATGTTAAGATGTTAATGGAGTTCCCATCAAAAACAAAAAGACAGTTGTCTTCTGTCCTCATTATTGTAAATCTATCAAATGACCCATGCATCAGCATTTGTGCTATTGAGCAAACACCGCCTAGAATGCTTCAGAACTCGACATACTCCTGCAGCCCTCAGTGGAAGATCAAAGCCACTCAGATGAATGAAGTATGGGAGATACAGACACATATTTGAGAAGGCGTTACACAACAGTAATTGATGTGTGCTGAGAGACTCGTCTTTTGTCAGAGACCAATCTCCTGTCTGTTTGAACCAGCAGGTAACTAGCGCAGCTTTGGCAAATGTTTTAATTTTGTGTTTTTCATATATTCTTTATGTACTTTTCATACCGTCTTATTATCTGTTTAAATCAAGCAAATAGAATAATTAGTGTTAAAGGTGCTGGTTAATTTATTTAATTTATTTAAAAGATATAGCGATTATAATCAAATGAATTCTTTGAAACTGGCTACAATGCTCTTGTCAGCATGAGGGGTATAGCTTAGCATATTGGCACAAAGCTGTTGCTGGAACTTTGCCACAGGCTCTGGATGTTTTATTCATGAATTTGTTAGAGCTTCAAAAGTGCTGCTCTGCACAGCATATCCATCAAGTTGGGCTTTTTCATGAGTAATTAATCTGCACTTAATAGAAGAAGTTTTTCCTTCATTTTTTCTTCTTTTGCCCACTTTTAGGAGAGCGATAAACACATTTTCAAACTATCAAACATTTTCAATAACAAACATTCGAATGGTACAGCAAAATGTTAAAACTAAATTGCCACTTGTCTAGTATAGGATGCAAGATGAGCTCGTCTTGATCTTGCAATCAAAAAGCCAGGCCCTGCACTAAGATTTTTCAAGGTCTTACCTGGCTGTCTCCTTCCATTCCATCTCCTGACCATCAACAGACAATAGTTCATCCAACTCTGTGAAGAGCTGTGGAGGTGCTGGCCCATCATCTTCCTCTCCCAGGATGAAACGAATGCGTTCAGCTGCCGGGGAAACTACAAGAGGGAAAATACTGCGGGTCAGGGGCTGTGGTACACGACTGTGGACTTGTGGGTTGCTTTCCTCCCCTAAGCCATTGGGCCTGATCTCCTGTTTAATCAGCGAAGCTGGCTCAGGTGGAGGGGGAATCTTCACTTCAGACAATTCCTGCTCTGTGTTTGGGTCCTTATTGGACCCCGACTCTGTGTTCTCTTCCTCTTCAGCCTCACACTTCTCCACATTGTTGTTGTCCGACATGCTCTCTGGATCGTTCTCTGAGATATCCATCTTAAAACCCTTGCAAAAAATGTTACTCCTCAGAGAGCCGGCAGGTAGGGATAGGTGAGAGAGGGATGAAGGTCAATTTCACAAGCCCTCCTGCAAACAAGCAGCACTTAGACCTTCATTAGGGTATTCTGAGTTGCCTGCTGTCCTCTGTCCCCCCAGTATAATGCAATGACACCCAGGTAGCTAAAAAAGGGGGTCCCCCTGTCCCCTGACACCCACAGCCCGCCCCTCTGCTGCTCCACCAGTAGCCCCCTCGCCACCATTGGCCCTCAAACTCTGGCATCCTGCCCTTAGTCCCTCATTAACAATTAGGAAATGTTTCACAAACTGTTCATTCTTCACGATAGGGCTTTGCTTTCCTACTCCCTTGTCATCTAATTTGAATATTTGTCAGGCATCAGCGCTTGCAGAAAAATAGCCTGCAATAGGTCTTCAATACAGAAGGAAAATATAGCCACATGAAGGAATGTCAAGGGGTGAGCAGTACAGGAAGAGTGAGGTCCATTAACTTCTGTTCCAAGAAAATAAATACCCTGAACCAGACTAAATTTTTATCTCTTAAAACTCAAAAGCATGTATGCCATATAAAGGAATTCCTGGTGCTTGTCTGGTGGCAGGACACACATCTCTGGATCAGGAGGTCACAGACTCAAATCCTACCTCCAGCACTACCACCACTGGGCTCCTGAGCAAAAACATTAAGACTTGTAGCATACGTGCTGCTCCAGGGAGACTGTCCCTGTAATGATAAAATGAAAGTCGCTCTGAAAAAAAAAAGGGTCCGCTGAATGCCATAAATGTAAATATAGATGAATGAAAAATGAAAATAAATTTAATAAAAATATAAAAAAAGGACAAAAATCAGAATCACACTGGCCTTTCTTCTGGTTTCATTTGGTATTGTTATAAATTCAGGGGAAATAGTTAAATTATAAACTATTACTATAACTATAACTTTTCAGCTGTATACATCAATAGGCAGTTTTGCTATGGAATACATACCAAAATGCATGTTATATTACCTCATTTTGATTTAAAGAGCTTCTATATATGCCACATAGCAATTGCATAAAAAATTATAACGTTGATTAGGATGGTTAGCCTTTCACACTGGAACTCATTTGGGTTGCTTAGCTGTCCCAACTCTGTTCAACATACTGCTTCCCTGAGTTGCATACAGACCAAACTTCTAGAGATGCCATGTCCTGAGCCTTGGAAAGTCTGCACCTCACTCAGTTGCTAGGTGAGCCTCCAACTGGAGAAAGGAAGACATGGAGGAGTTCAATATGGGCGAGTGAGCAGGGAGAGAGCAAGCACGAAAAGGAGCGATGGAAATGAAAATCACATCGTTCAAACGGGTTTCAAAGCTGTGGGCTCAGTCGCCAAGAGCCACAGGCCTGCACAAAGGGTACTTTGTCCCTGAAACAGAGGCTCATGGGAAAAGCAAGGGGGGAAAATGTCCAGAGCCCAAAAAGGGGCTTAGTGGAGCTGCCACTCCAAGCTGGAGAGTCTAAGTTTGGCTAAAACTGCCATACAACATTAACCATACAGTACACACCAGTAAACATGGCTGCATTATTCAGATCTACTGTAATAGTAGCTTCAACTGAAGAGCTAAAAAATGCATAGTATTGCTATTAAAGATGCAAAAAAGTAAATGAAACATATGGGAAAAAAAACATATAGTCAAGTAAAGTTCACTGACCACACCTTAGCCTTTTTATAATACACGCAACTGCATTGCACTGGTGTTGGTCCCTCCATTTCTTCAAAATACAGCAAAGCTGGCCAAATGCTGACATCAGAAGGTCTACTAATGGTGATCTGGCCTGATTTAGTTTATTATAAATTGTTCAAAGTGATCCCATGGAGATGACCAAAGCAAAACATAATCATGATCACTAGATTCCAAACAGCAATGGAAGAAACTGGGTTAGGGGGCATCAAGGAATGACATGATTAGTCTTTGAAATCAATGTAGCAATTCTTAATCTTGATTCTTTACCATGCAAAAAGCAAAAATAAAATCTTATCCTCCAATAACCTTATCCTATGTCACATAGGATAATCCCATGTATAGGATATGTGTTGGATTTATAGATACAGGTTAATGTAAATATTTGTTCTAATCTCTCCTGTGCGGTGGGTGCATTTCATCTGTCACATTAGAAAACACGGTTATATGCCTTTGGAATAAAGCATGACTGTCCACAGAAGTGATACAAACAGCAGAAGTCTCTGTCATGTTGGAGTAGGTATTGAGAGCCCTTAGAGGAGCGTAGCACCCTATTCACTGGTAACTGTTGTGATCAGAGAAAATGGCATAAGAACCAACAGCTTTCCAGTACTTGCTCACTCTAAAACTGAAGGAATAGTAATTAGACTCTACTAAATTCCTAAAGTGATATTCTTTAATACACATTTTAAACTGAGACAAAAGCTCTATCCACATTGGTTATGTTTTAAACTACTGCTCATCTCTCTGTTGGAAACAAATAGGACAAGGACACTGGCTCTGTATCTCCTCCTGGCAACAAACACTGGCTGTAGGCACCCGATAAGCCACATATCAAGACACAAAGAGGACTTGAAATTCACTTCCGACAGTGGTCTACATTCATTGCTTTCCATTGTAATGAGTGGAGGGTTGAGGGGAAAAAGAGGAAAGAAAATCTTGATGCCAGTGTTGTATTTTGGCAACTGAGAGCATGGAGCAAGCAGCGTCATGACTTAATATCCTGTAAAGGGATTTTCAACCATGTCAACCAGTACTTTATACCTAATCTTTGGTTAGGTTCATTTCTATATGCACACTTCTGCCACTTGAGTCAAATTCAAGAACTGCTTTAGTATATTTTTTGGAGAAAGACACACTCATCATCTTAGGAAAGTAATGTTTGATGTCTATAGTTCTAAAGTATGCAACAAACAATGTGCTTGCAGTTGTAGAGCAGGGAAAGACAAGAAAACTGCATTTGAAGTGTCACATGTCTGTGATCAGTGGCTTTTGTCCTTTGTTTGCAGCACAATGACGATTCATTCCGATTAGTAATTGTTCTTTTTAGCTCACATCCACCCAAAAACACTTCCTCACTTCCTCGCAATGGCAAACACTCCATAAAGTCTCCAGAAATGAAAGCAATAAAATATTCTACTGCTGGGGTGACACTATTCTCGATCTTATTCTGCAAAAATTGTACAAAAAAAAAAAAAAAGAAAAAAAACTTGTCCAAACTAGTTTAGTTTGGAAAAAAAAAAATTCCAAACTAAACTAGTAGAGTAATGTGTAACACCATCAACGGATGACAAATAGGGGTGTAAATATCTGCAAAATTCATTATCCAACTCTCCATGCATTTGTTTGACTGTAAAAATAAAAAAATAAAAAAAACAGGGAAATATTTTCAGATTTTTAAAGCATTTAACATTACAAAAGTTGGGCCTCATAGTGACCCAGTTTGTTCCAGCCACAAACTTACACTAGCCATAACTGAAAATGCAATTATCATGGCATTATACTGTATGCTGAGATATAGTGGCATGCAAATGTTTAGGCGCCCTTGTTTACAATGTCTGTTAAGGTGAATAGTTAGGAATAAGATCAACTGACCACCAAAAGGCAGAAAGTTAAAAATGACGCATTTCTTTAATATTTAAAGCAAGGCTGCATTTTTATTTCCACCATCACAGGTACAAAATACCTAAAGGTGGGGCGCCTGGGGGGTCTGCCAATTAAAAATTCTCCAAGATTTCTGGGCCGTCTTGCAAACACTGCTCATTTGAGATTAATACACTGATTTTAATGATGTTTGGGTCAGGTAACTGTGAGGCCCATGGCAAAACTGTCATCTTGTGTCTCTTGAGGTATTTCTTCTAGTTCTTTTGCTGAAATTCAGCACACTTTTTCTCTAAAGAGATGTTTGTACATTGTGGTCAAAAAGGGCTTGTTTCTAGAATGCTTGTTTAGATGTTAATATTGAACTTCAGATACTAAATTGTGTGGCTAGGATGCAGGAAAGGTTTTCTTCTCCTGGATCTGTCATGTATGCCATATTTGCTCAGATGTCGTTGTACAGTGGAACCGCTCACTACAACTCCTTAAGGTCCACAGTCAAACAGGGGTTTTATTTTCCTTCCTAGCAATCCCTAGCAAAACATTCTTGATCTTAAAGACCTCCACTACAGACCTCCACCGTTCCTGTTATCTGTTATCATAATGTCTAAATAACATTATGAAATGAGGAAACAGACCAAACAGACCAGTCCAATTGTAAAAAAACAAAAACACTTTTCTAATCTTGCCTAAAATACTGACACAACTTATGGCATTTTGGCAGGACTATGTATTCAATTCATCAGTTCATTTTCTGCTGACTTATTTATATTAACAGTCATTTTAAGCAAGAAGTGTCCAAACTTTGGAGGCTTTTGTAAAGTGCATTACAAAATAAAATGCAGTATTGTATACGGAATCGCATTGATCACCTGAGGATAGTACTGCAGTTAAAAAACATCAATACATGTCCAAACAACCATGTTTAAGTTTAAGTTTTAAAGGGAAGAGGAGGTTAGAAAAGCCACACATAAGCCTTTATCAGTCCTAAGCTCTGTATGCAAATTGCCTAAAGCACAGCAATAACACAATTAAATATAAAAAAAAATAAAATGAACAAAAAGAGAGTAAAGATTAAGATTAGGGTCATTTTACATTTAATCTAACAATCAATGTGACATAATATGTTATGTTCCTGATGTTTGCTTAGGATATTTTAGGTATTACTTCTTTGTATCAGAAATTCCATTCATGAGGCAACTGCACATATAATGTATTCACACTACACACTGATTAGTCCAATGTAATACCCACATTAATTTTTATCCACAGTAAAGCTGGGAAAAGTCGACAGAAAGACCACAACTAATCCTGCCTTAGCTAACATCTGACATTTGGACAGGGATTCCACAATGGTCACCCAGAGAAACCAACAAAAGGTTATAAAGACAGGGGATCTATGCAGATCAGTTTCTATAAACCCCATTGTGAACACTACCAATAATAATATGATTATTTATATATATATACAGTACTGTGCAAAAGTTTTAGGCAGGTGTGAAAAAATGCTGTAAACAAAGAATGCTTTCAGAAATATAAATAATGATTGTTTATTTTTATCAATTTACAAAATGCAAACAAAGTGAGCGAACAAAAGAAAAATCTAAATCAAATCAATATTTGATGTTGCTACCTTTTTCCTTCAAACCAGCATCAGTTCTTCTGGCCCCCACAGAGCCCTGATCTCAACATCCAGTGTGTCTGGGATTACATGAAGAAACAGAAGGATGTGAGGAAGCCTACATCCACAGAAGATCTGTGGTAAGTTGTCCAAGATGTTTGGAACAACCTACCAGCCGAGTTCCTTCAAAAACTGTGTGCAAGTGTACCTAGAAGAATTGATGCTGTTTTGAAGGCAAAGGGTATTGATTTGATTTGACACTGCATTTTGTTGACTGATGAAAATAAATGATTACCACTTACATTTTTGAAAGTATTCTTTATTTACAGCATTTTTTCCACACCTTCCTTAAACGTTTGCACAGTACTGTATATTATATATATATATAAAATGCCTTACTGAGCCCTTTCTGTTGGTTGGCACATTACAGTCAACAGCAGAAAATCTCCACTTCTCTGTGAGAACACCCAAATTTCCAGTATTATTTATCATTGTGTCCTTGGTCTCTTTTTTCATGTGGTTGAACATGTGCTGACTGTAATCACAGTTAATCCTAACCACCAGTGTACACTCAGGGAAAACCACATGGGCAGACAGAAGACCCATTCTATCCAATATATGTGCCCTTTTTAGTGGACACTTGCAATGATCGCTTTGGGTAATGTTATCACAGAAATCATGCAGATCATACATACAGTCAATCTCTGACATGATAAGTCTCAACAAACTTCAGTGAAATAGGGAACAATGAATTGCCTTAATTTAGCAATGCATTTTTAAAGGCATATAATTACTTATTATTCACACAGCTGTTCAAATAGCAACATGGGATTAAAAAAAAAAACCTGTCTAGTTAAAAGATTCTGCTGTCTGGAGAAATAAATCCTCAAAATCTAACTAACATTCCCATTCTGAACAATTTAAAGTCCACTTTTTTAAAGACTTCTTTACTTTTATAACTAGCCGTTTCACAGGTAGGGGCCAGCCTTAGGGTGAGGAAGAAGGTTAGATTAACTAATTATAACCTGCAGTGGGGGGAGAGACTAACTGCCTTAGTGAGGATTACTGTGGGCTGGTTCACTTGCCTTATGGTCTGTGGGACATCCTGCTCATGGGCTGACTGGCTCTTACTGGCACACTTTACTGCGCCAGTTCAATGAAGGAGCTGGGAAGGGGGCCGTTTTTTTAAAAGATTATACAAAACAATTGTATACAAAACAATCAGATACAATAGCTATTATACTAAATCCATCATAAAAAGATGAAAAGGTTGAAAATGGACTGCAAAGACAAATGTTTTCATATAGTGAATGTCCAAAGAACACAGTCAACAACTGTGTCTAAAGCATACTGTTCTTTTTCCCTTTTTTCTTGTTCAAAGACTTATATGTATTCGGGCCAAAATGATCTGAACGTTATAGTAAGGAGAAAGCATCTTTTTGCACAGTATCTGAATGTGCAGGATACAGATTTCTACATTTACTCATCTTATAAAGTTATTTAGCTAATCTTTATTCACTCAAGCCAGAGATCTTTACTCAAAATGAATTTTGAATCCAGATTTTTGAACGTCATGTTAATGTTTAAGTTTAATTATATTAATAATTGTTAGTGTTTATCTCCCAGTTGTCTGAAGTTTATTCGTTTACCTCTATCAGGCGTCCGCTGATATGAAACGTCTTGGCAGAATTTTGGATTTTCCATCTGCACATTTTGATGCAAATGACAACATAAAAATACTTTTTGATGGACAAACCAGCAGCAGATTTACATGCTTCGATCAGCTAACAATATTTACTGGTAAAGGTCATCCCTTATTTATCTTTTCAGTTTAGATGTGAAGAGAACATGTGTCATGGTGATATCGAACATTTTTATCACAATGTTCAGTCTTTTAGCATTCAGTAACACTGGCATGACAGTTCACACTAAAGTTTACACAAATGTTAATAACGCTAAGCATTAATAATACTAAGCCCTTCCTTACTTACTCCTTTTTTCCGAGTAACTGAAGGGCTGAGTAAGTGGAAAACCCAGAGATAACATGCTAATTAACCAGGTGAGATACAGGCAGTCTGGACAAGATTACCAAAAAGCCTTGTGTACCAGCATGAGCAATAGATAAATTAATACTGGAAGTGTGGAATGTTTTAACTTGTGTAAGCTGTCCATATGACCCCCCCGAACACACACGGACCCCAATCCCCAAACACTGTCAAATAATTTGACATATACATATATTCAACGACAAAATCTGAGTAAGCCTGGTCTCAGACCGGCATTAGATTCTTCTAACATCATGAACAGTCTCCCACAAAACTCCTCCAAGGTCCAGAATGTAAATGTATCCTCAACAGCCCCCCTACAGAGTCACAGAGGCAGGCATGTTGGGCTGCTCAAAATAGAGGGGCCCTAAAAATATCAATGGCTTAATGAACCTGATTTCTGAAAAATGTCAAATTTTGCAGAAGTTAATATTTCTCAGAAATGAATACTGCATACGTAAAAGCTTTGGGGATACCGAAGCAATACAGGACAATAAAACATACCCAAAATAATTGGCTACAAATTTTAGGAAAAAAATCAACCAAAAACTAATTTTTATATTACTTCCATTTTAAGCAGATTTGCTACTTCATTTGTGGTAGCTTATAAGAGAACGATTGATGACTGTAAACAAGCATCCGGATCAACGATAACAATCAGGAAGCAATCCATCTAAAGACAAAAGGTCAATGTCCACTCTGTACACAAGCTTTATACCCCAGTGGGCCGATGGCAAACAGCCAGGACATTGTTATCCTTAAGCTTGTTGTAATCGTCTACCTCACAATATCAATTTCCTACAGAAAATAAATCATACAAAAAAATAAATAAATAAAAATGTATATATAAAAAATAGGTCTGGGCACATTTACAAACCAGTAGGTCCAGGGGTTATCTGTGGGGCTGAAAACTCTGGACCTCTGTCCTCTGTAAAAAAGTATGGTTAACATCAAAATGACTTCTATGTAGGTTATACAGTGTGTTTATTATATTGTGATATGTAGTATAGAAAGTAAATAATTGTAGGCACAGTGTAATCCATGTTTTAATTAAATATAGGGACACTGGGAGTGTGGTTAGCAGAACAGAGTACATAAGGTAAGCTATGACTCTCCTGCAGAGTGTAACTGCTTTTCTTCCCTGAGGGAAGTTTCCATTAACAGCTGTGCACAGTAAGGGGACAGTGAAAGGGTGCCTGTAACATCCTACAGTGTTATCACAATGCTGTAACCAGTCTTGTTCTTTTGTAGATGAATGGGCTGGTTACATGACTTTCAAATACATCAGTGAGTCTTCCTTTGTCTTGTTCTCCTTCCATTGTGTTCATTCTTGTCCTCTCTCATTCGTTATCCCACTCTGTCTCTTGCCCCCTACAGCCATCATTAAAGAGCATTTAAAGCCTCAGTGTGCAAATCGGCATAAACGCCTCCTGAGTGATGCCCTTCAGGTTAAATTTCACTTACAATTAGATATCTCAGCCGTACACTCGCACAGATACACACATCCTTTTCTACATGACTCACATCAGGCAATTAAAGCCTATTTCGTGTGGCTATTACTTACACAGAGGGGCCTTTGCTCTGGTATGTCCAAACAAACTTATACACTAGCTGGGCAGCTCAAGATATCAATTCTGACTAAGTCGAGTCAGCAATGGCTTTGGCCTACGGCTGTATGTGTCCGCATGTGTATGTGAGCATGGGTGGGTGTGTGTGTGTGTGTGTGTGTCTGTGTGTATTGGAGGGGGTTCTGGTTCTTTGAAAGACAACCTGGCACTAATGTGAGCTGACGGCTCTTTGGCAGGCACTTACTGAGTGGTTTGAGGATGCTGTTGCTGGCCTCCTCAGTGTTTTCAGCGTCTGACCTGTCCGAGGCATTCTCCATCAATTTCTCCTTCCTGTCCTTGTGACTGGTACGTCGGCGGTGGCGCCTCCGACGTCGGTAGCTTTTGGGAACGTGAACACCAATATAGATGGTGTGGTGGCCTGGGAAGGAGAACACAATGACCATGGGATGAATCATGGAATCAGAGTTACCAAAGACCAAATTGCATTTAAATTATGACAATTAAGAGCCATTTTTAGATCATTAAGAGCAACATTTTTACAGAATGCCAGTGGAAATAAAAAGCAAAGTCATTTTTTGTGCGCAGCATCTTAGCTTGAATTGTCTATTACTGTAACTTAGTGAAGTAGGCCAAACTGATACACAGCAAAAAAAAATTCAGAAATACTAAATACTAGAAATGCTAGCCTGTAACAAATGGTATCTGTCCCATACATAAGCATATTAATTAGATTACGAAAAACTAAAACTGGCCCTGGTCTGCATATTCTGTGTAGGCTGATTTGATCCTGACCTGCAATTTCAGCCTCAAAGTCCAAGTAAGTCACCGGAGCAAAAGCAGGTCTATATCAAAGAAAGTAGAAGTACCTATATAGCAAGTCACTTCCACAGCAGCCAATTCAGAGGACGAAAATGTCCAGTATGACACTGAGGTGCTTGGTGTCAATTGTTTCCTTGTGGTCCAGTGGGAGAGAAATTTGGTGTTCTTACCAAAGTAAGGATGTAAATAGATGCCAACCACTTCCTTAATGCAATTTATACAGGAAATAGTCTCAGATTTCAAGAGAACGGTCAGAGAAAAATTATCTGGTCATCTAAGGAAGCGTTTGTTTTACTGTTGAACCAAATATTTTGTTTGAAGAGAATCAGCAGTTTAGTTGTTAACTTTCTATGTTTTCTCCATATAGAAATATCTGACTTTCAAAACACCCAATGGTATGCTTGGTGCCCTGTTTTGAGATTTGGATCAACACAAGATGATGCAATGAGTATTTGACCTCAGAGCAAATTAATTTTAGATCAAGCTTGATGAGATTATTAAACAAAATATACTCCCTTCAGAGTTCTGTGCATTTGTACTGGCACACTGCATGTTTGTTCAAACTATTCACAGAACCAAGAAACATGAAAAAGATTAACAAATTTTGATCATAAACACAGGATTAGCAACTACCACCCACTAATATACCTCTTCTCAGCAAACATTTCAGTGTTGTTCAAACCTGATGTCATGACTGCTGATATAGCAGGTCTCTGTCATAGCAGAGTAAGCTCCTGTTGCCTCCCTTGGGAGTCTCTTTGAGTGGCTTTTCCCCGATTCATTTCTGAGCATTAGAGCATTAGAACGGTTAAAAAATGAGAAGAAAGCTCTCTGATTTATTACAAGCATTTTCTCTGAAACAGGATGTCCATGCAAATCTTTGCCCTTAACATTCAGAGCCATCTTGAGAGCCCAAAGAATCAGTAAACTCTCTAAATTACAGCCAGGATGACACGCACCCTGAGGTTTTAGAAGGCTATTGCAATGCAAATTCAAGAGGTTGTACAAAGACCAGTTAAGCTCTCTGAGTTCTATAAAGCTACCCAATTCCTTCAAGCTATGCTCTCAATCTCATGTTAGAAAAGAAATGGCGATTAATTAAGTGAACCTTATGGACCCAAAGAATCAGGATGTTCAACATGCATACATGCTCCATTTTGAGAAAAAAAATATAATGTGGGGTTGATTTTGCAAATATTTTACCAAATTAAGCTAAGGGTTGGTCTTCAGTTTGAAGCTAGAAGTAGAAACTTGTTACTAATACATTTAACTCAATTCATCTAATTTTTAAACACACCCAACTGAAAAACAAACAAAGAATACATATATACATAGAGTTCATTTCTAGGAGAAACTCACTTCAAGTAAGTTGCACTTTGTCTTATCAGCAACAAGTGCTGAAATTTGATACAACCTCACTTCATGAAACCTATAAAATGTCTGTATTTAAAGTAAAATGTTCTCCAGCACATCCCAACAGGTTCTCAATAGGGTTAACATCTGGACTGTGTAGTGGCCTAGTGGTTAGGGAGTTGGCACCAAGATCAGAAGGTCATGGGTTCAAATCCCAGACCAGTAGGTTGCCCTGAGGTACCCCTGAGCAAGGTACCATCCCCATCACTGCTCCTCACTGTGCTTTCAATAGCTGCCCTCTGCTACGTGTGGGTGAAACGCAGAATTTTGAATTCTGTTGTGTTGAGCTGTGATGCGTTTCACAATGACAAGAATAGTCACTTTCACCTTTTCACGTTCATAATTGTGAACATGTCTCCTGCTCCAGGGACCACTTTTTTTTTTATCTGAGCCCTATGAATATTTGCATTGTCATCTTGAAATACACCTGCACTATCAGGGAAGAAAAAAAAAATGTATGTAAATTCTGTATTTTCAGGCAGTAACCTGACCCCATTTTTTTTGGAAATATAATGTTGCTTGGACCTGACCATGAACCTCTGATCGGTATGGTGTAAAGGCACCACTAGGCACCGTGGGCGTAACACCTTATCCATATCTCTTCTTACTCCCATGGGCTCATCACTCTGGAACAGAGTAAATCTGGAATCAACAGACCCATATGAACGGTTTCAATTGCTACAGAATCTTTATGCTTTATGCTAGTTGGTTTTCTTCAAGCTATAAAGCTGTTTGGATAGAGCTGCATTAGGCTAAGAGGCTCATGGATGGTGTTGACACCTCTGAATGGCAATTTATTTGTATTTTCACTATAACTGGCTTTAAGGGCAAGCTGTTCAGATGGAATATTTGGACCAGCGTTTCTCTGAGCTTGTGTTCAGATTTAAAGTAAGGATTAAGGCTTGGGTTGAGGTAGATTCTAAGGTTAGGATTAGGCCCACTTTAAGTGTTATTATATTTATTATTAAGTGGAATTACGTGAACTAAATGGTATTAACAAAATATTATTTTTCAAATATGTGTTAAAGATTTGGAGCATTTTAGTGGCACATTAATTATGAAATATTCAAAGAAAATAAGAATGACTAAAATATTCTAATTATGTAGAAAAAAATGGAGAGGTTTTGTTCACACAGTTATACAAAGCATCTACACTGGGCTTTCCCAAATCCCATTTTAGGGGCAACAACCTAATTTTCGACTGTCAAGCATTGTTTCATAATGTGATAAACATGGATCTGTCCTTTTTTATGGTGGTCTTAGAGAATTTGTTCTGTGCAGAGCTCTGAATTCATACCTGAAAAGAAACTAAATGCTTCAAAATTAATTATGGCTGAATGCTGGTAGGTATGCTAGCCAATATAATGTGAAGGAAGGAAAGAAGGAAGGAAGGAAGGAAGGAAGGAAGGAAGGAAGGAAGGAAAGAAGGAAGGAAGGAAAAAAGGAAGGAAAGAAAGAAAGACAGAAAGAAAGAAAAAGAAAAAGAAAGAAAAGGCAGAAAGTGTGAATAATAACAGTGATGGAGTGTGTAAAGTAAGGAGAAGGGGGTAGATGTAGATGTTACAGAAGGAAAAGGAGAGGTGTGGAGGGTGGAACTGCAAATTGCCTGCCCAGCTTTGTACCAGGCTTCCTGTTCTTTTTGCAGGCAACCATTTCTAAAAGACCATAGAAAGCAGGCTGAATTAGAGTGGCACACTGTTTGTCACTGGGTAAAGTTCCCTGTGTCTGGCCTAGCTCTGTGGGCTGCCGGAGCTCAGCACCTCCAGTTACCCCAGTAACAGAGCGGCTAGGACAGTGCGTTCCAGAACAGAGTCAGGCAACACAGCCACAAGCACCCCCAGCATGCTAATACAGCTAAAAAAGAAAAAAACAGTCTCACGCTAACACTTTGTATATAAATACTGACCTATATACACACGGCACACTGGACCATGACTAAAATTCGTTCTTATAAGCGACTGTATAAAACTTCCTAAAGCTAAAGAAGCTCAGGTGGCTTATTATTCTTTAATAAATCCTGTCTTTAGTTATGTATGGTACTGCTCTAAAACACATTTCTGTGTTAATTTGACTTTAGCTGAGATCTCTTTGGCACTGGGTATGAAGTGCCTTAAGAGGTAAGTGGAATAGGAAGTGTCCGCCGTAGGGGATTTACTCCAACAACCTGGGAACAGTCAGTCTTACTCTGGCGAGAGGAAGTGGAGGGATTGTGTTTGGCCTCAGTCGGAGGATGAGGAAAAATATTGCCGTCTTTAGGAACGCTACATAGAAAAGCTCTGTAACCACGTCGCAGTTTTGATAATGTTTTGTGTCTCTAATAACCCTAATGGTATTAGTCAAGACCAACAAATATTAAAATGTATCCACAAATAAACTAATCAGAGAAGTTAGATTCTCCTTCCTATTTGCCAATCCATAAATAAAATGTTAGACTAGTGTATAGCTGTGTCAAAAACCTAAATTAAGCACTTTCTAAATAGAGTGATTTGATTGTTTTCCAGTTCGGGTCTTTAAATTATGAGCCTGAACAAAACATTTCAAGAATAGTCTACGAAAGTCTCAGAAATCCTGCAAACAACACCTACACACACTTGAAAAATGTCCAGTTTTTTTGGCCAAGTAGATCAGGAGCTGATTAATGCTGTAAACACAATGTCATGTGACCCTTGTGTACTGCATCTTCATCATACCAACCCAACTAAAAAATGGGTCAGTGGTGAAGTTGAATTTCCAATGCACACTATAAACAATGTTTTTTCTATTCAGCTAATGTTGCAATCTTTGGTCTTAGATTTGAAAGTGTCCCATATGAGGCAGATATTTAGATTTGTACTAATACACGGCAATGGCTAACTCACGGAGAGAGAAATAAAATTGCCACTTTATAGCAGGTTACCTAGTAATCTTACCTTCGACTTCCTCCTCATCGCAGACATGTTTGAGAAAGGACGCCCCTCTGTCCAGCACCGCCTCATCCTCCATCCTGTAATAGTAAAAGAGAAAGAAAGACTGCTCGCATTTTTCTTCAAGAGACAGGGTAGAGCCGTAGCGCCTTGGCTCGTTCACCTGCAGTATGTTACTGCTAGGGCTAGCCATGGTCCCAGGTTAGCAGGGAGTGCTAACAAGGGTGGTAATTCTTGTTCTGGATCCAGCCCTGGGGAGGTGTTCAGCCAGCAAGGTTTACAGCCCACGTCTCTTACTCTGAAAAAACTACTGCCCTTGAGGGGGATACAAGAAGCTGGCAGGTAGACACTGAGAGGGTAATCCAGCCTTCTGGGGGTGGGGGGTATATAGGCTGAGCGTGAGCTAGACGTTAATTGACTTTGATGGGCCAGGAGGTGACGGCTGGGCAGTCGTGCACAGATCCCAGATCAGCCAAATGCTGGCCGGTTCATGGAGGCGCAACAGGTTGTCAGATGCCACGTGGTCATTATATGCGCTAAGCAAGCAGGTCATACTTACTCATTGTATATGAGAAACTTCCTCTGGTTGGCTTCTATAAGCACGCGCACACACACACACACACACAACCAATACAAAACTAGCAGGCAGGTGGGGCATCACATTGCTACCAAGCAATCATCTGCCCTTTGAGGATTAGGTGAGCTTCTCTTGGGGGTATAATGTAGGAGCTCATAACTAAAATAACCTCATTTCCTGTTTGAGGGTTTCTCATAATGAGATGAGCACTGGAGACATGTAATTCTCCAAATAACAACTCTTGCCTTTAAGACACTGCAAGCCTTACCTACATCCTTCAAAATAATGATCAGAGAATATTTTTTATGTGACACAATGAAGAACATTCTCGGTTTCCTAAAAATGACTCTCTACAAGATTTTTAAAAACAATATTTCTCATTTTTAAAAGAATACTTTTCATTTTTTTTCCCAGAGTTGTGCTCATGTGAATGAGCATCTCTCATGTTTCCTGAGAGAGACCTTTAAAACTGTAAGGAACCTTTACAAAGGTTCTTCAAATTGTTTTTAAACTTCATTGTTTAGGAACTAAAATTATTCTTGATCATTTGCATCATTCAAAAACTATTTATAACACCAAATTAAATTATGGTTTGTAGTCACCAATGTCCAAAATGGATGTGCCAAGAATTCAATACATACACTTAAGTGCAGAGTAAAATTGAAGATAAAAAAAAAACTTTTTAAATGCTTTGTATTGTTTAAATCTGTACTTTTTTACTTTTTTTTTATCAGCTACGACAATGTACAAATAAAGTTAAAATAGCGTCTAAAGAACTCCACTAACTCTTGGCAAGAAGCACAATAGGAACACCTTTCCTCTAAATACTTTCTTTGGCCCTTGTTTGGAACAGCTAAACAGATTCCATTAACTCTTCTCAAGATATCCACTTTGTCTTTTTAAAGCTGACAGTGCAATCTGCATATAAATGCCCTGGCACTAACCCGCAAAATGTTGAGTTACAGGTGGGGGTGAAGTTATTCCACCTCAAAAGACAAAGACCAAAGGTGTATTTCACTCCCGTCCTCACTCTCTCTCTCTCTCTGGTCCAGCTTTCTGAGTTATGAGATACGAGAAGTCCAAAGACCAGACTGTGCAGTCTTAGAAAGAGACAAAGTTTTATCACACGCTGAGGGTCTTACTACGTAAATGTGATTTGCAACATACTTTTGTGACGTATGTGGAAGAGGGTGTGTTTGTCAGTTTCATAGTTCAGTTCTCAGAAGCAGATAAACGTAGTTAATCTTTCATATTTATATGGCACTAACTGCAGCTAAAAAGCAAACATTTGACCAAGATTGAATAGTACCAATTAAAAGTCGTTTTTTTTTTCTTTAAGATGAAACATACCACAAGATGGTGTCCACCCTCTGCAGCATTATTTGTGAATAGTATCTTTTTGCAAGCATAAATACAAACTGAACAAATCAAAAGGATCAACAGGAAGGATGAGGCTGGTTTGTCTGATTACAGCACTTGGTCTCCTGAGACATGTCATTACATTATCTCAACCAGATGCAATCAGGCAAACTGGAGAAATGCCAAATCTTACCCGCAATAACACCAGAACAAATACCAAGCGTCTGTAATAGACCAGTCACAAAAGACCTTCAACTGCTATCTGCCTCACTCAGCTATACCAGAAGATGTCTAGAACCTTTCTGTCTCTGAGTTGTAAAATGTGTGTGTCCAAATAACAAGAAACCTTGCACGGAGTAATAATACATTTTCCTGCTTTTTTTCTGAAGTGTATTTGAACGGAATTGTTGTCACAACTACTTCATTCTAATAATTAATTGAATTAAAAATGTGCTGATTAAAATGTACGTTCTCAATGAAGCTACATAGATATGAATTCTGCCCTTTTTTATGCCAAAACAGTTTGTTTAAACCAGGCTCTGGAAGGTCTGTAACACTGAAAATCCAGAATCGCAACACATTTTCTAGAATTCTAGAAATGAAAAAAATGATGATCTCATTTATTTTGAAAACAGCTGTTACACGATTTGATTACCAATATAATCAACAGTGATAAACTGTACAACTCACACTTTGTATGCGCAAGGCAGAGCTGTGAGCCTTTTAAAACAACCTACTTCTACACACGTAATTACAGAGTTGCTCCGTGTGTATCTCGTAAAACAGGCCCCAGCAATCCTGTCTCAAAAGTTAAGCCGCTGCTACAGAATTTCAATCCTTCATTCTTTAAACATTCGTTTAAATGCAGCATGCTCTTAATTTGTTCGAATGAAATCCTGCTGCCAAATAGACAGCAGATAAGACTGGAATTAATATATAATCACTAAATAATAATAAATGCTATTTGCTTGAGATATATGGGCTATTTTTGTTTGCTTTCATTTAGTGCCTCCATTCTTTGCTCATTGTGATGGTCATTGCCTCGTTCTTTCTGTGAGTGAAAGGAGATGGAATGGGACCGAGAGAATGAGAAGGAAAGTAAGCATGAGGGAAAGAGAGAAAGGGAGAGAGAAAAAAGAAAAAGGGGGAGAAAGGGGGATGGAGAGAGAGGGGAAAGAGCAAGGGGAGAGAGCGAGGAGAGTCAGCAGGAGTGAGAGCGAGAAAAAGAGAAGTGGTGGAGAGAGAGAGAGAGAGAGAGAGAGAGAGAGAGAAAGAGAGAGAGAGAGAGAGAGAGAGAGAGAGAGAGAGAGAGAGAGAAAAGGAGTGAGGGGGTATGAGAGAGAGGTAGAGGAGGAGAGAGAGCGCAAGTGGCCATTATCTGGCACGTGACTTCTGAAACTGCAAAGCCTGAGTGCGCACTATGCACACTCACTCCATCCTGACTCAGCAGCACAGGTGTGAATAGTTGGGTGTGAACAGCTATTAATATGGAAATGTCTATTTATGTCTAAACGACCAAACATGCAAAATTACTATTTTCACAGACCATCTGAGAGCTTGGGGCAGCCTGTGACTGCAGGCAGGTTCCAGATAACACTTCATAAACGTGTGCTTTTGCATTTAAAGAGACTACCCAAGTGCAGGCGGCCCCATTTAAACCAGGAATCTCCAATCATATCTGCTGGGTCGGTGTGAAAGCAGGACATTATTCTGACCAGAGTTCACCTCCCATGAGTGATAAATGTTCGAAGAGTGAACCAAGTGATTAAACAAGTGGAATCAGGGGTGCTTCTGCTTTATGGTAATGAAAAAAGCAAGTTAGGGTTTGGTTTAAGCTAGTTTAAAAGCCAGACTGCAACTTAATTTCCCATGTAAAATGTAGTTATAAGCACAATGAAATTCTTACAATAACGTTTTTGGAACAGCAGAGGAGGAGATCAGAGATGACAGTGAACAAACAGAGGTGTGCTCTGCCCCGTTCTTCCTGATCTCTGGCTCCCCAAAACTTTATTGCCACCTATGGAACAAACGCTGACACAACTGGTATCCGGGAGGAAGAGAAACTCACAACTTTTCCTGCAGCTTCTTGATGCCCTGCACAAGCAGTGAACCAAATGAGGGACATGCAAAAAACCACACACAAGCCGCAAGGCTAGATCACTTGCCTGACCATAAAAACCAGCGTAAGGTTTTACAACGTGGACAACTGGGATTAGGGGTGTAGGGGTGGTCGATATGACAAATATATATAAAAATATAATCTCGATAAATCAAGATATATATATATATATATATATATATATATATATATATATATATATATGTGTGTGTGTGTGTGTGTGTGTGTGTGTGAAATTTATGGCTGTAAATCGAATATAATCTTGATTTGCATCAACTATATATATGATTGGTGAGCAGATATTGCAAAATATCTATCTATTGACTGCAAATCGAAGAAAAAGGAACCAGTTATGCCAAAATATATATTAATACAATGTTTTTGTTTTGTTTTTGTTCTCTCACACACTGAATTAAGCCCAGTTGAATTATTATTGCTGTTATTGAAAAGAGACAGCTGAAGATTCCTGACATCACGCATAATATCGCGAGAATACCGTGATCGTGTATCACGATAATGCGATGTATCGTTACCGTGCCCAGCCTTACCAGCATCACCTCTTCTTTACTGCTTTTAAAGCTCATTCAAGTTCGGACTTCTGTAAACAGTCTTCTCGGACTGCATTAAAGAGTTTCTCAGTTAAGGGAGGTTTAATCTCAGCAGAGAAAAAGTGCGCTCACAGCTGTACACCGCTGGGAGAGGAAGCTGTATTGAGTGTCCTGAGCGGGTCTGAAATGCCGGCCCGGCTCTAAACGTGCAGGAAAGGGGTTTAAAACTAAGTCAGGAGTTGAAGCCACTTTCCGTCACTTACTTGCTCTTGGCGCCGCTCATTGCTGAGTCTGGTCCTCCGAGTGAAGGAGCTGCAGGTCCAGTCACCTCTCAGAACACCAGTCCAGCCTGAGGAGACACCAAAACACAACCCTCTCACAACTCCGACACAAAGTAGCCCAGAGGAGTAACAGAGGAGCCATCTCCGGGGAGACTCGGACTCGGGCTGCCAGTTCTGAGGAGAAAAATGAGCAAAAAAGGAGAAGAAAGCAGCGAGGGAGGCTGAGGGAGAAAGGTCAGGAGGGGGGAAATACCTTCTTGTGTTTTTTTCTTTGCTGGTCCTTCAGTTCCACATGAGCAAAAGGTGAAATCCTGAAGCAGCACAGCGAAAACAGCCCAACGAGTCCGTTTGATATTTTTAACAGCCCTCCGTGCGCCAACGTCAGAGGTGGGAGGTGGACAAAGAGAGGTAGCCCGAGTTTACCTGAGGGGGGCCGACACCGAGGCTTCAGTGAACTCATCTGGGGGGGGGGAGTGGGAAAAGTACGTTTTTTAAGAGGCGAGTGCAGCCACAGGAGTGCCAGGACTCTGCTGTTCGCGCCTAAGTTTAAACCGTGACAGGCCCCGAGGAGAGTGGCTATGTTTAGGGACGACTCCTCAATGAGTCACTCTAATGAATCGGCTCTTCTCTCTAAATCGGTTCACAGAAGGTCAGCAGGTTTGGTATGTTTGCAGCATGGGTGTGTTGTGGCTTTGCAAAGGAAGAATGAAATTCGTTAAAACATACTTTAACTACTGGAGAGACTGACTCACTGGAATAGAAACTTTAAAAGAATCGGTTCAGTAAACCGAGTCACACAAGATTTCAACCTCGGCACCGTTAACGATTCATTTTTAGACGTGAAAAACAGCGACCCCTAGTGACTAAATACGGGTTATAACAAGGCAGGTGGCAAGTTTTAGTTGAACCACTTCTGTTTAGATTCAACATATGTTATAGTGAGACTTTCACACTTTAAGCATTATATTTGAAGGTCGTCCAGAGTGTTTTATTCTCAACACTTTCCATGTAATGAAGGGCAGTGATCTGTGGTAAAGAATCAACTTTAATAAAGTGAAAAAGTGAAAGTGACTACCCTTGTCATTGCGAGGTCACGGCACAGCACACATGAACCACAACGAAATTGGACCTCTGCATTTTACCCATGCACACTCAAACCCGTGCAGCAGTGGGCAGCTATTGAAAGCGCCCGGGGAGCAGTGACGGGGACGGTACCTTGCTCAAGGGTACCTCAGGGCAACCTATTGGGAAGGGGTTTGAACCCCCGATCCTCCGATCATGCGGCTAACGCCCTAACCGCTAGGCCACCGCTGCCCCAATGAAGTGAAAGTGAAATCACTAATAATGAAGTGAAAGTGAAAAACACAGCACAACACAGTGAACCACAATGAAAAGCAGCCTCTGCATTTAACCAGGGGGCAGCCACTGAAAGCACCTGGGGAGCGGTGATGGGGACAGTACCTTGCTCAAGGGCAACCTACTGATCTGGGATTCAAACGCATGACCTTCCAATCCTGGGCGCTAGGCTACCACCGCCCCAGCAAATTCTGCACTCACCAATACACACCATGCAGCTATACACAACCAGGGGCAGCTTTAAAGTGCCCGGGGAGCAGTGACAGGGACGGTACTCCCCAGGTTATCATTTTATGCGCTGAAAGATGAATGGATTATGAATTTATATGACGTTATAAAGTTGCACAGCAACGCTAGAAGGCACATAGTACTCAAGCAGTTTTTTATTTTTTAAAGACAACAGCTTAGACAGTTGGTGTTGTTCACAAATCCTTTAGACATACATACATACACACATTATACATTATATACACACACATACACACACGCACACTGTTTCCGTGCATGTTTGTGCCTTGGTCTAAGCAGGTTTTCTTTTGTAATCTACTACATGGCAAGGTTTAATTCACAGAGGGGAGACAGAGCTGGGTTCTCTGAAGGTCAGCCGTTCGTTAGGCCTGCTCTCCCTCGTGGGAACATACACCATATGCGCAGCAACGATGGATCACAACATCAGCTGTTCACAAGCACATTTACCTCATAGATTAAAAACACATTTGGCTTTTTTTGGACTGCCATTTGAGTTTTGGTGTGCAACTCAAAAAAAGCACATCATTTGAGCGACTTTTTGCTTTTATTCTGTGCTTTCCTTGAATTTCTCTTGCTTATCGGCTGAGTTGAGACCAAATGCAGCAGCACATTTAATCAAATGCTGCAAAACATTTTTTCCGGACATGTTATCAAGCCCACACCTCGTACACAATCTGCTTAATTTTAAAAGACAAGAAGACTGTGAGAGAGAGCAAACTTAAAAAACAAATCATTAGTAGATGAACAGGGGATAAACAAAAACGTCACTGTATTTAATTAAGCTTATTGTCTCACCTTATTGAGAGCCACAGGGATTTGATTTGAGCAGCGCTTCTCTGTCTTATTGGACTTTGTCAAATAAGTTGTGAATTTTCAATTATTAGTATTTCTTTAATGAAATGAATCATTAGTGACTTTTTAAGATAGTAGGCAGTGGTGCATATGTAGAAACATCAGTACTGTTTACACATATATATATATATATAACTATTAATTAATTACATGTTTATTCTATACTGTCATTTTGTAGAGTTTTAATGATTACTTTCCCTGTTACTTTAACTTTACCCTATTCAGAGGTTTGTTCTGAACTGCACCTGTGTGCTCAGGAAAACGGGAGAGTCTGGTAAACATTAATATCTCAAACATCTTTTAGTCACGGTAGCTTAAGCAAGACAGAGTTTTCAGCTTTGGTCAAATTCGGCAAATCACAGAGGTCAGTTTGGCTCACACTCTGGAAACAATCACACCCGATACACTGGTATCACTCAAATCCCACTCATCACTAATAATCTGTGGATGATTTTATAATCTTTTAAAATCTGTGTAAAAAAAGTACAATATTGTTTCTGACAGTAATCATAACTGGTTTGCCACTCCTTGTCTTCTTAATACAGAACATTTTTTTTTCTTTACAGGAAAGAAACCACATCGGTGAGACATGGAACTAGTCAGGAATTATCAGCTCGTATCAGCTGCCATTCCCTCGTATTAACATCTGAAGTAGGGGAAACCAACAGAGGAATGTTTGACCAATATCTGATACTTTTCCTGTGCATGTCTGTTGATACTGTTACTTAAACATTTATCTAATATGCCAAATTGGGATTAGTCAGGATGAACATTACAGAGCAGTATTTCATTTATTTCTGTGACGTAATTGCAGACAATGTAATCTGGACACACTTCATGATTCATGCTTCATGGGAAGATGGCTGCACTCTACATAATCAGGAATCTTGTAGCTGTGATTCACAAATCACTTCAGCCACTCTTCTCCACCCATTCCAACCTGCTTGCTCTCTCTTCTTCACCTCTCTTCCACACTCACCATTACTCTGAACAGTTGATCCCATATACAATGAAGAAGTAGTAAATAATTTAAAAGTACACTGAATGAACAGGTGAAGGGTTTTATTAATTGTATAGCAGAATTAACATTTCTATGTTGTTAATATTTCAATATTGCACTATTTATTATCAAATATTTTACCATTTGTTATTAAATATCATCTTGAAATATGGCTCAGATTCACAATCTGTCCCATGCTGATCATTTTTAAACAATTACCTGCCATAACAGATATGATGCTGATATCTTAATTTAAAGTCCTTTTAGAATTCCCGCTCCAGAAGTCCAGCAATTCCAGAAAACACATACTAGGCTGTTCAAAATGTTTTCCCCCACAAAAGAAAAGCTGTCGGAAAGCTGTAAAACCAAAACAACCAATGTATTAATGTGATAAAAACATTCAGCCATGAACAACATTCATGAATTCTGCCAAGTGTTGAGCAGCATATTGTATTGAGCACTTGGCATGGAGACCACTTTCCTCAAAAAGAACTGCAGTATGGCATATCTCTTTACAATAATCTGGAGGGATGCTAGCATTTTTATTGTGGCTCTTTGGACCATGTGAAGCTGTAACTTGCACTGTGTTGTGTTCAGCACAGCCTTCTTTGATCCAAGGCTCTCTTCATGCCATTTCATGTGGGAATCCACTCATGTTTGAAGTGAAGAATCTCCTAGTCTTGCTGTGCTTAAAGGAAAAACCCATACCTCATCCCTCTTATCTTCTCTTAAGAGGGCTCCTGTCTATGAGGTTCTAATGTCACTCCAACCATTCTTCAATTTTGCTTTCAAGGTTGACTTAACATGTGGACAATTTAGCTTGGCGAACACGGGGACCTTTGGAACTGGAAAGTGACCGCAGAAGCGTGCTATCAGTATTAACCCAAGCACGTAAGTCCCAGAAGGTTACAAATGACCTGCATTAACTTAAGGACAATTGGCTGCGAATGGCTTGTTCTTCAACTTTCTTGGAAAGGCTGCTAACACAGGTCTGGGTGGGCATGTTCAGGTCTATCACTAGTATCTAAGAACGGAGACCAATTCAGGCAAAGCAGAAGTTTAATTGTATTTAGGCCTGGTTATGACACCTGCAATCATTCTGTTCTTTCTTACAGTTCTTTTAAACCTAAATTTGAAAGAAAAAAAACAATATGACTAGTGAAAACGGATCAACTACTGGCAAATATTGTTCTAAACACTGCGCATAACAGATATATCAAGCTCTCCATTCAGTGGTGATACTTCGAAAGAGCATAAGACTCAGTGTGCCCTTGAACATATTTGGACAGTTTACTTCTAGTCAAATGTCTTCAAGGTCACAGAACAAATGTTTCCTTCATGAACTGGGACAGTTCTCACCACTGATATGATATTCAATAACTATAACAGATAACTGGTGCAATAAAGCACTTTTATTGGATCCAAGCTGTTGGAATAAACTCCTGCAATGATATCAGCACTTTCTGTACACATTCTTTACAAGTCAGTGCCTTCTGAAATGAAGCGATATGCATGTTACTGCAGTGTGTCACAGTAGGCTGCAGGAGAAAACTGGGGCACTGAATAGTCATGAGATGCTGAAAACATGTTCCAGAGGACCACACAACAACTGGTCTGTCTTCAATGGAAAAAAAAAAGGTTACAAAGGGAAATCTTTCTTGGCTTCTTTTAAAATAGCAGCCAGTGCCAAAAGAGGAAAAAATAAGTTTGAAACTTGGAAACTGATTTTGAAAGTTACGTCAGAACGGGCATCCGGTGTAAAACTAATGCCAAATCAATATGCGGACAACCAAGCAGATTTCCAAGCAAAGAAAGCAGTGGCAAAGGCTACAGATAAGGTGTTTGGGAAGTTGTATGAGAGGTTGGACATTAAGGAGGGAGAAAAGGACCTATTGGCTAGACAGAGAGACAGGGCTAGGAAAGATCAGGGCAATTAAGGATAGATATGGAAACATACAAGTGAACAGAGTGTGTTGAGCAGATGGAAGGAGCAGCTGATGAATGAAAAAAATGAGAGAGAGAAGATTGGATGATGTGAGGATAGGGAACCAGGAAGTGCAGGAAATATGCAAGATGGAAATCAGGGCAGCAGTGAAGGGGATGAAGAATGGAAAAGCTGTTGGTCAGTATGATATATCAGTGGAAGCATGGAGGAATTTAGGAGAGATGGCAGTGGTGTTTCTTACCAGTTTGTTTAACAGAAACTTGGAAAGTGAGAGGATGCCTGAGGAGTGGAGGAGAAGTGAACTGGTACCGACTGGAGACTGGTACGGGTTGGAGACTGATGAAAATACAGGAACCAAAGCTGGAGGTGTCAGAGTTAAAGATACTGAGATTTTCGTTGGGTGTGACGAGGATGGACTGGATTAGAAATGAGCATATTAGAGGGACAGCTCAGGTTAGACGTTTTGGAGACAAAGTTAGAGAAGCAAGGTTGCGTTGGTCTGGACATGTCCAGAGGAGAGATGAGGATTATATTGGAAGGAGGATGTTGAAGATGGAGCTGCCAGGAAAGAGGAAAAGAAGAAGACCAAAGAGGAGGTTTATGGACATGGTGAGAGAGGACATACAGTTGGTTGGTTTGAAGGAGGAAGATTCAGAGGAGAGGACATGGAGACGGTTGATCCACTGTGGCGACCCCTAAAGGGCAGCAGCCAAAAGAAGAAGATACATGTTTGCACTATAAAAGATATTTAAGCAATTGATTTTAGGTTTTATGATTTCTATATGGCATATGATGTTATATGGAGCTGTCTTTGGAAATTAAAACACAGCCTAGATTAAAAAAAAAGAATAAAACTTCCAATATAATCCAAAGTGGTTTATAAGTGAGAAACAACATTCAAGCTATAGTGAGAGCTGATGAGTGAGCACTAAGTGCAAAACAATTTAAAAGTTAAGCAAATGAAGTGGTAAGTGATGAAGGTTTCTGGATGAGATGTGTCTTCAAGAGCCTCTTGAAGATAGAGAGGAACATCGCTGCTCTGATTATATTTGGTAGCTCATTTGTGTGTAGTGATGGCAGTGCCTGTTTACTCAAGTTTAAGTGGCTGGGTGCAGATCCAGAATGTTTAGTAAAATTGAATTGAGGAAATTAGAAAAATACAGAAATCTTGAGAACAAGCAGATATTGATCCAATGTTTTCTCTTTAAAAGCTTCTGATCTTTAAATGGAGCCTCTTTTTCACAGCTCTAAATTTAAAATCAGCATCTAAAAGAAGGCCATTATGATCCAACTTCTCAAACACTCCACTGGCCTAAAGGAAGAAATGTACGGAATTAAAAACAGCATCACGGCATACGATATGAGTGTGTGTGCTATTTCAGGCTAGATTTGTTATAAGAATAGACAGGATACATTTCTTTCTCCTTCCGATATCCGATCTGGTTGCCGATAGCTCTAAATACCGATATGTCATCTGCAGCAATAAGTCTGTTATTGCTGATTACAAGACATTTTGTCAAATATAAAAAAACATACGCTTCTGAAGGAAAAGTTCCATAATCCCAACATCAAGGTCAAAAATGTCAAATTGTTAAGTGAATTCCAAGCAATTTTGCAGTTCTATGGTAACCAACAATGAGGCTGGAAGGCTGCAAACCCCATAATAAGATAAAAAAAATCTGATCAATAACTTTATTTATAAATACACTTCATTTATGAGTCAATATGTCTTTAAGAACATGTAATGTTAAAAATTAAAAAGCATAATGACGCTTAAACAGAAAGGCGATCAGAGTCAATATTCCACCGATGACGCACAGATGGGGCCAATTTCCTTGAAAAATTCTGGGTCTGCTGGATCACATGGTAAGCATGTCATCCCATCTTTTTTCTAAGGTTGACCCTTGCAGTGTCAACTGATTTCTACCTGGCCATGTAATCATAGATAATCAAACATTATCTAAAAGGTCACAGGTATCTCACACAAGGGCGGTTGTTAATTGCCTACAGATTTCCTTTTTAGCCTATACTGACCATGAAGCAGATTTAGTATTCGCCTCTTAGTTAAAATGTTACTTGGACTGGCACAGTCCCATGACAGATTTTATAAGCCCAGACTAGAAAGTAATGAATACTCACAAGCCAATTTATGTGAAACCTGCACTTTTTCACAGTTGATAAAATAATTTGGAAAATAATATATTGTGCAGAAATGCCACAGTTCAAAACATGTCTCATAAGACACAATGTTCGACAGAAAGAAACCCAAACACTCTTTCGTGATGCTAAATACTTTACATTTCCTGTTGGCTCTTGCCTTCCCACCATATCTCAACCAAGCCACATGTCTACTGAGTCCTATTTCAGTCTCCACTGTTGCTCACTGTGGGTCCACTTGGAGACGTTTTAATAACATTCCCCGGCTGGTGATATTTGAAACAAAGACATGGGATAGAACAGTTAAGGGCCCCTTAGACCGTTCTCTGTCATCTTTAATGCCGTCTTACATACTGCGTGCCGCTGGCACATTCCAGAGTATACTCTAAAGCACAAGGGCAGGGCAGAACGTTCTGTGGAAGTACAGAGTGGAAAAAGGCAGCTTGCCCAGGCCAAAACCAACCACTGCCCAGACTCACTCCCACACAGTATAAATGGGAGGATGTTTTGCCGTGTGAAAGACCAGCCACCTATAGCACAGGTTCCACCCGTGAGGTCTTTCAGTCCCTCTTAAATGTAGAAGTAGAACACTTTATACTAATCACTCATTCAAGACAGTAGTAGGCAGTTTTGGGAAAATATTCAGAATAGGATGATGTCATTTCGACCAGACTCCATTTCACCTACATCGCTCGGGTGTGAAGTGAAATGAAAGTGACAACTTGTCATTGTGAAATAGCACACGGAGAAGCACAATGAAATGCAGCCTCTGCATTTATCCCATACACACACATGCAGCTATTGAAATTGCCCAGCTGTGATAGGGACCTTGCTCAAGGCCCTACATAAGGGCAACCTAAGGGTCTGGGATTCGAACCCAGGACCTTCCGATCCTGGGACCTAGTCCCTAACCACTGGTGAGTTAAAGGACAAGAAAAAACACAGACTAGTCCCACAAATACTGTACTGACTAGAACTGTTCATGATGCAGCACACAAGCCACTCAGAACCTCAGAGGGCAACACAGAGAGAAATTCCCAAGCATTCAGTCAGGCCTCTGAAATATACTCCAATCAGCAACACAACAGGGTGCCCAAAGCTTTTTATTGTGAAGACAAGCCTGAGCAAAAGCCAGCCTGTTCGGTGCAATCCTTCAAACGTGCTACTGTAGCACAAATAGCTAAAAAGTAATTTTGGCTAAGATAAATATCACAGCAGTCACAGCAGCCTAGTGGTTAGAGAGTTGGCCTGGGTTCGAATCCCGGACCATTAGGTAGCCCTGAGCAAGGTACCGTCCCGATCACCGCTCCCCAGGCACTTTAAATAGCTTTCCCCAGCTGCATGGTGTGTATGGGTAAAAAACAGAGGTTCTATTTCATTGTGGCTCACTGTGAGCATGTGCCAAAAATAGTCACTTTCATTTGTTTTTGATATAAAACAATGTAGTGTGCTAAACAAATAGATCATGCTTTAATGAAGGTCATTCAGAGCACTTTTTTGATGATTTTCCTGCGCTTACACACCTGCTTCATCAACTGAGAAATTATCTTGGGAAACATTATGCAGGGCAAGCAGACAAAAGTGTTAAGACTAAGAAACACTTCTCTAAGGTCCAGTGGCGCCTCACTGTGGTTAGAACAAATTAAAGTTTCAGTGACATCAGTGTGGGCTGTAAACAGGAGTAGAAGTTGAATATAAAATAATCACAAAGAACAACGTCCCCTGACATTGTAACTTAAGGGCACAAAAAAAAGACAAATTGATTTTTTTACAGATGGATCGCTTTAAACGAAATCCAAAAAACAAAAAGCTCCTCAGTAAAAATACCTTTTTTTTTAGCTAGGCTTTTAAAAAAGTTTTAAATAAGTTTAAAAACCTTAATGCCATTTTTTTGTCTGACATTTTCTGGCCCAAAATACACAAAAATGATTTAGAACATTTGTTCTTGCATTTGTTGCAACGGTTATACACTGAAGCTGCTCTAGGCCTAATTTCACTTTTGATCCACAAGTGAGGGCACCTGCTGCTCTTTGAAGAGTCGTGGTGGAATCACAGAACTGAAACTGTAAAGCACAGGAGAGATTATATACGGTGCACATGAGGAACAGAGGTCATACAGAGGAGCATGACAGACACAAGATCTGCATCTGCAAGCACCAGCCCTGCAATGCAATAAAAGATTCTAAGAATCATCAAATTAGAATCCTTTTATTCTGAGATTAAAGGAGATCACAGAGAGGTCAAGAGGTCATGAGATTATTAATGCTTCTGAGGTGCCATTTCAGCGATTGTTGCAGCCGGACTCACTGTGCAAGAGGCCCTTGATCTGATATTATTGTCCCAAAAACAAAACAAAAAAAACACTCGCTCTTCTCACTGAAATGTTGATGCAGGATTAATCACCAATCTGAAATGTAAATTATTATATTTAAATTGAATTAAATAGCTATTTTGACATTGTAAATGGATACGTAGAGACGCTTATGAGGGAATTCTTAGCCTGGGTCTAAACTGCCCCATGATTAGATGCCCCATGCAAATAAATAAAAGCAGAAGTAAAAACATAAACCTCTTCTGGAACCACAGCCTTATTGTGGTGGAGGGGTGTGTGTGTCCCTTGCACCTGAGAGTTGAGCTGTTGGGAGCATGGAGCTCCTGATGGGGCCACCCAAGAAAGAGAGATCTTAGTTGAGCAGCCAGATAAACAGTGATTCACAGTGCCCTTACGAAAAGCTTGGACACGTCTAAAGACACTGTGCCTTTCGTGGTGGCAAACCAAGGACCCAGTGGTGGTCACCATCGGTAGGGAGAGCCATTGGGCTAAAGAAGGAGACCTTTCATGCTTGGTTATCTCTGGGAACTCCTAAAGTGGCACTAAGGAATATAACCTATACTCTGCAGTGATGGCAGTCAGGGAAGCAACAATGTAGGTATGGGAGGAGTTTGAGGAGACCCTGAAGAAGGGCTGTCATGGCTAACATGCATCTTCAGTGTGGCATGGATGTCTGGGGCTGTACTTTTTGATTGGCAGATTTGGGTGGTAGTGCCCATTTAAAAAAAAAACAAAAAAAAACCCACAAAAGTCACCCCGATAAAGTACTCCTTCCGACTGTCAAACCTCAGATTCAGGAGAAGCAACGTTAATTCCGACCTTGAAGGCACTCTTCACCCTGGAATACAAGGTATCAGGAGATCTTCTGCAATCCATTGTCCCTGTATGACCACAGTGAGAGCTGTGTCCATATTTTTGGCATTAAATCAAACACCTTCTCAATGGGGACTCAGACAGGGCCTCAGGGTTGCATCTTTGCTTTATCAGATGATGTAGTTCTGTTGGCTTAATCAGGCTATAACCTTTAGCTTGCATCGGGGCAGTTTGCGGCCGATTGTGGAATGGTAGTGATGTGGCTCAGTCTCATCAAATTTATGGCCATGGTGCTCCATGAAAAAGGTAGTATGACCTTTCTGGGTTGGGAAGAAATAATTGCCTTAGGCGGAGGAGTTTATGTATCTCGGGATCTTGTTGACGAGTGAGGGTAAAAATGGAATGGCGGTGGCATTTGTGTGGACGATATATCACACCATTGTGGTGAAACTGAGCTCATCACCCGACCCCTAAGGGTGTGTCCTGCTACCCACCCTAAGCAGAGGAAATCAGCAGAGTAGGGCGACTGCTCCTCCAGGCTGAAAGGAATCAGCTGAGATGGTCTGAGCATCTGGTGCTTTACGGCCACCTCCCTGTCAAGGTATTCTGGGCAGGACCAACTGGAAGGAGACCACGGTTCAGACCCAGGACACATACATGGGAACATTATATATCTTGGCTGGTGTAGGAGCACCGTGGGATCCCCCAGGAGGAGTTGGTGTAAGTGGTCAGTTAGAGGAACATTTGGATTAATCTCAGCCCACCAATATGACCCAGTCCCAGATAAGCAGCTTGGAAAATGGATGGATGGTAAGAACAAAAGCAGAAACAGAAACACCGAATGTAGAATGACTAACAGGACTCTCTGACACTTCAGTATGGAACATGTCAGAATAAGATAAATTAAAAATACAATGTAGTATGCAAAAGTTTTAGGCAGGTGTGAAAAAAGGCTGTAAACAAAGAATGCTTTCAGAAATGGAAGTGTTAATCATTTATTTTCATCAATCAACAAAATGCAGTGAATGAACAAAAGAGAAATCTAAATCAAATCAAAATTTGGTGTGACCACCCTCTGCCTTCAAAACAGCATCAATTCTTCTAGGTACACTTGCACACAGTTATAGAAGGAACTCGGCTGGTAGGTTGTTCCAGACATCTTGGAGAACTCTTCATGTAATCCCAGACACACTGGATGATGTTGCGATCAGGGCTCTGTGGGGCCAGAAGAACTGATGCTGGTTTGAAGGCAAAAGGTAGAAACACCAAATATTGGTTCAATTTAGATTTTTCTTTTGTAATTTTGTAAATTGATCAAAATAAACAATCACTATTTATATTTCTGAAAGCATTCTTTGTTTACAGCATTTTTTCACACCTGCCTAAAGCTTTTGCACAGTACAGTATATATAGTACATATATATAGTATATAGTACACAGTACAGTATATATAGTCATGTGAAATAATTAGGACACCCTAATAAATATTCAGTTCTTTATTAAGAAATGTTCACATCGATTGTTTTTATTTATCTCGGGGGGGAAAAAAAGGGATTTCATTGCAGGTAAACAACAAAAAATAGCCTTGATTTATTCATTAAACAAAAGATATCAACAAAAATATCTTTTCTGATTGAGGAAAAAAAAGTCAGTAGCTAGTCTTACCCCTTTTTGACCACAGTGAGACCTTGTAGCATCTACCAGTTTTGGACGTCAGTCTGAAGAAAGTTTGCGCTCCTCAGTGCAGAACTCTAAGCTGTGAGATGTTTGAGGGGCTTCTTGCATGTACAGGGGTGGTGACTGGGACCTATGACTGGGTCCCTGAGCAAGACCCTAAACCCTGAATTGCTCCGGGGGGACTGTCCCTATAATCAGGACATGGAAATTGCACTTTTAATTGTGTATAAAGGTGGGGGTGTCCTAATTTATTCCTCACCATAAATGCCATTTTTGTAGAATTAAGTTTTACAGAAGATTTTGAAAAGTCTTTTCTTCAGTTTTAATTGTTTAGTTATATTACCTGAACCTCCCAGTATTGTTAAAATTGAGATTAAATATCCAAATGTCCAAGAATATTACAAAAACACACAGGCTTGTAATTTTGTCACGGTTGAATATATATGACCATTTATAAATGTCCTGGCTAGTTTTTAGAGCCGAGCTGTTCAGCAAGTCTGTACCAGTAAAGTCTTCTTCCTCTTTAATGATAAACCTGTTACAACAAGACATGCCTCCAAGATGCCTGGACACATCTTCTTATGTGTGGGCTTTCTTTATTCTTGATCATTTTTTTTCCATAAATCATATATCAAAACTGCCATGTGAAATGATGCAGCAGCCAGAACAACCATCTATTTGAGATTCTTTCCTTTGGTTTGATGAAGACTTAAGCACTGAAGCTGTTTCGTAATAGACTAAAACTAAAATAAAATTAAGCTGTGGCAGTAATTTTGAAAAGACTGTCAGGTGTTCCCAAACTCTTGAATGGTACGGTGAGTGTCAAGATTGTCATTTAAGGATTGATATTATTCATGGCTTAAAGTCTTTTCTTAAACATGCTTTGTCAACTTGACGAACCTGACAGATGGTCTGACTCGCCACTCGGAAATGAGTCAGAGCAGAAGGGGAGGATTCAGCAAAGCCAAAGCTATAGGGCTTGTCAAAACCTGTGTTGTAGCCTAAGAGGATGAAAAACACTGAACATGACCCTGATGTGTCATCAAGGCACATACTATGGCTTCGCTGCTTGAAGGCATATTCTTCTAATAGGAGGGACAGAAAAGGCGTTTTTGCAAAATGCTGAGCTGTTCAGACAGACTGTCAGGCTGCTGTGGGTGTAGGCAGGGCAGGGAGGTCCAGGCCTTTCCGCAAAGGAACATCAGGCCTTTTATCGAACAAAGCAGGATGTCACATGTCCATCAGCTGATTAAAAAGGAGGAATCAGGAGTACTACTCTTTGTCTTGAATAAAAACCTGCAGCCACAACAGCCTTTAGCCAGTAAGTCTGGACACCCTTGAGATAAAGCAGTGGCCTAGCGTTTAGGGACTAGGCTCCCAAATCAGAAGATCATGGGTTCGAATCCCTTACTCGTAGGTTGCCCTGAGGTACCCTTAAGCAAGGTACCGTCCTGTCACTGCTCCCTGGGCCGCGGTGTGTGGGTAAAATGCAGAGGTGTAATTTCGTTGTGGTTCCCTGTGTGTTGTGCCGTGTCCTCACAATGACAGGAATTTTCACTTTAAGATAAAATGACAGAGGTTGCTGCATTTAGGACAAATGCCAGAAGATGGCAGCCTACAGCTGTCCACTGCTCTTAGAGATGGGCTTAGGACCAACTAAGCAAAGATGGCAATCATTTGGCACCACCAGATGAGAGTTAAAGAGACCTTGGGCTTCTTATTAGCTTATTAGCAAGCTACATGGGCAAATAATCTTAAAACTAGTTTATGATTTACTCTTATCTTATTACAGTGAAGTGTTAGTACACTTAAAACACTTTTGAGGAAACGGACTCAAATAGAAATTTCAGCAAAGCCATGCAACAATGATTTGAGCAACTGCAAAGTCTGAAAACTCAAAAACAAAATATTGGTCAAACAAATTTTATTATACTATAAACAGCATTCAGTATTGTACCACAAAGTCTTGCAAGTTAAGCATTTTTCATTCTTCCCTCGGCACACCTAATCTGTGTACACTATTTACAAGTTTCTCAAAGAGGAAAAAAAAATAAATTAAAGATATAGTGTACTTGATCACTGCTAACAGGATCTCTTTATATGGGTTTGAAATAAAGTGTAAAACAAATAAAAAAAACAAACAAACAAACAAAAAAAAAAACTCTGAAAGACTGCCATTCCTATCACAAGCTCCTTCTCATTTTAACATTCATAAAAATGACATTCATGGAGTGAAACCAAATCAAAACCAAATATTTTTTCATTATATTGCAACAGAGATATGGATTACATAAATTGATAAAATCTTCTTTTGCAAAATAGCGTTATTACTATGTATCTGGGAAGAGGTAGCAATAATGGAACACAACCTCTTAGTATATCAAGTCAAAGTGCAAATGACAACCAGTTTAACAAAATTAAGATATTTATATGATTTATGCTTTAAAAGTTTACACTTATCATAAAGCCCATTTATGTATTCATCTTAAATCCACATTCCCCTCATCATACTTGCCACTATGCTGGGAATCCCACATGAGAAACATTCAGTCAAAACATGAAATACAAGAGATAGCTAGAAGGAAACAAATCAGGTACTTCTGATGTTTGCTTTTACTACAATTTTACTTACATAAGGGATCAACGTTGGGTTAAATGTTGGATATTGGCACTAGCTGTAATTTCACTGCCAAAAACCACTTGGGGTCTACAAGCGCAAAGGAATACAGAGATTAAAAGGATGCACACGTTGCATAGTAAGCTTGTTAACCCCATTCCTCTTACACTAAAAACTGAAAAGCCCACCCTTAGGAGCGCTCGTATGTAAAATCTGAGTAATCTATCACTTACTACTAATTTCTCAATTACTCTAGTACAAAGGTCATGTCAGGCAACTACAGGCCCAGTGCAATTAGGATTTTTTTTGTGCAGCACCACTACAACTAGAAGAAACGATAAGTAAAAGATAACAAATTATGAAAACAACATAGCCCAGCTCTGACAAAATGAACAGAACTGCTGAATAAATGGAATTAACTCAGGAGAAGTACAGTAAATGTGAATTCATATCTTTAGAAAACGACCACGAGCTTGACTCGCGGCTTCATCTTTTCCCTTTTAGAAAGTTATAAGAAATTTCTCCCAAATTCATCTTGGCAGAAATTTCTACCAAATTCATCTTGGCATGTCAGCAGTCAAAGAGACAAACAGTAGTAGTGGTACTTTTACGCAAAACAATTACAATTTGTAGGTGGACGTACGTCAGGCACTTGCGTAGATACGATCGGCTTTGAGAGGAAACGTCACACGGACATTGGTAACATAAGGAGTAGCCTATTCATTGCTCGAGTTAAAATAACATTTGTAAAGTAGTGGAAAGTAAAAGAAGACCCTTCTACGCCTGTTCCTTTAAGAGTCCACGGTTCCAGGAGCCAGTTCCACAAGTCTGTGAAACATCCGAAAGAGCAAAGCTAGGTTGCTTGTGCACAGTAATCATGGGAGAGGGGACGACAATAAAAACGTGCCATCTTTATCTGTCCTTAGATGTCAGCTTCTCGATCAACTCCTGAAGGGGTGCCAATTCTTTTCTGTCAATCAAGTTGAACTCCTACAAAATCACACAAGATTAGATGGGTGTGTCTTCTAGCAAGTGAATGCTGTTTATGCAACTAGTCCAAGATGACGTCTAGTTCATCTGAACAATAAGACGTATCGCTTTTCCTTAAAGTAAAAAAAAGCTGAGCAAACTGAGCAGCGAGGGACAAGAAAGTGGAAAACCTGTGGTCACATTAAAAGGGTAACCAGCTAACATGATCTTGCTGGCTATCAGATATTTTCGGTTATAACATTAGCGATTTCATCAAAATCAAGCACTTACGCACCTGAACAAAGAAGATGAAATGTTTAAAGGAGGTGTTCAGATGGGCCTCCTCCTGCAGCTGGATGACGGAATCAAAGTGTTGATGGTAGATGTGAGCATAGACACGGAACAGGCGCTTCAGGATGGTCTTCGCCACAGACATGAAGTTCTTCGGGAACGGGACACCTGTAACACAGAGTTAAGAGACTAAACAAGCTCAGCTTTATTTTGTGAATCAGCTTTTGAACCTGAAAGTGCACAGAACACTACCATATAAAATGGATAACCTACAATACATGCAATAAAGCTTTATCGATTTACATGCAATTAGAAGTGGACAGGATACCCTTTAAAAATACATTCTGTAAAAATGCAACTGCAGTTCATTCATGCAAAATTCGAACCTCTATTGATGGAGTTTTACTCTGTTTTTGGCTTGTCTTTTAATAATAAGTTTCTGAAATCTTAATTTTCAGATTGCATTGGCGTGATAATGTTAAATAACAAAGGCCTGTGGGTGAAAACGGTGCAAATTGGCATGAAAATATTTGATAATTCCTTCAGTAAAATGTGGTTATTTGTAAAATAACCTACTAAAAAGTGTTTTTTAATTATTAAATTGTGATCAAATGTTGCCCATAAACCACACTACTCTTTAATTAACTCTAAGGGAAAAAATCTCACCTATTTTTGAAGGAAAAAGTGTCTCGTCATCAAGCTGGTCCTGAACCCAAGTCATCAAGTAATCAATGTACTTTGGAGCGGAGCATTTGATTGGCTTTTTTATGTTGGTTCCATCAGCCCAGTGATATTCATACCTGAAGGTAAAATTGGTCCAAATGCTTTAATGCACTTATCATGCACTGGAATAACATTATATCCCGTGTCACACTATAACTGCACAGAAGTAACTGACCAGCAGTTGTGCTTCACATTTAGGCAGTTCAAGAGCAAATCTTACTTGGGTCCAGCAGACATTAGAGGGCAGCTTTCCTCAGTGCAAAAATCAGTGATGGTCCCATACAGCATATTGATCTGATTAAAGAAGTCCACAGCTGGGAAAAGCACAAAGCTGAACATTAGAAACATCACTTAGCACATACTTTACAGCACTGTCCCCTCATTTCTGACCACACACCCCGAGCCAGTTAGGTATACATTTAGCCTTGTAAGCATAAATGACTCAATTAATTATGTTAAGGAAGCTTCACTTAAAGGTGTGGTTCATTGATGAGAAAGAAGAGTAAACTCTTCATTTGTAATCACATATAGGCTGCAGCAAGACAAAAAGAGATGGGTAGAGAGAGAGAGAGAGAGAGAGAGAGAGAGAGAGAGAGAGAGAGAGACTGCAAGCATTTCCTTATCACAGCTTGTTCGGGGCATGGATAAGAAATGAAAACGTAAACGTAAACGTGCACACATCTTAATTTCATCCACTTATAAGGCAAAAACTGGTAAGCGATGAACTGATCACACTCAGTATTTTCTACATATCTATTGTCATTTGTAAATGTTTCTAGCTGCCAAAGGGAATCAAATGGTTATATCAAAAATCCAAGAGTTCAGCCACATTAAACCAAACATCTCAGGTTTATGTTTCAAAACAAGAATGGCTTGCATCATGAGGTTAGAGAAACAAGCTAGTCACACGCCTGCATTTCAGCACCTGTATTTTAATAAAAGTCCTGTAATATAGAAAAACTAGACTGATAATGTGCTTTTACATCGTCTGTGAAAAATAGTTTGTTTACATTATCAGCGAGTCGCCTTCTCTCTAAAAAGGCAATAGCACACAAGCTACGCCCATTAGCTCACGGTGCTCTACAATTAGATGAAACCCAACACCTTGGCCCTCTTGAGCAAACTACCGCCATTGCTAACCGCCCTTGCCTGAGGCTTACAGATGCATTAGGAGCTTGTTCCACTGCCTTATCTCCATTGTTAAAAATAGGCTGCAACCAGAAGCAAAAGAGCCAAGTAGATGCCGCAGGAACCATCTTTTTTTTAGGCAGCAGCATGCAAGAATTAAGCCTAATGTGTAGCCATGTAAGAAATTGGCTTAGAAGATACAACCAAAGGAATTTAACACAGTATTGATTTTATAGGGGGAGGGGAACTCTGTGGCTGTATTTTGCCAGACTAGGAATCTTTTTTTTTTTTTTTTTTTGACAGTTCAGTATCTTGGGAAAGCCTGCACCAGCTGAATGGGGCAACAGGCCACTGAACCGTGAGGAGCATCAATGGAAGTTGTATAATGGCTTGTCATAAAACATGCAGCATCAAAAGATGCAATGACCCACAAGCAAGTATGTTCACTGATCCATGACCACTAATAAACCCACCTCCATGAACAATGATACTCAAACAGTATTCAGTGCGTACTAAGTTTCTGAGCAGGCTGTCGACTGTAATGCTGAAGTGACGACCAAAAAAGTGGAACTGCATAAGTGTGACAATTTGGATCGTATTAACGCCGTGATCGGAAAGCCAAGCAATCGAAAAATAAGCGATGTGACCTGGGAGCTACAAGGTGGCTCATATTTCCAGCTTTGCAGCACCTGTATTTCATTACTTCCATGTTGTGATTCTTGTTTAATTAAGTAGGTTGCAGTAAATTGCTTATCGTCCTGTTCCTCGCTGTTGCAGAGACAAAAGTTTGCAAATTTTCTATATTGTGCTAATGCTTCGTAGCCAAAATAAATGATTGTACCCTTGTTTTACACAACCCTGCTTGCCATTGGTTTTTTCACAATTCTTAAGGTCAAGTGAAAAGTCCCTTGTGTTTCTGTGGGTCACCAAAGAAACACCCTACTCTGAGACACTGACAAATTCTCTGCATCTGAAGAGAACTGAAGCAGCTTGTAAATCTAAATGAGAAAGCCCTGCAGCCAAACTGCATCAAATTGTGCACACAAAGTGAAATCACATGGTGCTTACTGTTGACTGCCACCCATTCATTGAGGTCCTCCCCGTCTGGGAGCATGACGGCCATGCGCAGGTTCCCGCTGCCCAGAGTGGCCTCAGCATGCTTCAGTAACTCATACTGGTGCGAACCCTCTGGAATATTCTTTTTTGGCTTGAAAGTCTTTGACGAACGGCTTCCGCTGCAAGAGTGAAGAAGAAAAAGCAGAAATCAAAGGGAAGATATCAACTTAGATTTAGCAGAAACACTTCACAGCAGAGTTCTTCAGTTTCAGTCATGTTGAGCCAAAACCCAGGACAGTTTGGTGATTTTAATAACTAGTTTTAATAACTGTACTGAAGTAGAGAAATCAACAAACAGTGTGAAACACTGGCCTTAAACCGAAACATTGTACAAATGCCACTTTCTTTTTGAGAAATAAACCAAAAAACAAAAACTAAACAATGTGCCTATCCAAAATGACTGAAGCTTATCCAAATTAAAACATAACCATAACCTCTGTTCTGCCCTTGGACTTGAAACTAAACGTTAACTCCCCTTTAAGACGACTTCTGTTATACTGAGTGAATGTAGTGGAACCGAATAGTATTCTGCAGAGAACACGAAGCTCCTATACTTAAAAAAAACAATATTACATTTCTTCAACAGGCAAGCAATTTAGATGAATATCAAGGACTATCACTGTGACAGAATGTGTCGATGTACTTAGCACATGCAACTTGTTTCAAACATGGCAGGTCCAGTTAAACGTGTCTGTGTCACTTGTTACAGCAGTCAAGATTTATGAGAAGAAAACACAGAATTTATTATCTGCATATTTTATGGATGCATACTGAAAGCAGCTGCAAACAGACTAAGTATAATGGCAGAATGCTCACATTTCACCCACATTTTATGTTTGAACTAAAGACAACTATTTCAATTAAAAAACTGACACCGATATTTACAGAATTTTTAAAACCAGTTTGTTGCAGTTTGTGAGACAGACTAAGAAACAGATTAATATAAATATAAAAAAGCAAGCAAAAAAGAGAAAAAAATAAAAAAATAAAAAAAATATATATATAAAAATAAAAAAGCAAGCAAAAAAGAGAACCAAGAATATATTTATTTTTAGCTCTAATTTTAACATGAACAGCCTTGTAACGGGTCAAATGTGTGTTTCATTTAATGTACTATACTGACTTTACCACAATTGTAGGGTTTTCGCTCTCAATATGTTTCTTACATTTGAAGTGTATGAGTGCATAATTTGAAAGGGGGTGAGAGGAGAAGAAGAAGAAGAAGAAGAAGAAGAATAAGAAGAAGGGAAAAAAAAACACCACACCCATACAAAGCTTTTGAATTAGAGTACTTCTTTCCCTGGGCAAATCTTTGAATATAATCCAAAGTACATTTAATAATTTGCCATTTCTTTGTCCATTTCTGGCTAGCTAGCTGTCTGCACTGAATGCCTCTCTGTTCTCTGTTGCACTACTAACATTAACATAGTTTCATTCAAAAAACAGTGTTTAATTTTTGCTAATCGAATTTATAATTATTTTAACTCGTTTATGACACTAAGTGCTGTTTTGAGTACAGCCCTGCAGACCTTCTGTTCTAGTGTTCTATTGTATTCCTGCTCTTGCGCTCTTGCGCCTGGGAATTGAGAAACCTTGCTATAGCCCATATTTGACTAATAAATGACAGGACTGGTCCAGTTTTTTGGATGGGATTTAGGTTTTCTCTTGTTCTCATTTAGGATTGTCGAGGAATATTAAATTCAACATATACAAGCTTGTAAAAATACCTTGTTGGTTAAAATAATGTCTAATAATCTTTAGTCACTGGAGATCTTTTGTTCTAAAATGTTGCTATACATGCATCACGGCTATGAGCCTAAACAAGTAGGATCCGGTAACAGGAAGAAAGCCATATGTGGAAAGGGAAGGACATTATTGAGCAATAACCTACAAGACACGAACATCATGAAGCTTCAGTAATAGCAAGAAGGGAAATGGAGGCTAAAATTAAAGCAGCAGAACCATTTCTTTTACTGTCTAGACTTGACCAGTGCTTTACATTAAGCCAAATTCTTTATAACACCAAGTGTTGCTGATATTAGACACCACAGTTCCTGCCTTCTTTCAACTGGGTTGGGCTTCAGAAAGCAAGACATGAAGTGCATTCGAGTGACTCACTGTTATTTTTGTAGTAGCTTCTAGCAAGAAGCTGGTTTGGGTGTGAAAGCTGATGGACTGGACCTTATTCTGTTTTCCACTGAAGGCCAAAGACTGGCCATCAAATGAAGTAAGACATTTGTTCCAACTCAATCAAGCAAAGCTATAGTGCTGAATATACCGATACCTGACTTTGATTCCTTTTTCAGCACTTTAATATGCTGAGTTTACAGAATTACAGTGCAGAATTGAGAATGGGGTATACCAAGTTAAAAGCTTATTACAGATTATAAAGCAAACATGCCTTCAGGTGTACTGAGGTGAATAAAATGGACTACTTCAAATTTGGAATTCAATTACAGACATTTCAGACTCTGACTTCAATGGTCAGGCCGATTAGGTTGGGATATCAGTAAACGTGAACTGATCACAAACTTGATGATCAACATGATAAACTACTAGAGAAAGGCAAAATTGTATAGTTTTACTTCCAACAAGCTCATTTCATGAAAATATGAAAGGATGCCCCCCAGGACCACGAGTCGCCCGCGGACCTGTTCTAAAAATAGCACAAAAACTCACCAGTGAGCAGCGTCTAAAATTAGATTTGATCCTGTTGCATTTATATATATATATATATATATATATATATATATATATATATATATCAAGCATTTAAAACATGTTTATTATACATTAAGTTTAGGTAACTGGTAGACCTTCAGTTTCAAAAAAAGTTGGCGACCCCTGTATAGACCTTCTGTCAAAAATCTTGTCTTTACTCAAGTGACTGTTGCAAAATGAGCATCTGCAGTGTGTTTAAGCATTATGAGGAATTGCAATTTCAATGAACCTAAAGTTAGCTGACAAACATGTAGAGATAAACCAGTAAAGGAAACTGCCTTTCTAACTGCATACTTTCTTAATACTGAAGAATGCTTCTAGTTCTTCAGGTCAAGTAACTGCCTAACAAGTAAAAAAAAAAGCAAAGAGCCCCACTGTATACAAAATGGCAAGCAAATTCAATTTAAGTAAAGGCTTTATTAAATCATTCTCTCAAAGCACACTTTATTCATTCATGCTCATGACTTTCAAAACAACTTCTGTTTCAAGCTTTAGTAGTCTCAAAACACTAAAGCGCTTCTTTAAAGGAGGGTTTAGGAAAAGCCAGAAAGCTAGTGACTCACATTTTCATGTCAAAATCCAAAAAGAAAAGCAGAAGTGGAAAGGAAACAAACAAGCAAACAAAAAAAAAGAAGAGACTCATTATTAACAGTATTATCTGCTACTTCAATTTTCTACTGGGATTTAAAAACATGTTATTACCTTCCTTTTAAGACCAAGGCAGATTAAACTGAACAGATTGGAAGATGGGGTGGGGGGGTAATAATGCCAAGAGACTTTACAAAACACTCATGATACAAGATGTCAGAATATGGAATTTATAGAAATCACTGGAAAAAAGCCAGAAGTAGCAAACAAAACCAACAAAAAATGAGTACAATTTTAATGCAACATTTCCAATACATTGCAGTACTAAATTCACATAAAAAGGTCACATTATGAGCTTAATAATATAACCAGTTTTTAATGACCGCCCATTCACATTCGCTCATACACTAGTTAGATGGACATCTAAGCATCTTAAGACAAAGATCCAGTTTATTGATATACTTAATGTGTCCATATCCATATTGTGTAAAAAAAAAAAACAAGTGCCTTCATGTGCAGTTACGTAAACCATGTTTACACAGTGAGTTCATCAGGAGCATAACAAAAATAAAGAATGCTCCTTGCATCAATGAGCCTGTCAAATCCACAAAGCTGGTACTTAAAACCAGACTCCAGCTCCAATTAATCCGTTCACACTCAAACTGCACCAAGCTTACTGTCCCAGACTCCTAAATGGCACCACCACCGAAACTAGCATTAAACAAATCTCCCTTTTTCCAAGTCAAAACGCCCTCTTTTCATTGACCTATGTTCACATTGCGTTCAGAACAAACTAAACTGAAACATACATACGTATGACACAATGCAACGTTTAAAAGCAATGTGAACCCTTATAATGGGTCATTTCCAAGACCCAGGAATAAAGAGATGCGTGTTGTGATAATGTGATAAATTCTCATCATAACACTCCTTTCTGAGCACACCTTGGTTTCATTAGTAATGGGAATCCTCACCAACTTGGTTTCCTTGCAAAAAGGGCAGAAATGATTGTTTATCTGGATTAGTTGCAGTACAGTGTGTTAACTTTGATGAGAAACATTGCATTCATACTTGTCTCACTGCCGGCTCTCTTCTCCATTCAAACTTCTCCGATGTCAGAAAAAGATGAAAGACTCTTCGCGTATCGTGATAGTTACCTTACTTATTGAAACATTCTTTTTCTCAACAGTTTAAAAACAGAGAAGATTGATGAAATGGGTTCAGTTCTGAGGAAATTCGCCTACATGTCCAAACAGGTGGAAGCTTCCTTTTATGTGTAATTCTAAGGAAAATAAAAGCTCGAAACGAAACAAGCCGTGAACGATTTTACTGCCATGTTTTAACAAAGAGAAGCAGAAATCATGAGGAACATCATCGGAGACTCAATGACCCTACGGTTTTGTGAGCCTGATCGCGACTTGCAGTATTTTAAGGAGCGTCTTTGAGCTCTGTGGGATTAGCCTCAGAGCTAACGCGGCTGTAGAAAGCCCGTGCCCGTTTCTCCGTTTAGTGCTAGCAAAGCAGGGCTCTGAAGTTCAAATACAGGGAATTCCTCGCGTTCTTGGACAGCTACATTTATTATCCAGATGTGGAAGGAAAACGAGAGCCACAATAGCTCCTCCACACCGAGCACATGTTGTCTGTGGAGCCGGAGCCAAAGTGACCGTTATTACGGGATGGAGCCACAGCGGCGTCACGGCGTTAGCCTAGCTGAAAAACTAAAGCAAAATAACACACCAATACTCACAATAAAAAGCTCATATCCGAAGCTACACGTATCCAGTTGAGGAACTGATAAAATATCCGTGCCTAACGTGGGGAAAGGGGCACGGTGTGTTGTAATTCAGGCCGCTATTTCCCAGGACCGTCGCCGCTCCTACACTTTTCCCCACTAAACTTCTCCACTCCAACTCCCGGGTCTCCGCCTCCTCTCGCGAGACTTCCTAAACATGGGATTTGTTATTATTATGCGCCACTGATTTTTAAAATTATTATTATTATTTTTATTATAGTCATGTTGGAGCAAGTATGTAACACAAAACAACGTAAATCCTGACAAAGAGATTTAAAAGGACATTTGCAATTCGCAGAAGAAATCTTCACCGCCCAGGCGACAAATGGGAACATTCTTAGAAAATAAAAGTCACTGTTCTTGGCATAGAAACTGGACGCGTATTTGATAGAAAATTATTATGGAAACCTAAAGTAAAAGACTTACGTAGCTCTATTACACATTTCAATCTGTTATCATGTTTTATGTAGTGTTGTTTTTTTTTAATTGAGGAAAAACTATTCTGCAAAATCAAATTTAGGACTGTGCGCCATAAAACAGGTATTGCAAACAGAAAGGGTGTTAGTGAAAATACGGAAAATACGATTTTTAAACATTTATATATTAACATAACAGTACATTAACAGAAAGTTGGCTCTTAAATAAAGCTGAAATAAATTTTGGTACACAATAATTCATATTCCATTTAATTAAGATTGACAATTGAAAGATTGACTTAATACGAGCGTCAGAAACCAAAAACCAAAGGGTTTTCATGTTTAGATTAAGTAACATGAAGAAATAAACAGCTAACATAACACAACAGTGTGTGCGTTTGCAAAAACATTACTAAAATCTATTTATTTTTTAATCAGAGTTTCAATATCTCTTAAGTTGTAGAGTATTTTTTAAGACTTTATAACATTTCTCGTGTTCATAATTTTCCTTTCGTTGTGTACCACACATTATAGTATCTTGAACTAGACTACTGTAACTATTTGAATTTTCTTAAATGTTTCTGGGTGAATTTCTCCTGTGACAGGACTCGTATTTTGAAATGGTGTCGGTCGCGCTGTATTTACTGTGAACGGTCAGCGTGTAGGTCAGCGTGCGCCATCAGGACCGGCGTTTCTTGGGTTTTCTCTGCGTTTATTTCTCTATCTGAGTCCAGCTGAACTGCTCTTGGGCTCATGGCGGTCTATGGACGGGCGGCTTGCTCTCTAGTGTGTTCTGTCCTGCGCTCGGCGGTGAGGAGACCCCCGGGTTTGAGGGAGACATCGCGGTGCAGGAGTGTGTGTGTAAGGGCGTCCTCAGCGCACCTCACCTGCCGAGAGAGACACACCTGGACAACAGAACCTGTGCTAAAACTTCACACTCCACTCTGCTGGACCTTGGCCCGGAGAGATTTGACCTCTGAGGTAAGATCAGTGCCTCTCGCTGCTGGATAGCCCGTTGCTAATGTGTGACTCACGTGGAACGTGTTGAGAACATCGCTGAGCAGAGACCCTTCAATAAAACATTGAACCCACCAATACAAATTACGGCCTGTGTTTCCTCTTTGGACACTAATGGAAAAGAATCGAGCTCTAATTTGACAAAACCAGTAAAAAAAAAAATAATAAAAAAAAATAATAATAATAATAAAACCAATCATCCACCTTTAAAGCTGATTGAAGGTAAAGGTCCATTAGTGTCCAAAAGGGTCTGATTCTTTTCCATTAGAGTCTATCAGATACTGATTCTTTTCCAATAGAGTCTATCAGATACTGATTCTTTTCCAATAGAGTCTATCAGATACTGATTCTTTTCCAATAGAGTCTATCAGATACTGATTCTTTTCCAATAGAGTCTACCATTTTATATATTCTATAATTATTTCAGTTTTTAAAGGTTTCTTATGGCTCTTTCCTGTTAGCTTTATATATAACTTTTTCTCAACACAAGAATCCAGAAAAAAAAAAAACTGATTATATTTTCCTCTATCAAATTGTTTTGATTTTGCTGAGTTAGGAATCTGCTTAATTGCTTTTCTTAGGATGCACTGATTCTTTCCCGTAATGAAAAGTGTGCAGATCCTTGCACAGTTTAAGATAGAACCCCCAGATGGAAAGTGAAAGGGATAAACACACAGTCACAGTGGGCAGCGGTGACCTAGTGGTTAGGGAAAAGGCCCCAGGATCAGGAAGGTCATGGGTTCGAATCCCAGACCAGGAGGTTGCCCTGAGGTATCCTTGAGTAAGGTACCGTCCCCATCACAGCACCCTGCTACGTGTGTTTGTGTGTGTGGGTAAAAACGCAGAGGTGTAATTTCATTGTGGTTCACTGTGTGTTGTGTTGTGTTTCACAATAACAAGAATAGTCACTTTTGCTTTCACTTTCAGTGAACCACAAATGAAATGATTCTCTGCATTTAACCACTCATACCAAAATGCAGCAGGGAGCAGCAATGTCCAGCCCCTGGGGAGCAGTGATGTGGACGGTACCTTGTTCAAGGGTACTTTAGGTCAATTGGGATTCCAATTTTTCTGATCATCAGACTCAGTTCCCAATCACTAGGTCACCACAACCTCACAGCTGTATTACTTATCATTATAGTTTCATAGCTTTAAGGTACCAGTTTTGAGTTCATATCCTGGAAGTGTCTCAAGCCTGGAAGTGTCTCAACAGCTTGTCCTTTAAAGTTCTCAGAACTTCTAGATACCAGTATAATTTTTTTTTTTAATTATAGACACCATTTAAGGAAGACGATTACCCACCTCTTCCTGAGTACACCCCTTCTCAGGAGACTGACACAAAGGAAGTCTTCATCATCAGAGTCAAAGGTCTGCCGTGGTCATGTAATGCCGAGGACCTGTTGAAGTTTTTCTCTGGTACGTGTTTCAAATATTTCTAAAGGAATGCCAGTTAATGAAAAAAGCCCAATCATTTCAAATTACACTAGTGCTTGAAAGTTTGCAACCCCTTACAGATATTCTGTATTTTTGCATAAATTTGAGCTACAACGTGATCAGATATTCTCATAAATCCTAAACAAACCCAGTTATCCATGAGACATAAAATATGTATTATCTCAATACAATTTTCTATTAAAAGTCCTTAAAGAGCCCATTATAACAATAGATAAAAAAATGTAATTGATCATTTATTCATTGAGGGAATTATTTTTTTTCTGAAGTAGCCTTTGCTCGTATCACTTCAAGAACTGATCTATGAAGATCAGGCTTTGATTGATTGATTATGAGGAGGCTTATGGATGTGGTGAGAGAGGACATGCCGGCAGTTTGTTTGAGGGAGGAAGATGCAGAAGACGGGAAGAAACAGAGCCAATTGATCCATCATGGCGACCTTTAATGGGAGCAGTCAAAAGAAGTCGAAGGAAGCTTTGATTGATTCCTGTAAAGCAGGGGTCACCAACCTTTTTGAAACTGAGAGCTACTTCATGGGTACTGAGTCATACGAAGGGCTACCAGTTACCTAAACTTATCTAAACTTCATGTATAATAAACATGTTTTTTAAATGCTTCTTTTTTTATTTAGATATTGTCATTTTCAAATCTATATAAATGCAAATGTGGTTAAAGAAGAATAGCAACAGGATAAAATAAAATTTTAGACGCTGCTCACCGGTGAGAATAGTGTTCACACTTTCAAGCATCAGTGTTGTTGCTTCCTTTTTGGATTAGCTTTTATTTAAGACTTCATCTTCTGTCCTTCATATAATTCTTCTTCTTTTAAATGAAGTAACTCAGTAGTAATATGACTGTTTTCATGCAGAGTGTCAGATTCGTGGTGGCGTAAATGGAATCCATTTAACGCTCAACAAAAATGGAAAGCCGAATGGAGAAGCCTTCATTGAGCTGGAGCATGAGAAGGACATCAGTAAAGCCTTGGAGAGACACAGGCAGTATCTTGGGCCCCGCTATATAGAAGGCAAGTGTATCTTTTTTTTCTATGAAGTTTAACCAGGATTAGGTTTACATGAGGAGACAGGGAAATGTACTTTTACCCAGAACATCTTGTTACATTAATAACTGTTAAAAGAAGTAACAGAGTGGCTGATTTAGAAGTTTCTTATTTGATGCGTTCGGCAGCTCACTAGCAAACAAAACATTTAAATTAACCATAACGTGGAAGTGGTGGCCTAGTGTTTAGTGAGTTGGCCACAGGATCGGAAGATTGTGGGTTCAAACCCCTTACCAGTAGGTTGCCCTGAGGTATCCTTGAGCAAGGTACCGTCCCCGTCACTGCTCCCCAGGCAGCTTTCAATAGCTGCCCACTGCTGCATGGTGTTGGCATGGGTTAAATGCAGAGGTCCAAGGGGCAGCGGTGGCCTAGTGGTTAGGGAGTTGGCCCCGCATCGGAAGTGTTCGATTCCCTCACAAGTAGGTTGCCCTGAGGTACCCTTAAGCAAGGTACCCGTCACTGCTTCCCGGGCACTTTCAATAGCTGCCCACTGCTGCACGGTGTTTGTGTGCATGGGTTAAATGCAGAGGTCCAATTTCATTGTGGTTCACTGAGTGCTGTGCTGTGACCTCGCAATGACAAAGGTTGTCACTTTGACTTTTTTCACTTTCACTGTATACTGTGCCGTGTTTCATAATGATCATGGTCATTTTCACTTTTCACTAATGTGGTAATTTAATGCACCCTCAACATCTAACAAGTTGCCTTTAGTGATTTCAGTTCATCATTGGTATGAAAAATCACATTTACATTTTACACTTGAGGATGGACAGTACATACACACACACACACACACTTGACACCATCTTAACCAAGTTAATGTTGGTCTCATCAGACCACATGACATGGTTCCAGTAATCCATGTCCTTAGTCTGCTTGTCCAGCAAACTGTTTGCGAGCTTTCTTGTGCATCATCTTTAGAAGAGGCTTCCTTCTAGGATGACAGCCATGCAGACCAATTTGATGCAGTGTGTGGCGTATGGTCTGAGCACTGACAGGCTGACCCCCCACCCCCCCCACCCCTTCAGCCTCTGCAGCAATGCTGGCAGCACTCATATGTCCATTTTCAAAAGAAAACCTCTGGATATGACACTGAGCCTGTGCACTCAACTTCTTTGGTCGACCATGGCGAGGCCTGTTCTGAGTGGAACCTATCCTGTTAAACTGCTGTGTCGTCTTGGCCAACCTGCTGCAGCAGTGTTGCCAGTCTTCTTATAGCTGAGGCCATCTTTATGTACAGCAACACATCTTTTTTTCAGCTCCTCAGAGTTCTTTGCCATGAGGTGCCATGTTGAACTTCCAGTGACCAGTATGAGAGAGTGTGAGAGCGAAAACACCAAATTTAACACACTTGTTCCCCATTCACACCTGAAACCTTGTGTAGGGATGTACTCACTTCTCTTGCCAGTGGTTTAGACATTAATGGCTGTGTGTTGAGTTATTTTGATATAAATAAACAAATTAGCAAATTAAGTTATACAAGCTGTACACAGACTACTTTGCATTGTATCAAAGAGTCATATCTTCAGTGTTGTCCCATGACAAGATAAAATATATGTGAGGGATCTACTCACTTTTGTAAGATACTGTGTATGTGTGTGTATATATATATATATATATATAGGTTGGACACCAGCACTCTCCCGCGACCCCGTTTGGGACAAGCGGCAGATAATGGATGGATTTTTTAAATATATATATATATATATATATATATATATATATATATATATAAGTTTGAGGCAGGTGTGAAAAAATGCTGTAAACAAAGAATGCTTTCAGAAATATAAATAATGATTGTATTTTTTTTATCAATTTACAAAATGCAAAGTGAGCGAACAAAAGAAAAATCTAAATCAAATCAATATTTGGTGTTACTACCTTTTGCCTTCAAACTAGCATCAATTCTTCTGGCCCCCACAGAGCCCTGATCTCAACACCATCCAGTGTGTCTGGATTACCTGAAGAGACAGAAGGATGTGAGGAAGCCTACATCCACAGAAGATCTGTGGTTAGTTCTCCAAGATGTTTGGAACAACCTACCAGCCGAGTTCCTTCAAAAACTGTGTGCAAGTGTACCTAGAAGAATTGATGCTGTTTTGAAGGCAAAGGGTGGTCACACGAAATATTGATTTGATTTAGATTTCTTTTGTTCATTCACTGCATTTTGTTGATTGATGAAAATAAATGATTAACCTTCCATTTCTGAAAGCATTTTTTGTTTACAGCATTTTTCCACACCTGCCTAAAACTTTTGCATACTATATATATATATATATATATATATATATATATATATATATATATATATATATGCATGAAAATATAACTTGTGTCTGGTCGCATGCCTGCAGTGTATGAAGTTACAAATAGAGACGCAGAAGTTTTCTTGAAGGGTACTGAAGAAAGCCCCTATAAAGACGGTGTGGTTCGCCTACGAGGTCTTCCTTTTAACTGCACAGAAAAGGATGTTCTCCAGTTCTTTTCAGGTATGAACTTGAGAAACACAAGCATTTCAAACCCAGCACTCTTTCTTTTAGACTCTGATTTACTCTACGTTGGCTGATGATTTCAGGGCTAGACATTGTTGAGGATGGAGTCAAGCTGGTCTTGGACCACAGAGGTCGAAACTCAGGAGATGCATTTGTGCAATTTGCCACACAAGAGATGGCAGATCAAGCCCTGCAGAAGGACAGAGAGGTCATTGGAAACAGGTTGGGTCATCACACGGTCTTCGGGGGATTTATAAAACTTCTCTGACTATAAGAAGTGTTTTTTCTCAGCTCTTCAGTGCTGTGAGCAGAAGAGCGAGAGAACACTGTGGGGGGCCATCTGCGCTGTAACCCAGTTGTAATTAAACATTGCAATTCATTGTTTAGTTACATAGCGACTAAATCATTTGTACGTATTCATATTTCACTGCTATTGGTTCAGTATTGTTCATGCTGTCTTCTTGCAGATACATTGAGGTGTACCCAAGCAAGAGGAGTGAGATTCAGAGGCAGTACGATAGAAGCAGGGCAGAGTCTTCAGGAACAGTGTTCCACAGGCAAAGAAGTGAGTTATGTTTATTAATTGACCATTATGCCGGTGTATTTGGGGCAGTGGTAGAGGGAGTAAGCCTCAGGATCAGAAGATCGTGGGTTGGAATCCCAGACCAGTAGGTTGCCCTGAGGTACCCTTGAGCAAGGTACCGTCCCTGTCACTGCTCTCCAGGTGCTTTCAATAGCTGCCCCCTGCTGCATGTGCATGTTTGGGTTAAATGCAGAGACTGCACTCCATTGTGGTTCAGTGTGGTTCAATGAAAAGTTGTCACTTTCACTTCACTTCACTTCCTATCCTCCCTTACAGCAAACAGCGTCTCTGTGCCAACCCACTATGTCCATATGAGAGGTCTGCCCTATCAAGCCACAGCAGAAGACATAATAAAGGTAAGATTTTAGGGCCAGAATCATTTTGTTCGTTTACTTTCTCACTTGTAAATTGTTGAGATTTGGAGATTTTGTCATTTGAATAAAAGCATCTCCTAAATGAGTAAACATAAATGCACTTGGTGGATCAACACAGCCTATGAATGTGTAGCTCCCAGTGAATTTCACTTTGTCGCTATTAAGAATCATTAAACATTTATTTCAGATCTTTAAAGAGTAGTTTAGGTTTTGACATCTTTGTATTGTCACCAACACCATGATATATTTGTACTGTTCGTTTTTTCTCATTCTTTAGTCTCCTCTGTCCTGCAGTTTAACCAAAGTCCTTGCCAGCTCATCATGTAATTATCAAGCTTCTCATGAAATGAATCAGTCATGTTGGAGTCAGGAAGTGTCTAAACTTGCAGAGGACAATGGATTCATAGGACAAGGACTGAAACTCCATGATGTACATTAATGTGTATATTTTTTTGTCTCAGTTTTTCTCTCCTATCCGGGTAGCAAAGGTTTTAATTGAGTATGGTCCTGATGGGCGACCCCGTGGTGAGGCTGAAGCTTACTTCACATCCCACCAAGATGCAGTGGAAGCAATGTCCAAAGACAAAGAATGTATACGTAAGTTCTGTGTTGTTATAAACAGGTCATAGCTTTGTGTGTTACCACTCTAAACCTTGCTGTAAAACGAAAGCATAATGTAACGTAGTTTTTATTCTCCCCTCCCTTCCAGAAGACCGATATATTGAGCTGTTCCTGAATTCAGCGGTGTGAGGTGAGGGGCACTGAGAAAGTATGTTGTTTTTTTTTTAAATGGTTTCAGATCCATTAGATTTACATAAATGTTGTAACACTTTTTTTTCCCTTTACAGGTGTATAGCTGACAATGTAAAGTCTCTGCCTTGTTTATTTAAGAAAATAAAGAAATGCTGTTTACCCCAAATTGAGTACATTCCTTTTATGCAATACATCCAGATGATGTCCATTAGAATAAAATTATTGTGGCCACTGTCTTTTACACTTGATCATTTAACTTCTCAATAATGAAGTTAGCTTTGAACCTTTCTGAGCAAAAAGCTTGTTTGTAACTGTACTGTGAGCATTTCTTATTGGACATTGTCTCCACCTTAGGGAAGTTGTGCCAATACACTAATTCATGTATAGTGAATCTTTATTGAGGAGGCATACTCAAGTACATTTGAGATGAGCAATCCACATTACATTCTTTTAATATGGTAGATCTGGAAGCTTGAAGAGCTTGTAGAGATGATTGCTAATTTTTTCCATTAAAAAATAAAAATAAAAAGAAACCAATACATGCTCTGCACTTAAAAATGGCATGTAAACTCAAATTCTTTGGCTCAGTAAAACATCAGCTATGATTATGTTCCTCAAGTAACCAAAGACAGCTCCAGATGGTTAAAATCCTAGTGCATGGTGCCAACTCACTGGCCTTATGAGCTCTAATAGCATATTCCACAGATTAGAAAGTCCAGTCCTGGAGGGCAGATGTCCTGCAGTTTCCCTGCACAAACCCAACAGCGTCAGTTTACCTGATAGATGCCAGGTTTCCTCAGTATGTGTTTGAGGACGCAACTGTTCAGGACATCGAACCTCAAGGACTGGAGTTGCCCCAGGCATATTCTGTCTAAAAATTCTAAATCAGTTGAAGAATTAAATATTTCACCCTTGCCAGCAGACGTACAGAAAAGGTCTGTAAATAATCATGACATCAAGGGAAATCATATACACAAATGATTCAATTAACAATTCAGATAGTACAAGTCCACTTGGTGGACAACATCACTCATGTCCCCTATGATAATGAACTGAATGCCGATATAAAGGACTCGGATGAGTCTTAGCCATCCCTTTTCAGCAAGCATCACAGAAAAGAAGCTGCTTAGGCGGTAGTTGCTGGTTAAAGGTTCAAAGTATGACATCAAAATCATGAGCGCTGCAGTTTTTAATATCCTTTACTGATATGCATGCCCAAATGCAGGTGACTCAGGAAGGGGTGGAGGCATACTGCTGCAGTAAAATAGAGTAGCACGTGTCACACACGTGTTCTGGGTTGATGGAAGAAGGCAGGGGGAGCTCATTCGCGATGCAGCTTTCACAGAACAGTCCGCTGCAGTTCTTACACTCCCGCTGAAACGACAGAGCAAGGAAAATTACACATACGCAGTGAATATTAGGAAAGTCTTAAGGTCCCATAACTTCCTGTAGCACGGGACTGAACCTGCAGGACTCCTGGTTCTGAACAATGTTTTCCTTGTTCTATAAAACTAACCTCCGCTGAGATCAGTTAGATCAGGTTCTGTTAGCACAGAGAACACAAAATCATTCAAGCCAGAGTTAATCCAAGACCACTGACCTTTCCGTCCTTCACGTCACCCTAGGATTGTTTGAGTAGTTGTTGTTTGAAATGACGTGCTAAGTAAATTTAATGCTTATAAGCAGATTCCTCGAAACAATCTCACTTAATTCAGATAACTCATACCTTCGGCCTGGTTAGAGAGTCTGGATTTTTACACATTTCGCAAACAGTGGGCTCTGGTTCTTCATGACACTGGTCCTATTAAACATAAAATAGTGTTAATGAATACAGTGTATTTTGTAACATATATAAAGGATTACAAACAGAACAGGTCAGTATCAACAATGTGTGCAAGGTGGAATTTTTACAATTGCACTAACAAGAATAAATATGTTGCAACATACTTGTTCATCTTCATGCGAGAGTGACCTTGAAAGAAACAAAACAGGCTTTCAATCGCGTTTTTGGACAGGCAAGCCACTCATCCGAGTTGCCGTCTCTAAGTATTACCCTGTGTTTTGTATCACAGACAAAGGATGACTTACAGACTTGAGCTCAAACTTGTTTTCTCTTCCAGGGCATTTCGCAGTGTGTCATTTTCTTTTTTGACCGTTTCTAATTCCTACATGAGGGGGAAAAAAAAAGTGATTTTTGTTAAAATGGCGAATCCTCGTCTTCTAAAGACCGGAACAGAAGCATGAGAAAGCTGACCTAAAACGAAAAGCACAACGGAATCTAACCTTTCTGATGTCGTCTACTTGCTGCCTCATGTCTCTCTGAGGAGGTGTTTTCCCTAGAAGAACATCAGAGTGCTGGCCACCTCGCCGTTCCCGCTCTTTTCTTAGTTCCTGCTCCAAAACGAGCCTGTCCCCAACACACATTACAGTTCAGTGTCTTCTGTTCTGTGACTTAAACATAGATGCCATCTATACATTCAAAGTGTCACCCTATTTATTCCCTGGAAAGAGGAGCACACTAATAAAAAAAGAAATCATTTCAGCTGTTCTGTACAACATCTGATTTGCTGATCATTCTGCATGTGTTACACAAATAGTCATAATAATGACAAACTTCTCAAGAATTGAAGAAATACCCAACAGTGCTTGCTAACAAACCCCACAGCTGTGAACAGTTTGGAAGACTACCGTTCATATAAAAAGGTTGAAATGTGTTGTAAATTACGGTTGCTCTGTTCCTCTACATCTTCAGTGCATCATGTACTGTGAATGACAGATTTCTTGTACATGGCGTTGGACAGAATAAAAACATGAGTCCCCAGTAAGCTATTGCTCTTAGTTTAAGGAATAAGGTGAGGTTCTGCTGCCTCCTGGTGGTCGCAAGGTAAAAAGGCACTTTGACAGCATTTGGACAAGTAATGGCAATATTGATTTATCCAAGGGTCAAAAGGATATGTTAATTTACATCACAATTATTATTAGTTCAGACGAGGAGGAACTAAGAGTAGCCATTTGCCTGGAGACGGCATACCTCTGCTTTCGTAACTGTTCCGTTTCTTGGTGCAGACTCTCAATCTTGTCTCCAAACTCTTGTTTGAAGAGCTTGTTAGCTTCTTCGGCCAGGTCCCTCTGCTTCTCTGCCTGCTTAGATCTGGAGTTGAGCCAGATGAACTTAATAAGGTAAAATATGAAAAACTAAAAAGCCATGGTAGGGGGAAAAATCTAAATAATGCAAAAATAAAAAGTGAAACTGAAGAAACAACAACAAAAAAAATGAATTAAGGAAGTAGTTGGATGGAAAATGGCCAGTGCAGAGGCTACATGTGTGCTAAAGAAAGAATAGAAGTCCAAGTTTGTTTTCTGTTTTATTATGCTACTGTACTACAGTTTACATCTATTGTTAAAGTCCACATACACTTTCATCATTCCAGTGCAATTAAGAGGGAAACCTCATCCTTCTAAACCTTAAAAGAATTTATTTTTTTGGGTTTACATATGACTGTGACTTTCACATTTGGCATCAACTACCACCTCAGGGTTCTCTGCAGCCAGTTCAGACATTATGATTTGTAATAATTGCATTTTAATGTAATTCAGGCACATGATCTTTCACCAAGCACAAAACTGCAAACCGAACCTCCTGAGGATACTTTAAATTTAAAATGAATTGCATCATTTTAAATTTGGGACTCAACTGAGCACACTCAACATCTTCGAGGATGTCTTCGAACTTATTTCAATGCTTGTTTAGGTCCACTTCACTTGGGATGCTTGGTAAAACTTTACAATATTAAAAGTTTTTGACTTAAAGAATCATTCCAAAGCATCATTTTGGAAAAACGAATACACTTTTAAAGATGTACCACAATCAGGATGGTATGAGATGTGGACATGTTTACTTACTTGGCATCGTTTATGATCTTTATATATTATTGTATGTTAAAACATGTTATGCTTTTCACAGCCAACCGCTTCTCACAACAATGATCTTTTAAGATATCCTGCCAACTGGTTTGTCAAAGAGTATTGTAAGGAGATACATTGGAGATTGAAGAAATATGCATTGCTTTATTACTGTTGCCTACATATAAACTGCTGGCCCAAATCTTTCCAAATCCAACACAAAAGCCAAAGCAAATACAGACCTAGAGCCATTTTTGTACTTTTTGAAACGGCCGCGCTTTGTATCTGGTAAAAGACAAAGACAGAGAGGCTAGACATAGGAGCGCTGGTTTAGAATATGCTATTCAAAGTAGAGGCAAAAATGGTAGTCCATGTGAGAAAGAAACTTGCGACAGATCTGGTTCCCAAAAGAAAATAAATACCCTAACTGTTTCTATAATATGCAAAGTCAAATTTCAGATCTGTTTTGATGAAACTATTATTTGCTGTTTGCAAGTGGTTTATTGTTGCTTTTCCAGCAGTTTTCCTGCAGCTGAATTCAGGTTTCGTGCTTGTTTGACCACATCTTTCTCACTGACAAATGAGGAGAAGGAGAATGGAAGAGGGTATGGAAAATAAAAGGATAGAGCAAAATAAGAGAGGCAGTATTGTTATTTCGGGAAAACGTCATAGTAATAGCTTATAGCTGGTAAAAGCCAACAGATTAGTAGTCCAAAAAATATGGATTGAACTGCTAGTCATGTCAAAATGTCTAAAATTAAATATTCCAAAATTGTACTACATTGTGATGCTCTTATTTTTGTTCAATTCGCATCAGTTAATGTGAGGGTTGAGACTGAGCGCCTACCTGTTCTCCAGTTGTTTAATAGTGGCTGCCATCTGGTTTGTTTTATCTTCCAAGCGACTGATGATCTCATTCTTCTGTTTCACACCGGCCTCTGAGCTCTGTAAATAATGCACACACAAATCCACAGAAAACTCATCTCGCAACACTCTTCTCTGGCAAGACACTTTACAAGGACTGCAAAGATCGCAATTATATAGGCTTTGTTAAATCAACCTTTGTTACCTGTGATTTGTGTGAGAGCTCATGGTTGAGTCTGCGCAGATCATCTAGCTGCTGTCTAAGTTCCACCAGTGCATCGTGTTTCTCACATATGTCCTTCTCCAGCATCTTCATGGAAAGCTCCATCTCTTGTCTCATTCCTATCTGCACTTCCAGCTCTTTCTCCACATCCTATACATAATCAAACGCTATTGGTTACAGGAGCATGCATTGTCCGACGTTTCAGTTAACTGCCCAAATGCAATGTTTTTAAAGGTCTTGCAAAAAAATGTATTTCTCAATTATTGCCAGCCAAGACATGTTTGGATTCTGAGGTCTGCCTTTGTTTTCCATTTGAGCCATGATCTAACAAGTAAGGAAAGAACAGAGGCCTCAAACACTTGGCCCAAATGACATCAGGTTGTTTAATAATATCAGAACTGGTGTAAATTAGTTTGTAGACATGTAAATGAACAAAGACACACTCATTTGAGATCTAACTGACCAGTCGGAGCTGGGTCTCTTCTTTGAGTTGTTTTCTGGTCTCTCCAAGTACATGGCCATCTGCAGTTCCCTCTGGTCTTGATGCCTTAAAGTAACGCACACAAATCCCATTAGTTCTGCATCTCTATATGTAAATCGCTTAAGTTCCTTTTAAAATAAATTAAGTAAAAGTGTATGTTGGCTGTTTTCTTACTTTTAGCAGTCAAAATAACTCAAAAATGTGTAGATGCTTCACATAAGCACACTGTAAGAAATGCTAGTGTACCTTACGACTTGACTCCACAAGGTAAGAGCTCTCTTCTTTCACCCTCTCCACCTCCTCTTGTAAAGTGATGATTCTGTTGTTTGCAACTGCAAGCTGTGATTCCAGACAAGATATGTAACTAAGAAAAACAGTTTTGCAGTAGCAACACAATGTTTTCCTCTGTTTACGCCTAAATGTCTTAATGCTTACATAACATTAAAAGACAAAAGGCAAGCAGTACACAGACTGACAGCTACAGGGACTGAACTAGATCTATATATCCCCATGACATCCTCCACTATATTTGATAAAATTCCAGATTTTAGCATAAAATAAAAACTTACATTCAGAGTATTATTATTACATAATAATAGAGATACCTCCTCTGTAAGTTTAGTGTTAGACTTCTCAAGAGCATCCACTTTGGCTTGTAGGTTGTTCACAGAAGCACTGTAAAAGAAGAAGAATGTAATATATGAGATGAATAATTTTTTCCAAGTAAGTCAGAAATAAGGAACACACTTGAGGAAGCAGAGGCAACTGGAGAAGTGACTGTACCTTAAATGTCTGTTCAGTTCCTCAACGTAATTTTTCTGGTCAAGGATAGCAGTGATTTGTCCATCACTAGTAGGACAATACAAAAAAAGTTCATTTAAAAAGAGGCAGACTACTTGGGGACTTCATTGTTATTAAAAAATACAATTGATTATTAACTCACCCCTCTGTGCTCTTGCTGCTGTGGCCTCCATCTTTAAGATACATGGAAAAATCTATCACCCCAACCTGCAGACAGAAAAAGAAATGTGTCCAGACAAACACCATGAAGTTAAACAGATTTATTACTGTATATCTAAAAAGGAGTGATCTTATTTTGAAACTATATATAGAACCTGAGAGTCCAAGTCTTCTCCCTTCATACACAGGTTTGCATCAATGACATTCAGCCCCACCAATAGTCCAGCAATTACTGCTCCTTCTTCTTCCATCATCAAAGCATTGGGCTCATAGAATTCACTAACAGAAAAGAATAAAAAGCAGAGTGACCTTTTTTTTTTTTTTTTAAAAGAACTCATGAACACAGGAGTTTACCAACTTATCACTTAGAACCAACCTTAAAAGGTCCTTTCTGTTGATGATAGTCTTCATGTAGTCAGACAGCTTCTTCTGCATTAAGGCCAGTCGCAGCCATGCTCTGCCTCTTCCCAAAGGAGTTCTAAAAGGGGGAAAAGTTTTCAATCAGAAGCATGAAAACCTTCCAAGAGGAAAGCATCATTAAGTTGATGGAAAGATGAACTTACTTGAGCCCTGGAAGGTCTTTAACGCTAGCAGTGATCTCCCCAGCTTCTGGAGTCAACTTCTCCACTAGTTCAAGAGGGCCCCAAAAAGACTTGTTCTGACCAAGGAATGTCTTCTTAGCTTTAAAACATTAAGAATTGGGACAAAGGGTACACCACATGAGGACACAGGACAAAGCCAAAAGAGGATAGATTATGCTTGCTTTAAATCCTGGTGCATACTTTTAAGTCCATGTTTTAGACAGTGCTCCATCACTACGAAAAACTGCTGCAAGGGTGCGTAGTCTGAGTCCAGGGTGCGTCCTAGGTTCAGTGCGGACTCAATCAGGCCCTTAATGCTCAACTTGGCCATGTTCATTAGGTTAAGCCGCTCGATGGCGATAGGGTCCTTAGGATCTGAGGGCACACAAAAGATCATCACATTATAATAACGGTTATATACATTGTTAAGGAAGACAACAGATCTTCTGAAAAAACTGGTTGTTTAGGTCCTAAAAAATGTGTGAACAACCACCATATTTTCTTTGAATCATAAGCTTTCTTATTCCTTAGCAACAATGTGAGTAAGATACTTGGCAATGTACAAACAACCATGCTGCACCACTCCGTGACACACGTCTTAAATCCGTTATTTGCTTTGTACTAGCTACTTTCACATTCCTATATACACTACAAAACCATACAGCAAAGAAAATGTTCTGCAAAAAACATTTTTTTGTAAATGTTTACAAAAAAATGTATAATGGATTAAGTTAATTTGCAGCATGTTACTCAACAAGTACCTACATTTTATGGTTTATTCAAATGAAAAACTAATTCTTAGCTGCACCTTTTCAGTGAAGCTAAGACGTACATAATAATATAATTATGTTTGAGATTAACTATTAGCAAAGATACTACCTTACAAGTATGCATGCCTCTATTAGCAATGTTAGGTTTAATCAACAACCTAATTTATAACCCAACAAAAAAAAAAGTTTATTGTATGCTGAAATTATGGAGCTGAATGGAAAATGTATTTATTTTTTTACTTTTTACAGTCCTTGCACATGAAGGAGAAAAAAAAACAAATAACACTGCTGAGCCAATGTCCGAATAATTTGTCATTACAGGGACAAAGGCACAGCAAAAAACAACAAATTCACAAATAGGCAGACATTTAAAAGTCTTTTTATTAACAGATTTTCATTATTCACAATCCTGAGCATGAAAATGGAAGTGGACCATGTAAACACACCGTGTAAAATTTAAGGAGTAATACAGTAAGAGATGAGCTATGATATCCAAAAGGTCTACAGGATCATTTATCGTTTATGCTACTCTAAATCAAACAGGCAGCAATAAAAAAAAAAATTAAAAAATAAATAAATAAAAAAATAAAACCCAAAAAGGCATAAATTCTTACTGTGAGAAGAGAACTTAAATCAACATCTTAGCACTGAAGGAACTAATTTAAGGTGCAGATTCACAAGGAAATGGAGCAGGTGCGTAATGCCTATATCACCATGCAAGTGCCAGGAAAAAACAGCCAGAAAGAATGGGATGGGACAGACAGAAAGAACGGCACCTGAAAAATACATAATGTCATATTTAATGTCAAAGTTTCTAGAAAGCTAGAAAACATAACTAGATAGCCAGTTGCCATGAGAGGAGACAGAAACAGTAATACATAAAGAAATGAAATGACAGACAGAAGGCCAGCATGACAGAGACAACCTGGACATCAGCCTATAAAGTAGCCGTGCTGTGTGCTGTTTGGAGGGGCCGCAGCTATTGTGTGGAAAGGGCAGGGCTGGATGTTCGTTTAAAACAGCTGTTATGGCTGGATGGTGCCTGAGGTGGGAATGATGGGAAAAGTGATGCCGCCATACGCACCTTTAAACTCATCAAGCATTTGCATTTGTTCCACCAATTCTGTGAAATCCTCCCATGAATCTTTGCAAAGGGCAATGGAAAAGAAAGGAAAAAAACAAAACAAACAAAAAAAAAAACAACAAAAATTGTTTCATGCTTATCATTGGTGCAGACTCAAGCAACTATTAAAAGCAATGCTTTTACAATACATATGCAGATATGAAGCTCTACTTATTTTGACTAATTAGGCTTCAATATGAATAACTTTAAAAATCTAACTTGGCCGCTCAGATGATATATCATTGCACAAACTGTACAATATTTTTTATTTGAATACAACTTTAAATGATGCTATTTCTTAAAATCTTATTTTACACTCCCAGAGCGGATCTCAAGCCAGCCACAACAGCAACTGACAAAAGCCCATGAAGCCTAAATGCTTATCGCTTTTGCTCAACCACCCGCTCACTGCAAGCAAGGGAAATGAACGGCCATAAAACAAAGGGCAAATCTCTCCCCTTTGTGGCAGTTTTACAGATTCAGAAGCTCCAATTAACCAGTGAAGCTCACGGAGTCAACATCGAAGATATTGTTTCAGCCTTGGTAGGTATTGTTTCATGTGATTGCAGACCTGAACGTAAATGAGTGCAATGTCTACACTGTACAATGAGCTGTTGCATAATGCAAGCACCTGAAGATAAAGTGTGTCTGTTGATTGTTGATCTGAAATTTTAAGGTTTAGCTCAAAATTACAATGAAAAATATTTTAGTTCATTGTAATTTTGAGCTAAACCTTAAAATTTCAGATCAACAATCAACACATACATACATCCAAACATACACATGTCACCATTTTGCTGTTAAGCCGTAACATCTGACTGCATTTAGAGGCCCAAAAAAAACCTAAAAAGAACCATTTTAAAAGCATTCCCTAAAAACAGAAAAATTCTCAATCACAGAGAAGAACCAGTTAATGGCAAACAGCATTCCCTGAGTTGTTATGACATTAATACACAGACTATCAGCTCGATCATAGTTAATGGCATCCTTAGTAAGGATGAAGGGAAGTAATCTCAGACCCCTCTCCACGTCCTCCAGGGCCCTATGTCTTGTCTTTTGTGCTCCTCTTCAGTTCAGTCCAAATCCCTTTTCACATTTGGGATTTAGGTTAGATTTAGGATGCCAAGTGCTTTGTAGCGCTATGCTATGTAGTCCAAGATTAGACCTAATCTCTTTCCAAGAAGCCAACATCTAGAGTTTTACTAATCTTTGCAAAACATTTACTAAGCCATTTGTCCTTTTGGGACAACTTAATTTTATTTATTTATTTATTTTCCAACAAACACTACAAATAATATTCCTTGGTACACATCCATGCTTCTACTGGTGCTGCCCCACTTTGTGAATTATGCCTGAAATCTAGCCATGAGAAGCTTTCCTTGGGGAACTGTTGATTCAAATGCATTTAGACAGACACTACACACACTAGCTCAGACTGCCCATTCACATAAATGTTAGAGCACAGAAAAGCATTCAGTGACTACCTGATTGATATACAGTTAGGAAATGCAAGTTGACTTCTATCATGATATCATGGGTAACCTTGGAAAGAACATTAATTGAGGAAGGCGTGTTACCTTAAAACAAAACAAACAAGCAAACAAAACTTTATTAAACATTGTAGGGGTGGTTGTAAAGTGATGCATGTTAAAGTTTAGTTTAGTAAATTTGTTAACCTAATTTAAATTTAAGAGACCAAACACTACCCTCCGTTTAGCAAACCATTTGCTGTAGTTGGTAATATAAACTGATTTTTAAACTTTAGACAGATGTCTTACTTGATGTTTTAGGGCACTTTAGATCAAAGAAAAAGGAACACAGATTTTTCACAAGAATCAAATCACCTTATCTCTTCCAAATGTACAGAGATGGTTCTAAATCCTTCGACTGTATTACCTAGAGCTCAAATGCATTACTTAGAATTATAGATGCTATTACTTGTCCTAGGCCCACTTTCACGTCTATTCCTATGGGAATTGTTCACAATGCAACACAATAATACACCTAGTAGCAATTTCAACCTCATCTCCAGGGTAATGACACCACTGTCAGACAGTCTTCATTTCATGCTAACATATGGCCGTGTGGGTTTTGGCTCTCTAGGGATGAGCTGGGAGTTCTGAGCACAGAGTCAATGACTTATTCGAGCATTGGCGTCAGCTGAGAATCCTTACTGTGTTGGCAGATTTGTCTCTAATTTTCTGGACTGACAGCCAATAACTACCCACTTTGATCCTTATAATCCTGATTTGAATCACGTCAGTCAAATTTTTAATAGAAGTCTGTTTGCTCAAGTTTATTCCTTAGCTTTAAGTGTAAGAATCACTTATAAGACAAAAGAAACATTACACACTGGGCTCAACTAACAAGTATAACCAGAATAAAAATGAGGACCATAAAATATTCTTTACAACTGAGCAAATATTGCAAAAAAGTTGTATATACACTTCTAGCTTGCAGATAATGTTTGCCAGATTATCAAAAAAAAAAAAAAAAAAAGTAGGACAGAATCTCAGGTTTTCTGCTTTAAATCAGTTAAAGAATTTACTAATTATAACAGACCAAGCATGTATATAATTCATATACCATGACTACATTTTCCTCATGATTCAACTGAATTATTTTCTGTTTTTATTATATTTAAATATTGCATAACACAGAACTGGAAAATAGTTCAGAGTTTAACCGAAAGGACTGAACACAGAAAAATGTATCCATCAACACAATAAAAGAAAAAGAAATGCTGCTGGTGGAAAGACTGGACACCAAAGGAAATGAATGAAAAAGGAAAAACATTGATCATGAAATCTTTTTGCTGTTTCCTGACCAATATGTATCTCTGACTGAATTCAGCAGCAGTGTTATTCTCTCAGGGCCTGTGGCTGACACGCCTTAAATGATAAACAAGCATCGTCTTCTGCCAGCCAGACAGAAAAAAGAAAAAAAAAATAAATAAAAAAATGAAGGCTCAAAACAAAACTCATGAAAACTACATTCACAGAGTTTTGAAGAAGCTGGCAGGTTATGATGGTGGCCAGCTCAGTCAGTGTGGCCTGACATGGATGGAGTGCACCTACCTTCATGAGCTGGCTCTGGGTCAGGTGTGAGAGAGATGTCATTGAGCTCACGCAGACACAGCCACTCTCCATCCACAGAAACGCGAAAGTTGCAGAGGTAGATGGTCTCCCGGGCGGCCTGCGTGATCTTGTCCGTGGTGGGGGTGGGGGCCTCACTCTGGGGTGTCAGATCAGCCATGGTGACTCAGCTGCTAGCAGAGAGACGACAACAACACTGCCAGCGATGGCGGCCCTCACCAGGCGCAGGGCAGAATGCCGATTGGAGGGGGAAGGGAATAAAATTCCACTCAGGCTCCTCCAAAGGTCCTTGCAAGCACAATGGAATAAAGGGAGAAAAAAAAGAAAAAGGGAGACAATGGGACGAACGAGGGCAAGGCAGCAAAAGGCAAATGGCAGTCGCCAATTGGAGTGCGAAACAAGATGAAATTCTTCTCGTTGGCCCCCGCAATCCCCCCCAGAGTGAATGACTGAGGAGAAAATCCGCTGTGTGAATAAAGGCTGCCCTGCCTTCCGGTCTGGCTCAGCAAGATGAGATGATTGAGGTGCAGCGAGAGGCTGAGTGGCCAAGCTACAATCACAACTGTCCTCTCTCCTCCTCCTACACAGCCCCCGCTCAGAATAAGCTGGATTGGCTGTGCGCACTGCAACCAAGTGGGTGTCGACCAAGATGGCTGCTGTGATGCTGAGCAGGATTGTGGGAGTCACGTGAGCAGATGGAGCAAGCGTAGAGAGATTTATTCCCTGGAGGTCGGGCTGATGCAGGAACAACATCTACTTCTCTTGGCTCACAGATGCAGCCTGAGAGAGGAAAACCAGCCAAGTCTCGATTCTGGCCACCGTGAACAGATTGCATTTGCCGATTCAAGATTTTAGGTTGAGGCAGCGGAGATATTAGTAGCATCCATTTAGTCGTTATAATGTAAATGTTTGATAGTAATAATCGCCCATCTGAGGATTCTGCAATTATAAAACCTTTTTTACCTAGAGTTCTGGGATTTGCATCAATACATACGCTTATATGCACAGCAAGGATTGATTAGTCGGATAGTGACTGATAGCCTAACTGAGCTTTGAACATGTAAACAGCTTGGTTCAATAGTCAAAGTTTTGCTAAAATCTTAGTCAGTATCAGTGTACCCTGATTAAAACATGTGGTTCATGTGGGAATGACTGCTATGTAAATGCCTTTTCTGCTTTATAGGCTAGCATATTGACTTTTTTAGCTGGTGTTATAAAGCGTTCATCTCAACAAAATTCTCCAGAGTGTAGTCATAGAATCAGAATTTAAATGTCAATATTCAAAGGAAAGTGAATAACATTTTGTAGAACTCAAATCTGAACCATCTAATTCTGTTTGTAGTTATATTTGAATGATATATACAATATTCTCAATGATACCAAATCAATATAAACAAAATTCTACAACTGACCAGATTCAGTACATTAATAGGATGATTCTAAACAATCTGCGTAAAAGACACTTTTCCACATGGAACAGCATATACAGCAGCAGACTCATGGTGCTAGTATTAAGGCTGATGTCGAACTGTAAGACATTTGATAATGCAGTTTTTCACTTCACTAAATAGCAAAGGAATCAGCTTTAATTAATAAGTAATCTGCAAACTAAACGGAACAAAGTCACAAACATTTCAAGTGATCAACTGAGTGCTTTTTGACATAAACAGACATGAAACATACTGCCTGAAAAGTTTCCCTGTGTTTCTCAAACTAGAACACGACCGATACATGCCTTTTCTGCACCGAAATACTGCATGAACACAGTGTCTGCTCTGATTATTGTGTGCTTTGCATAATCAATACAATGAACAGCACTACATTTCATAAACTCTCTCAGATGTATTGTACAACAGCCAGACATGACAACCAACAGTAAACACAGACTGCCTCCTGTTAAATGAATAACTATATTAAAAGGTAAGTAGCATGTAGCCAGAGCCTTCACAGATCCCTGCCAGTAAACAACTTATCATTTAGTGATAGTCTGTCAGTCAGAAAGAAGTAAAGGGTTAACAAGTGGATAACAGGCACAAAACTAAGGTGATAAAATACAAGTACAAATATGAGGAAAGCACTGTGAAGAAAATGTTTTCAATATTCAGAGCTGCTTTCAATTCCCCTGTAATATACTAAGGAAGGTTTGTGATAAACAGGCATAATGCACACTAAGCACTGTGAACTTTCTCCTGTCTAGTTATAAAAGCAAAAGTAATTATGCTTAAAATAAAAAACACCCAAGTCATCTGAATCCATTATCAAATACATACATTACTAAAGCACCAGAGGACTTTTCCCATTTCAATAAGCCCATCACTGGATCAGGAACCACTGAAATATCCTCACTTAAGAGCAAATTCTGCAATCAAACACAACCAACAACTGGGTTATAAAGAGTTTCACGAGACGGAGTGCAGCCAACAAATTATGCATCATGGATGCTTCCTTAAAAATATATTTGATTTTTACCTCAATGCTTAGTCTGTAAAGTAATTAGATTAACTAGAATTAACTGAATCAAGATATAACCATGCTGATCATATTAACCATATATGGAAGGTCAGTTTCTTATTCCCTTGAATTCTTAGCTCAACATAAGAACTAAACTAATAGAAATGACCCACCATTTACCTTCCTATTTAAGATGCACCATGCACATACGCATAACTGATATTGGGCATCTTAACTGCGATAGGCTGGTGACCTGTCCAGGGTGTGTCCCCGTCCTTCACCCTATGTGAGCTGAGATGGACTCCAGCACCCCCCCTGCGTGACCCTACTTGGGACAAGCGGCCCAGAAAATGACTGACTGAGCATCTTAATTCTTTTTAACTCATTCAAACTGAGTAACAGAGGAGACTACCACACCGCACTGAAGATTGCACAAAAAGAAAACCTAAAAGTTATAATTACTTTCTGGGATGATTGCTTCTGCATATGAGCACCTAAGTAACGTAGTGTATGATGTATTACAAAGTGTAATGTATTGCTTATAATAACTGACCTGCCTAATTTTGGTATGCCATGGCTACATAATGTTCAGTATGAGTAATCTGTCTCAATGCATGTTCATACATGGGTTATAAATGACCTTTTCTTAGTATTAATGCAGGCATGACTGTCTCTGCGTGTCTCTGTAATGTCCACTCATGTTCTTCTAGTCTTAATCTGTAAGCAGGGTTTGGGTTTGGCAGGTTTAGTGCTGGACTGAATAATTCATTCAGTTAATCACAGCAGTACAGAATCACAGAAAAGTCCTATATTATGAATCTCATGCATGTACCATGAAATTCGATGGCATGATGGCCTAGTGGTTAGGGAGTTGGCCACAAGATCGGAATATTGTGGGTTCAAACCCCTCACCAGTAGGATGCCCCGAGGTACCCTTGAGCAAGGTACCGTCCCCGTTACTGCTCCCCGGGCGCATTCATAGCTGCACGGTGCTTGCATGGGTTAAATGCAGAGGTCCAATTTCGTTGTGGTTCACTGTGTGGTTCACGCTGTGACCTCGCAATGACAGGGAACTTTCACTTCCATAATGTAAGAAAACAGGAGGGTGGACATACTGTAAGGCCGACTCAGTTCACTAAACCGATTCTTTGTAGATATGTATATGCATCTTGGTAATATAGTATATATGTATTTATATAGATAGATAATTTATTATTATTAATTATTAATTAATTATTATTAATTAACATACTTTTCTCCTTTCTCCTGTACTTGTCCCTCTTCCTTATACCTCTATTTTTATATATCTTTTTTCTATTCTTTCTGTACATCTGTCACTTTTAGAAGAGCCCTGTAACGCCCAAATTTCCCATTCGTGGGATAATAAAAGATTACTCTACTCTACTTTCGAACTGTCAATTTAACCACCGTAACAGTCGAATCAATGATTCATTGATTCACAACTCAAGAACTTTTCACCTCCACGTATTGTCTACTTCAAATCACTAATGGAGTCAAACTCGACTCACAAGTCTGCGCACGCACAAAGCTAGATGTGATAACATTGAATAGAGACACAATTCAAATAAGACGTTTCGTGTTACATTTTGGAACTTTATTTTATTGCTTTCTTGGGATTCATGGGATATAGAAACCAACACGTTTGTTGTGAAATGATTGGAAACCGCATGCATGTGGCAAGCAAACGGTTAAAATCAGAATCGGTGAATCGACTCCTTCATGAGTCAGTTTTGCTGACATTGAAACCTAATCCAGGACAGCTCCTTCTCCGGAAACAAACATCTGACTAAGCAAAAACACTTGTTTGTGAGTGGGAAAAGGGTTAGGTTCACATGTGACAAAGCTCTTTAGACACAAATAAAACACTCACTCTTCGGTTTCTTGCTCCTCTCGATGTGAAACTCGTAGCGAACCGGAACAGGAGAGTCTCTCTTGGCGAACTGAACACTGGCAGAACTGAGAGCTTCCTTGAAGTAAATAACCGACGTAGGGGCCAGCGACTCGTCCGGACTGCTGCCCAAATGTCCGTTGTTATCCTGTGCGAGCAGTGGGCCGAGCTGGTCCGGGGCCCGGGCGGTTAAACTCCGGGGGAGTTCAGAGAGCTCCTGCGGATCCGAGTCGCGCTCCGCCATCTTCCCTTCAAACTGTTTCTGCCCGCTCACTCTCTCCGGGACCTCCCGAATCCCGCCCGCCGCCTTCAAGACATCGTTTAGTCCGTATCTGTATATGTACGTGGACGAAAACGAGAGTAAAGAAATGGCTCTTTCTCTCCGCTCTTTTACTCGTTTTGTTTTTCTTTCTCAAAACGGCGAGAAAACTTCCATCCGCGCGTCACACGCCGTGATGTCACCACCGAGCGGTTTAAAGGTGCAGTGACACATTTCTCTCTCAGCTGAGTCAGCACTTTCACTTATTACTCAAGCCAACTCATACTGTATCATCAAATATACACCAACACTACATTAAACATCATCATCATTAATTATACACCAGCACTACACTAAACATCACCATCACCATCATCATCATCATCATCATCATCATCATCATCAATTATACACCAGCACTACACTAAACATCACCATCATCATCATCATCATCATCAGTTATACACCAGCACTACACTAAACATCATCATCATCATCATCATCATCATCAGTTATACACCAGCACTACACTAAACATCACCATCATCATCATCAATTATACACCGGCACGACACTAAACATCATCACCATCATCATCATCATCATCATCATCATCATCATCAATTACATCAATTATACACCAGCACTGTGCTAAACATCATCATCATCATCATCAATTATACACCAGCACTACATTAAACATCACAATCATCATCATCATCATCATCATCATCATCAATTATACACCAACACTGCACTAAACATCATCATCATCATCATCAGTTATACACCAGCACTACACTAAACATCACCATCATCATCATCATCATCATCATCAATTATACACCAGCTCTACACTAAACATCAGCATCATCATCATCATCATCATCACTAATTATACACCAGCACTGTTAATTGAACATCACCATCATCATCATCATCAATTATACACCAGCACTGCACTAAACATCATCATCATCATCATCAGTTATACACCAGCACTACACTGAACATCACCATCATCATCAATTATACACCAGCACTACACTAAACATCATCATCATCACCATCACCATCATCATCATCATCAGTTATACAGCAGCACTACACTAAACATCATCATCATCAATTATACAGCAGCACTACACTAAACATCATCATCATCATCAATTATACACCAACACTGCACTAAACATCACATCATCATCATCATCATCAGTTATACACCAGCACTACACTAAACATCACCATCATCATCATCATCATCAATTATACACCAGCTCTACACTAAACATCACCATCACCATCATCATCATCAATAGTTATACACCAGCACCTACACTGAACATCACCGCTGTATCATCATCATCAATTATACACCAGCACTACACTAAACATCATCATCATCACCATCATCATCATTATCATCATAAATTATACACCAGCACTGTGCTAAACATCATCATCATCATCATCAATTATACACCAGCACTGCACTAAACATCATCATCATCATCAGTTATACACCAGCACTACACTAAATATCACCATCACCATCATCATCATCATCATCAATTATACAGCAGCACTACACTAAACATCATCATCATCAATTATACACCAGCACTACACTAAACATCACCATCATCATCATCATCACTTATACACCAGCACTACACTTAACATCACCATCATCATCATCATCATCATCATCAATTATACACCAGCACTGCACTTAACATTATCATCACCATCATCATCATCATCAATTATACACCAGCATTGCACTTAACATCATCATCATTATCATGATCATCAATTATACACCAGCACTGCACTAAACATCATCATCATCATTATCATCATCATCATCATCAATTATACACCAGCACTACACAAAACATCACCATCATTATCATTATCATCAATTATACACCAGCACTGCACTAAACATCATCATCATCATCAATTATACACCAGCACTACACTAAACATCATCATCATCATCATCAATTATACACCAGCACTGCACTAAATATCATCATCATCATCATCATCATCATGATCATCAATTATACACAAGCACTGCACTAAACATCATCATCATCAACTATTCACCAGCACTGCACTAAACATCATCATCATCATCATCAATTATACACCAGCACTACACTAAACATCATCATCATCATCGTCATCAATTATACACTAGCACTACACTAAACATCATCATCATCATCATCATCATCATCAACAATTATACACAAGCACTGCACTAAACATCATCATCATCATCATCAGTTATACACCAGCACTGCACTAAACATCATCATCATCATCATCATCATCATCAGTTATACACCAGCACTACACTAAACATCTTCATCATCATCATCATCATTAATTATACACCAGCACTGCACTAAACATCACCATCATCATCATCATCATCATCATCATCATCAGTTATACACCAGCACTACACTAAACATCACCATCATCATCATCAATTATACACCAGCACTGCACTAAACATCACCATCATCATCATCAATTATACACCAGCATTGCACTTAACATCATCATCATTATCATGATCATCAATTATACACCAGCACTGCACTAAACATCATCATCATCATTATCATCATCATCATCATCATCACTTATACACCAGCACTACACAAAACATCATCATCATCATCATCATCATCAATTATACACCAGCACTGCACTAAATATCATCATCATCATCATCATCATCATCATCATCATCATCAACAATTATACACCAGCACTGCACTAAACATCATCATCATCATCATCATGAACAATTATACACCAGCACTGCACTAAACATCATCATCATCATCAGTTATACACCAGCACTGCACTAAACATCATCATCATCATCAATTATACACCAGCACTGCACTAAACATCATCATCATCATCATCATCATCATCAATTACACACCAGCACTCCACTAAACATCATCATCATCATCAAATATTCACCACTAGACCACCACCACCCACAAACAGCTGATTCACACTCAGCCCACTCTGCTGGCGCCGTCTGCAGCCACTTCATGCAAACGAAGCATGTAAAAATAAAACTGCTGATAAGCTTTTAAAAATAAATTGGAGTCTATACATTGGGTTCAGTCCTCAGTCACAAGCCAAGATTCAGCAAGAGAGATTTAACAGCTGAAAAATGAATTAATATATGATAAACAAGGAACATTGGGGTATCAATTTCACTTTAAAATCTTAAACAATCCGCAGCTGCCTGGGATTCAGAGCCAGTGTACAGTTCTGTATACACTGTGTTTTACTGTGGGTAAAATAAGCTGCTTGTGAGTACACCTCTACAGTGATCTAATCCTACAGTCTGCACTGAATATAGGAGACAAAGTTACAGCATCTCACAAAAGTGAGAGTGAGTACACCCCTCACATTTTTGTAGATATTTTAATATATCTTTTCATGGGAAACACTGAAGATAAGACACTTTGATACAGTGTAAAGTAGTCAGTGTACAGCTTGTATAACAAAATACAAAATAACTCAATACACAACCATGTAACAAAAGTGAGTGAACACACTTGAGTGAAAAATGCCCACATTTTCCCTCCCCAGTGTTTAGGGAGTTGGCACAATCTTCCACAGAATTGGACAATCAAAATTGGAAGATTGTGGATTCAAACCCCTTACCAGTAAGTTGCCCTGAGGTATCCTTGAGCTTTCATAACTGCCCACTGGGTTAAATGCAGAGGTCAAATTTCCATGCCATGCTGTGGATACTCAGGGAACCGGTGGGGTTGGTAGTAGTATCAGAGGTGGGACTCGAACCTGGGACCTAGGCAAGTACTCTACCACTAGACCACCGCCACCCTGTTGTCATTCATGTACATGTTGGCATTCATTGTCCCTTAATCAACTGTAAACCCCAAACCATGACACTCCCACGACCATGCTTAACTGTAGGCAAGGCACACTTGTCTTTGTACTGATTGCTGGCACACATGCTTGACACCATCCGAACCAATGGGGCAGCGATGGCTTAGTGGTTAGAGAGTTGGCCCTGGATCGGAAGATTGTGGGTTTGATTCCCTCAACAGTAGGTTACCTTGAGGTACCCTTGAGCAAGGTACAGTCCCTGTCACTGCTCCCCGGGTGCTTTAAATAGCTGCCCAATGCTGCACGTGTGTATGGGTGAAATGCAGAGGGGTGGGGCAGTGGTGGCTTAGGGTGTTAGCCATGTGATCGGAGGATCAGGGGTTCGATTTCCTTCCCAATAGGTTGCCCTGAGGTACCCTTGAGCAAGGTGCTGTCCCCATCACTGCTCCCTGGGCGCTTTCAATAGCTGCCCACTGCTGCACGGTGCTTGAGTGTGCATGGGTTAAAAGCAGAGGTCCAATTTCGTTGTGGTTCATTGTCTGCTGTGCTTTGACCTTGCAATGACAAGGGTTGTCACTTTCACTTTTCACTTTCAGATCAGTTAATCTTGGTCTCATCAGACCACAGGACATAGTAATCCATGTCCTTAGTCTGCTTGTCTTCAGCAAACTGTTTGCGGGCTTTCTTGTGCATCAGCTTTAGAAGATGCTTCATTCTGGGATGACAGCCATGCAGACCAATTTGATGCAGTATGCGGTGTATGGTCTGAGCACTGACAGGTTGACTCCCCCCAGAAGACAACCTCTGGATATGACACAGAGTCTGTGCACTCAGCTTCTTTGGTCGACCATGGCAAGGCCTGTTCTGAGTGGAACCTGTCCTGTTAAACTGCTGTATGGTCTTGGCCACCGTGCTGCAGTTCAGTTTCAGGGTGTTGGCAATCTTTTTATAGCCTAGGCCATCTTCATGTAGAGCAACAAATATTTTTTTCAGATCCTCAGAGAGTTCTTTTCCATGAGGTGCCATGTTGAACTTCCAGTGACCAGTATGAGAGGGTGTGAGAGCGATAACAGCAAATTTAACACACTTGTTCCCCATTCACACCTGAGACCTTGTAACACTAACAAGTCACTTACTGTTGTCATACAAGCTGTACATTGAGTACTTTGCATTGTATCAAAGTGCCATATCTTCAGTGTTGTCCCATGAAAAAATCTAATAAGATATTTGCAAAAATGTAAGGGGTGTACTCACTTTTGTGAAATACTGTTAATTTATCTCCCATATTCAGTGTAGACTGTAGGATTAGATCACTGCAGCTGATTGATTTTTCATTTGATGGGATTTTCCCACAAGGAATGACTCATGTGCTTAGAGCATGTTATCGGAGGAAGGAAAAGTGAAAGTGATAAAGATGTTTCTATAAAAAACAGGGCTCCTCCTATCTATTGACTTGTGTACATATGTGTACATGAGTACACATAGCCTTTCTCATAACAGGCCAGGCTCCACCATGAAAGCTACTTCTCTCACACTGCTTTTTTTTGTCATCTTTGCAGTGACTGCCACACTATGTTCAGGTACGAAGTATGGTAACTGTATCAACATTACTTCAGCTGGGTGTATCTACACTGGCTGTATAGGCTTAAAAAGCTTCTTGTTACCTTTCATTACACGGAAGGGTTCTTTTTTCAGGATCTCCCCTTTTGTATTTATGATCTGAATGTTTAAAGTTACTCATTTACTCATTTACATTCACTCAGTTACTCATTCCTTAAGCTACTTATTAACTAACACTGTTTTGATTCTTCAGGACGGCTTGGAGGACAACCAGAGCGCTGTTTGTGCAAAGGGAGGCTCATGAATCGTTCAAGACTTCAAAATGTTGAGAAGATTCAGTTATTCTACCCAAGTGCTTCTTGTTCAAGGACTGAGTTATTGTGAGTGTGCACCATTTGTTTTACTTAAAAAAAACTCTTTCACCAGTAAGCAACAGGTTTACCAGTTTATTATTAAAGCAAAAGATGGAATTTATTACACAATGATAAATATTAGAAAACATCTGGGTGAGCCCACCCATACAAAAAAAAGAAACTGAAAACATAATGTAATGGTTTTGCTTATTCACTCCTTTATTTGTGATCTACAGATACTCTGAATTATCTGCCTTTGGCAGAATTGTGGTTACACTGAGGTTATGGATTAGATTTAAGATTTGGGATTTAATATTCTTAGATTTAAGAATGTGCATAGTTAGATAACTTTCACTTTAAGAATTAATATTTTTGCAGGCTAAATATTTTATTTTGCATTATAAAAGAACCTATGAATCCTCAGGTAACGGAACGTGATCGTTTACTGAATTCTTGCTGTCACTTTGGTTTCAAATGGCTGAAAAAAGGGGTGAGGTATTGGGTATAAGGGTTGCACTTTCAATTTGTTTGAAATTCAAAGAGATTAGAGATACATTTGATCACCAGATGAAACACATTTACTTTTAAGGAGGCACAGGGAAAATGTCTGAGCACAAGTTGGTTTTTTTGTTCAAAGTTTGATATATTGATTGGTTGATTTATCTCTGCCCCAGACTGAGATCATACACTGTGTGTCTTTAATCTTTCTGCTCATCTCCCATGCAGACTCACACTGAAGACAAAGAAGAGGGTCTGCCTGGATCCTAATGGAAAACAAGGAAAGAAAATCTTACTGGGCAAAATGTGAGCAGCTGCCATCACTGACTTAAGCTTGTCCTTTCACTTTCTCTTATAAGCCTATTTTTGTCGCTCTGTGTATGTGAGTTTGATCATCAGCAATATATGTTTTCCTGCCTCTAGTGGAACAAAGCCCAGATCTCAAGGACGCAAGAAGCAGGGGAAGAACAAGCAGTGAGTCTCTGCTTCACATGAAGGGTCGTCCCACCAGCAGAGTACCTTTTACCTATCTGTAATTTCAGGATTATGCACAGAATACCATCAATACTTTAAAAAAGAGGTGATAGAAGATTTGATGTTTAAGAAAGCATTAGTTTGTATTCTGTTTGGAAGATATTGTAAAACTCATGTCAGTAGAACCTACCTATGCTGCTTAAGGATGATGAAAACCAATAAGTCACATGATAAACAGGAAGCCCTTCCTGATAGCATGGCCAAGAATCTTATATAATTCCCCCTGGGGTATACAATTCAGTCACAGGGTGAGCACAAATTGAAACATTACAGAAAAAAGGAACAGTTTTTGTGGAATGTCTCTGCATGTAGTCGTGTCCCATGTTACCTGTTACAAGAAATGACACAAGCAGATTGCTTGCTGTCTACACCAGGATTTAAGAGTATATTAATTTTCACCCTTTTCTCTATCATGCTAAGGCTTTTCTAGTTATTTCATCATATGCGGTTGCTCTGTCAGTATCAATGCAATGAGTAAACACTGTATTTAGTGGAACACTGTTTTAGGCATCTTGGACAACATAGGCAGGCCATGTGCATTTAAAGTTTGATTTTTAAAATTATTTCATCAGTCTTCTCATTTCTTCTATAACAATCACCAACTGCAAGACAAAATAAAAAAAAATAAAAAATTTCAACCACCATAAATGAAATGTCTGCCTCTTGTTCTTTTGTAGATGATATTAGTCTTTTTGTCTATTTGCAGCCTATTTGTCTATGAGTTCAATTTCAGCTTGTACAAAAAAAGTCATATTTTAATAAATGTGCCAGTTACTGCAGATTATACTAATTCATAACTGGAAAAAAAAAATCCACAACAGAATTCCAGTCATTTCAACCTGCAGTTAGCCATTATGTCCAGAAAACAAGCACCTTTTCATAGTATTTTATGATATTGAAGTGGAAGAACCCCAAACCACCAGTATCAGATCTCACAGATTGATCATTGATTAGTAGCAGAAGTTACCTGGGAGCATCTTCATGTGATGCATTTGGCTGATGAATAATGTACCACTAGCTCTTAATGGCAATCAAATCCTCCTCATAAATGGTCAGTTTTTTGTCTTGGCATTCATTCTATTCCTAGAAAGGAAGGAAATGTATCTACACCCTCTTTTCCACTGTCCCTGGGGTCTTTCTCTTGGATTTCTTTCTGAGACCGGAAACAGCACTGCATCATTTCAGACAGATGCTCATAGCTTCATTACACAGCTTAACACACTTGGAGGGCAACACGTTTGCTTATATTTCACCTACTAACAGGCTCGACTTATCAAAACTCTTCCACAGAAGGCTGTGGGCATTGCATTATGTGTTTCTTCTGTAAATATAGTCAGTGTTGGACTTCATTTATGTAAATGTTTAACTCATGCAAATCTACTACCCCTTACTCTTCTTTAAAACATTAATTGTCAAAAGATATAATTACAGTGTTCAGTTTTATTTTATCTTCTGCTAAATCACTTTGTGTGTAAAAATACGTCTTTGCATCATCCAGTGATGCTGTCAGAGATTGATGTGTTGTCATGAGTGGAAGAATTTAAGTTATTTATGTTACATCTCCTTGTAAGAGCTTTACACCTTGTTGGAATTTGCCTTCCAAAGGATGCTAACTGGCTTCTTTGCTATTTTTAAACTCTGAGAATAGAGATGTTCCCATCATGATCCGCTCTGGCATGCCACAAACTAATAATACTTTGGAGAAAAACTTCTCATCTTGGCATGAGATAACGTGCATGATTATCTCAGTTTAGGCAGAACTTTATTCATGATATTACAACTTCAAACGCATCTGATGCAGCAACTAAACACTAGGAAACCATGAGTGTTATGTCACTTATTTATTAACTTAATGTCCAGTTAAAGGGAACTGTCCAGTTCCTCCACTAGGTGTCCACCTAACTCCTCATTTCATTCTCTGCACTGTAATTGAAGTGTATCGCTTCAGTAAAACATTTCCACCAGAATCAGTAATTTCCTGCCACTTGTCCCAAGTGGGGTCGCGCTGGAGTCCATCCCAGCGCACAGGACAGGGACACACCCTGGACAGGTCGCCAGCCCATTGCAGGGAAGGGCGTGACGGGGACGGCACCTTGCTCAAGGGTACCTCAGGGAAGCCTTTTGAACTCCCAATCCTCCGATCATGTGGTCAACGCCCTAACCACTAGGCCACTGCTGCCCCACAGTCAGGTTCAAATTGATAACTTACTAAATGACAATATCTGACATAACATTATAAGTAACCAAAGCCATGCTCATGCAGTCTTTTGTTTACTTTCTGTGCATGAGGAACACATCTTGATGGTCTTTGTTTCAGAATGACTATTTGACAGGTTTGCATTGTGCTATTTTGGCCAGTTATCTAGTAGGGGATACACTTTGAGGAACATCATGCAGCAGCTTTCATCATAACTAAGTCTCTTAACAAAAAGCACCAAAAAGGTGCTAAGTGTTTTTTTTTTTTTAATCTTTAGATCCTCATCCTTGCAACCTCATGCCCTAACCACTAGGCCCCTGCTGCCCCCGCCACCAGACTTATTTTCATAAAAATGTAAGTTACATATAGAAGTATAAATATAAGTACATATGTATTAAAATAAATAAATATAATAATGCAAATAAATGAAAAAATAGAAAATGAGATTTAAAGGTCTTTCTAAGCATATTGAATTCATTATTGTCCAAAATGAAACATATAGTCAAGAGAGGTTTTCTAAACATTTCTAAAATGTCCAGAAAGGCTTTTTTGGTTTGTTTTTGCTATATCCAGTATCTCTCAAAAGTGAGTACACCCCTACAGTGATTTAATCCTACAGTCTACACTGAATATAGGAGACACATTTACAGCATCTCACAAAATTGAGAACACCCCTCACATTTTTGTAAATATTTTATTTTATCTTTTCATGGGACAACACTGAAGATATAGCACGTCGATCCAATGTAAAGTACTCAGTGTACAGTTTGTATAACAGAGTAAATTTGCTGTCCCCTCAAAATAACTCAACACACAGCCATTAATGTCTAAACGCTCAATAGGGTTTAGGTCTGGAGACATGCTCGGCCAGTCCAGAACCTTTACCCTCAGTTTCTTTAGCAAGGCATTGGTCGTCCTGGAGGTGTATTTGGGGTCGTTATCATGTTGGAATACTGCCCTGCAGCCCAGTTTCCGAAGGAAGGGAATCATGCTCTGCTTCAGTATGTCACAGTACATGCTGGCATTCATGGTTCCCTCAATGAACTGTAGCTCCCCAGTGCCAGCAGCACTCATGCAGCCCGAAAAACATGACACTCCCACCACCATGCTTGACTGTAGGTAAGACACACTTGTCTTTGTACTCCTCACCTGGTTGCCGGCACACATGCTTGACATCATCTGAACCAATGGTGCAGCGGTGGCTTAGTGGTTAGAGAGTTGGCACTGGATTGGAAGATTGTCGATTTGATTCCCTCACCAGTAGGTTACCTTGAGATATCCTTGAGCAAGGTACTGTCACTGCTCCCCGAACACTTTAAATTGCTGCCCCCTGCTGTATGGGTGAAACACAGGTTGAATTTTGTTGTGTTGTTCCGTGCTGCGTTTCACAGTGACAAGAGTAGTCACTTTCAAATAAGTTAATCTTGGTCTCATCATACCTCAGGACATGGTCCCAGTAATCCATGTCTTTAGTCTGCTTGTCTTCAGCAAACTGTTTACAGGCTTTCTTGTGCATGACCTTTAGAAGATGCTTCATTCTGGGACGACAGCCATGCAGACCAATTTGATGCAGGGTGCGGTGTATGGTCTGAGCACTGACAGGTTGACCCCCCCACCCCTTCGATCTCTGCAGCAATGCTGTCAGCACTCATACATCTATTTTCAAAAGACAACCTCTGGATATGACACTGAGCATGTGCATTCAACTTCTTTGGTCGACCATGGCAAGGCCTGTTCTGAGTGGAACCTGTCCTGTTAAACTGCTGTATTGTCTTGGCCACCGTGCTGCAGTTCAGTTTCAGGGTGTTGGCAATCTTTTTATAGCCTAGGCCATCTTCATGTAGAGCAACAAATCTTTTTTTCAGATCCTCAGAGAGTTCTTTGCCATGAGGTGCCATGTTGACCTTCCAGTGACCAGTATGAGAGCGTGTGAGAGTAATAACAGCAAATTTAACACACTTGCTCCCCATTCACACCTGAGACCTTGTAACACTAACAAGTCACATGACACCTTGGAAGGAAAATGTGGGCATTTTCACTTAAGGGTTTTCTCACTTTTGTTGCCAGTGGTTTAGACATTAATGGCTGTGTGTTGAGTTATTTTGAGGGGACAGCAAATTTACACTGCTATACAAGCTGTACACTGACTACTTTGCATTGCATCAAAGTAACATATCTTCAGTGTTGTGGAAAGATATAATAAGATATTTACAAAAATGTGAGGGGTGTACTCATGCTGTAACTTGATCTCCTATATTCAGTGTAGACTGTAGGATTAGATCACTACAGGTCATTGATTTTTCATTTGATGGGATTTTCCCACAAGGAATTATCCATGTGCTTAGAGGATATTATCGGAGGAAGGAAAAGTGAAAGTGATAAGGAAGTTTCTATATAAAACAGGGCTCCTCCTATCTATTGGCTTCTTTTACATGAGTACACGTAGCCTTTCTCATAACAGGCCAGGCTCCACCATGAAAGCTACTTCTCTCCCACTGCTTTTTTTTGTCATCATTGCAGTGACTGCCACACTATGTTCAGGTACGAAGTATGGTAACTGTATCAACATTACTTCAGCTGGGTGTATCTTAACTGGCTGCATAGGCTTAAAAAGCTTATTGTTACCTTTCATTCCAAGGAAGGTTTTCTCAGGATCTCCCCTTTTATACTTATGATCTGATTGTTTAAAGTTACTCATTTACTCATTTACATTCACCCCGTTACTCATTCCTTAAGCTACTTATTAACTAACACTGTTTTGGTTCTTCAGGATGGCTTGGAGGACAACCAGAGCGCTGTTTGTGCAAAGGGAAGATCGTGAATCGTTCAAGACTTCAAAATGTTGAGAAGATTCAGTTATTCTACCCAAGTGCTTCTTGTTCAAGGACTGAGTTATTGTGAGTGTGCACCATTTGTTTTATTTTAAAAAACTCTTTCGCCAGTAAGCAACAGGTTTACCAGTTTATTATTAAATTCTTAGGAGTATGAAGCAAAGACATTTTTTGGAATCCATTACACAATGATCAATATAAAAAAATGTCTTGGTGAGCCCACCCATACAAAAAATAGAAAATAAAAACCGAAAATATAATATAATGGGTTTGCTTATTCACTCCTTTATTTAAGAAGAAGAAGAAGAACTTATTTCAATCACATTTTATTTTGATGGTCTCCTATAGAGGATCTACAGATAATCTGAATTATCTTCCTTTGGCAGAATTGTGGTTACACTGAGGTTATGGGTTAGATTTAAGATTTGGGATTTAAGATTCTTAGATTTAAGAATCTGCATAGTCAGTTTACTTTCACTTTACGAATTAATTTTTTTGCAGGATAAATTTACATTTACATTTACTACACGCTCATATCCAGAGGGACTTCAGTTTCCTAGTTACAGGGACAGTCCCCCTGGAACAACGCAGGTTTAAGGGTCTTGCTCAGAGACCCAGTGATGGTAGTGCCAGAGGTGGGCTTTGAGACCTGGGACCTTTTTGAGGCATAGGTCCTTAGGCAAGCACCCTACCAATAGACCACCACCACAAAATACATTTTCTGCTGCTTGTCCCAAACGGGATCGCAGGGGAGTGCTGGACAGGTCGCCAGCCAATCGCAGGGAGGAGTGTGACGGGGATGGTACCTTGCTCAAGGGTACCGCAGGGCAACCCATTGGGAAGGGGTTCGAACTCCCAATCTTCTGATCATGCAAAAAAAAAAAAAAAAAAAAAATGGCTTCAGTTTGTGCTTTCAATAGCTGCCCCCTGCTGTACATGTGTGTATTGGTGAAACGCAGAGGTTTCATTTCGTTGTGTTGTGCTGTGCCCCGATCCGCTAATCATGCGGCCAACGCCCTAACCACTAGGCCACTGCTGCCCCTCCGAAATGTTTTATTTTTCATTATAAAAGAATCTATGAATCCTCAGGTTATGGAACGTGATGATTTACTGCATAAATGCTGTCACTGTGGCAAATGAAACCAAAACAAATATGTGTTTTGGGCTGAAAGAAGGGGTGAGGTAGTGGGTATCAGGGCTGTACTTTCAATTTGTTTGAACATCAAAGAGATAAGATATACATTTGGTCACCAGATGAAACACATTTACTTTTAAGGAGGCACGGGGAAAATGTCTGAGCACTTTTTTTTTTTTAAATTGTTTTTTTGTTCATAGTTTGATACAGTAGTGTGCAAAAGCTTTAGACAGGTGTGAAAAAATGCTGTAAACAAAGAATGCTTTCAGAAATAAAATAATGATTGTTCATTTTTATCAGTTTACAAAATGCAAAGTGAGCGAACAAATGAAAAATCTAAATAAAACCAACATTTGGTGTTACTACGTTTTGCCTTCAAACCAGCATCAGTTCTTCTAGGTACACTTGCACGAAGTCAGGGATTTTGTAGGATTATAGTTGGTGTATGATCAACCAGTTTTACCAAACAGGTGCTGATGATCATCAATGTCACACGAAGGTTGAAACACAGTCATGTTTGGAACAACCTACCATCCGAGCTCCTTCAAAAACTGTGTGCAAGTGTACCTAGAAGAACTGGTGCTGTTTTGAAGGCAAAGGGTGGGCACCAAATATTGATTTGATTTAGATTTCTCTTTTGTTCATTCACTGCATTTTGTTGATTGATGAAAATAAATGATTAACACTTCCATTTTTGAAAGCATTCTTTGTTTACAGCATTTTTCACACCTGCCAAAACTTTTGCACAGTACTGTATATTGATTGGTTGATATATCTCTGCCCCAAACTGAGATCATACACTGTGTGTCTTTAATCTTTCTGCTTTTCTCCCATGCAGACTCACACTGAAGACAAAGAAGACGGTCTGCCTGGATCTCAACGGAAAACAAGGAAAGAAACTCTTACTGAGCAAAATGTGAGCAGCTGCCATCACTGACTTAAGCTTTTTCGCAAACTTTCACTTCTAAGCCTATTTTTGTCGCTCTGTGTATGTGAGTTTGATCATCAGCAATATATGTTTTTCTGCCTCTAGTGGAACAAAGCCCAGATCTCAAGGACGCAAGAAGCAGGGGAAGAACAAGCAGTGAGTCTCTGCTTCACATGAAGGGTCGTCCCACCAGCAGAGTACCTTTTACCTATCTGTAATTTCAGGATTATGCACAGAATACCATCAATACTTTAAAAAAGAGGTGATAGAAGATTTGATGTGCCTTTAGAAAGCATTAGGTTGTATTCTGTTTGGAAGATTTTATAAAAATCATGTCAGTAAAACCTACTTATGCTGCTTAAGGATGATGAAAACCAATATGCCACATGATAAACAGGCAATCTTAAACCCTTCCTGAGAGCCTGGCCAAGAATCTTATATAATTCCCCCTGGGGTATACAATTCAGTCACAGGGTGAGCACAAATTGAAACATTACAGAAAAAAGGAACAGTTTTTGTGGAATGTCTCTGCATTTAGTCGTGTCCCATGTTACCTGTTACAAGAAATGACACAAGCAGATTGCTTGCTGTCTACACCAGGATTTGAAAGTGAAAGTGACTACCCTTGTCATTGCGAGGTCACGGCACAGCACACATGAACCACAACGAAATTGGACCTCTGCATTTTACCCATGCACACTCAAACCCGTGCAGCAGTGGGCAGCTATTGAAAGCGCCCGGGGAGCAGTGACGGGGACGGTACCTTGCTCAAGGGTACCTCAGGGCAACCTATTGGGAAGGGGTTTGAACCCCGATCCTCCGATCATGCGGCTAACGCCCTAACCGCTAGGCCACCGCTGCCCCGGTGTATAAATACTATATATTTATAGTTTAAATATAAACTATATTTAAGAGTATATTCATTTTCACCCACTTCTCTATCATGCTAAGGCTTTTCTAGTTATTTCATCATATGCGGTTGCTCTGTCAGTATCAATGCAATGAGTAAACACTGTATTTAGTGGAACACTGTTTTAGGCATCTTGGACAACATAGGCTGGCCATGTGCATTTAAAGTTTGATTTTTACATTATTTCATTAGTCTTCTCACGTTTTCTATAACAATCGCCAACTGCAAGACAAAATAAAAAAAATATATATATATTTGAACCACCATAAATGAAATGTCTGCCTCTTGTTTTTTTGTAGATGATATTAGTCTTTTGTCTATTTGTAGCCTATTCGTCTATGAGTTAAATTTCAATTCGTACAAAAAAAGGCATATTTTAATAAATAGTTATATATGAATAGATTTTAAAGTTATTATAATTTGTAAAGTTTCTTCCCACAAGACACTTTGGCTGGTGCATTTCTTTATTAGTGGGAGGCAGTGGTCTAGTGGTAGGGTACTGCCCTATGGAGCTATGGCCTACCTCAAGGGGTCCCATGTTTGAATCCCACCTCTGGCACTACCACCACTGGGTCCCTGAGCAAGACCCTTAACCCTGAATTGCTCCAGGGCGACTGTCCCTGTAATTAGGACATGGAAGTCACTCTGGATAAGAGTGTTTGCTAAATGCCTTAAGTGTAAATGTAATAATTTAACCAACAGCATAAAATACGTTACAGTCTAGTTCAAATTGATAATTTACTAAATGACAACATCTGACATAACATTATAAGTAACCAAAGCCATGCTCATGCAATCTTTTGTTTACTTTCCGTGCCTGAGGAACACATCTTGATGGTCTTTATTTCAGAATTACTATTTGACAGGTTTGCATCGTGCTATTTTGGCCAGTTATCTAGTAGGGGATACACTTTGAGAAACATCATGCAGCAGCTTTCATCATAACTAAGTCTCTTAACAAAAAGCACCAAAAAGGTGCTAAGTGTTTGTTTTTTTTATCTTTAGATCCTCATCCTTGCAACCTCATTTATTTGCAAGGGCTTTTTTTGGTCAATTTTGCAAACTAAACTACATCAGCAAGGCATACAGGTGTTTTACACATAAGCAACAGCAAATGAGTTCTCTCCAAATGTTTCAGTCAGATTAACAATCACACAATAGCAAAATGCTGGAAGGGCGAGTGCTTCCTCTGAGCCAAGTTAATACAATGCATATTATCTTACAATCACTAACGACACAACAACATTGTCATCATCACAGCTCAGGCAAAATATCCATTCTGTACTGTCACATCTAGGGTGTGAGTGGGTCATCCTGTTCACTGAGACAGAACACACCAAATTGTGCCTCTTGAGCTCCTGGCCCTGCATGACTGTTGCATCAGGGAGCAAGCATGCAAAAATAGGGTGAACCCAAATTTGCCAAAATTAATAAAAGATTAATGCAAAGTTATTGTCAAAAGGCTGTGATGCAGGTGAATGAGCAGTGTGAACAGAGGACCTGAGGGGAGCACAATTGATATAGAGTGTTTATCAAGCATGTACAGCTGTTGACTCTTATAAGCAGGGAAAACAAATGCTATCTAAGATTTCACTTCTTAAGAACCCAAACAATGTGATATAATGTGTCTGTGGGCTGTTGGTGCCCTGATTTAAAAATAAAATAAAATGTTTCAAAGAAAACAGTAAGGATGTGAGGAATCGGATTACAGAAAGCGAAAGTAGTCATTTGGTCATTTCCACAAAATGTGTCACACATGATTGTATAGTGAAACTTGTAAAAGCCTTTTGTAATTATATTATGGTGGATATTGTATATATTTTTCCTTCACACACATAATGTTGGGCATAACATTAAACACAAAAAAAGACCCTTTTTCTATTTAACAATTATATTTGAAGAAATGGTTCATAGTTAGTTTAGGCAAGCAACATTAATTTAGACAATTTTCCACTTGTCCCAGTAGATGATCATGTGTTTGCTTCTTAGGTTTAGAAATGGAAACGTCAGGCTGATGTTGCTAAACAGACTATTCACCAAAAGACTTCTCTCAGCCTAATCAAACCACATCCAGACCAGTAAAGATTCGGTTTCATGGACACTAAACTGTCTAATAGTAGTGCTTTTCAGTACTTGTAACCAAGTCAAATCAAGACAGTTTTATTTATATAGCATTTTTTACAGCTGTTGTTGTCACAAAGCAGCTTTATAGAATCAGGGTCTGAACTCCAAATGAGGGTGACAGAGGAAAGAAAAAAACTCCCTAAAGCTGGAGGAAGGAACCTTGATAGGAACCAAGACTCAAGGGGGAAAACCCATCCTCCTCCGGTCAACACCAGGTAATAAAGAAAGAAAAAAAGGAAATCATTCCAAACTTGATTATGGTGATGCAAAAAAATGTAAAGTTTATGTGTTACAATGATAACATGGGGTCTTGTGTCAAGTCAAATCAAATTTATTTATATAGTGCTTGTTACTCATCCTCCTCTAGTCCACACTGGCTAATCAAGAAATGAAAAGAAGGAGAATTTTTTTTTTTTTCATTTTAAAGTAAATAGATTTAGCCATGAGTTCCGGTAAAGTATGAGTTACTATAAAATAAGTCCATTAGAGGTCCATCTGTAATTGGAAGTTAAATGAATAATGTTAATAGTTAACAGTTAATAGAGTGGGTGGAGCTTTGTTAGTCTTATTTAGTGGCAGCAGCTTATGCAGATGATCCAGTATGATGTAGCTGGTCTGGAGTTCAGGAAACCCTCACGGTAATTGATGGACTTGGCTGGGGGCACTTACCTTTCAGAAAATGCATGTGCTGCTCGCCATACAGGTGGTGGATAGTCGTCAACCTCAAACAGAGAGAGAAATTCGTTTTGTTTTTAACTCACAGTCTGAAGAGCTTGGGAGCAAGGCCCTTTAGGGCATTTAAGTTAGCAGAAAAATTTTGAAGTTGATCCGAAATTTCACAGGAAGCCAATGAAGTCCAGATAAAGTGACTATCCTTGTCATTGTGAAATGCAGCACCGCACAAAATAATGAAACTCAATCTCTGCATTTTACCCATACACACACGCAGCAGGGGGCAACTATTGAAAGCACCCAGGAGCAGTGACGGGGACAGAACCTTGCTCAAGGGTACCTCTAGGCAATCTGCTGGAGAGGGAATCAAACCCACAATCTTCCAATATGGGGCAACTCCCTAACCACTAGGCCACCGCTGCATTCTGGACTAACTAGAGTTTTAACTGTAGACTTTTACTGGAATATCCTAACAGCAGGGCATTGCAAACAGTGTGACCACTAAACTTTAAAATGTATATCAAAACATAAAAAGCTGTTAATAAAAAAAGTTTGAACCCTTGGATGTATCCCTGTAAAACTAATTGCTGGCTAGGAAATTGAGAAAGAAAACAGCAACATCAATATCTTGTTCTTTTAAACATATTTTAGACTTATGTAAAAAATATTTGTAATATTTAAAAAATATTTTTTATATTTAAAAAATATTTTTCATATTTAAAAATAAATAGAATTCATTTTGAATCACTAAAATGTAAGTTGTTTGCCAATTACGTCTCTTCTGTGATGATCAAAATACAGTTTCCAGTAGACAAGAGGTTTATTTTCATTTTCATTTGTCAGACAGCAAGGCATTACTCTCTGT